>KZ451999.1:2114341-2383787 GCA_002786265.1 Apostasia shenzhenica
AAGAGGGAGACCAAAGAAGACATGACAAGAAACTATAAGGAGTGATCTTAGTTACTTAAACTTAGATAAGAATTTGGTAACTGATAAAGCGCAATGGAAACAAAGGATTCATGTAGCCGACCCCACCTAGTGGGATTAAGGCTTGGTTGTTGTTGTTGTATATAGATTTTAATATAAAAAATATTATTTTACATAATATTCAATAATTTTCAAAAAATCTAACTTTATTTCACTTGCTAGAATCTAGTATTAGATTCTAGAATGTGAAATAAAATTGATATTTTTATTGAAAATTATTAAGTATATGTAAAATAATATTTGTTTATATTAAAATTTATTTAATATTATTGTTGTTGTTTTTGGAATTATTATTATTTTGGTATTCGCGTTAAGTAGGGCTTAAGAAAATCAAAAAATCACATTATAATTTGTAGGACTAAAAATTAAAATGAAAGAAAATCTAAGGATTATATTATAATTATTTTTGTAAAAAATTATAATCTAAAATAGAAACGGTGAGAATTTAAAAATTTAAATATAATTCCCACCAAAAGATAAAATAATTTGATTTGCTGTTATGTACGCGGAGTAATAAATGAAAAATGTGATTCTTAATTAATAGCTGAAGAAACAAATAAAATTTATATTAGTTGCTCGAAATTCAGCTTTATATATAATATAGATTAATTTTTAATAATAATAATAAAAAAAATTTAATATCAATAATAACAAATGCTAGTGGTTGATATCTGAACAATAACAAGCAAGGTTGGGCTAGATAAAGTTTTGTTTTTCGTAGGGCTCTATTAAATAAAATTTTTTCATTTAATTCCGTAAAGTCATTTCTAATTATATTATTTAATTTTTTTATACAAGTTAAATTTGATAATTTAACTCTTTTTATTAAAATTTCAATAGACTTATAATATATATATATATGTATATATATATATATATATGTTAAAATTATGAGTTAATAGCGATTAGGTCGGCCTAGTTTGAGTTTATACATAACTAGGTGTTTCTAATTTCTAAATTAATCAAATAAATTCTTTTGTTTAAAGTAAAATATAAATAAATTCTTTAATACTAATTAAAGTACTTTATAGAGGATATTCTTTTTAGGAATAATTACCTACATGTCACATTATTTAGTTTTATTTATGTATTAACCATCCATTCTTAGTTAATTACATCATACACACAAAATATTATAAAATCTTACATATTTCATTATAATGAGTAATCATAATTTTCTAATAACCTAACTATAATTAGGTTACAAAGAATCTGAGCCGTTTATCATATTATTTTAAAGATATTTAAATATATTTTGAGTGAAAATCTTAAAATCTTGATGTTTAGGTGGTGGTAAGGAAATGAGACATCCGCAACGTGAATTAATTTTAGAACAGATCAACGTTTTAGTGTGGCATTTAGGAAGAAAAAAATATATACTATTAAGGGTAAAAATATAATTTTAATAATTTACTAATGAAATATTTTTTTTCAAATAGATTTTGACTGAGTTTTAACTCAAGTGTGTGTATATAAGATTTTGTAATGTTTTGAATGTGAATAGCGTAATTAACTAAAAATAAATGGGTAATGCATAAATAAAACTAAATGGTGTCGCATGTTTCTTGTTTCTTTTGTGGATGGGCCTAACGCATTATCCGCTTAGTCCCAACTCACAAAGAATGTTCGAGCTCATTTCGAGATTTAGTAGTCTCGAATTCAAAAGCCTAATATTGTCACTTAGGTGAATTATTTGGTCAAGCTTAAGTTTTGGTAAAAAATTCAAACTAAAAATTAGGGGTAAAATTTACTGTATCAGGAAAATAATAAAGAGAAACGGAGAGTTTAGAATGAAGAAGGAAAAATGGGGTGCTTCTCTCAGGATCCTCTTTGGCATGAATGGAGAAGAGCTAGGGTTAACTTCTATTGATTTTAGGGAAAAATTCAACGGGAAAGCGCTGATCGAATAAAGCTTAGGAGCTTTGGGTGAACAACGAGTGGATAGTACTTAGACAGTTAGAGAGACTCTCTTTTTAAAGGCTAAAACTCTTTTTTCATTATAAATAAGGCTATTTATAATGAAGAAGTTAGTAAGGGCAGATGAATTAGGTGATTTTAATTAATGAACCAATGACTAGGCAGTATGATAGTAGCAGAATCTCACCATGTCATCTGATAGTCTAGGTATTAATAACAGACACTTCCTCTTTATCCCTAAGGGATAGTCACATTATAAAGTGAAGCTATAATAAGACAATAACCTGCTAGTTGGTTATTTGTTTGGCCCTGTTGTTTGACTAGGTTTGCACTAATCGATTGTTTGACTTCAATCCAGATGGATCACTTAGGTCTGTTCGGGTGTACTATTTGAGTAACTTCGCTGGAGATTAAGTCAAATTTATTTATGTGCTATGGCTAAATAACGTGATAGTTTTTTTCCTTAACACTTTGATTTTTTTTATATTTTAGACTTAGCTGACCCAACAAGCCACCCACTTATTATCTGTATATATATTTTGGTCCAGATTTGACTGTTGAGTAGTATGACTTGGATCAAATCTAAATTCAGAGCTAGCTCCAGGCAAATATTGTAGAATTCTTTACCTAATTTGACTATCTGATCACTCTTCACTCCAATTTACAAATTTATTAAGTGCATAATTTGGTCTTGACTCTTCTCCACTGGCTTGAATAAGTTTTACAAAAACTTAATTTATATTACGTTCATCTCAAAGATCGATAATGTAACATTTCGGTAAAATTTAAATTTAAATTTTTGATTAATTTAATTAATTATGATAGAATTAATTTTATTCATGAAAAATTAATTATTTAAAATTTAATATATAAAATATTAAATATTTGTTATGCTATTCAAAATTTAAAATTCAAATTTAATGAATTTAATTATCCATTAAATATTCATAACTACTTCCTTAAATTAAGTTTAAAAAAAATTACAGAAATACCCTCAGTTTGTGATTTAGAGAAGAAATAGAGTTTCTCACCTAAAATGCCGATTCAACTCCCCCCTCCTACAACCGCCGCCGGCCTACATAATGGGAGAGAGAAAGAAGCCGGATCTCCCTCAAAATCGACAATTCTTCTCCATTTTCTTCTCGATCTACACGTTTTCTTACATCTTGGACCGGATCTAGCAATTTGGAGCGATTATTTCTCTCCGAATCTCAAGAAAACCTGAAACTATGGTGAATTCAAGGTAGGTTTTACCCTAACTTAGCTTGAATAAATCTAAGTTCAAAAATCAAGATTAAATATTTTGATATAAATCATTTTCTTCTTCATATTGTGAAAAATCATAAAATTATCATGAATTCGTATAATGCTTGATTATAGTGTTTCACCTCTCTAATGTGTTAATAGTTGTAATTAAAATTTCATAGTTTAATTATCATTAATAGATAATCTAGACTATGTAATAAGATTTTAATTGCTTAAATTGTCTGATTACTTGAAAATTATTTTAGTATAAAATTGCTGCGAATTTGTGATCTCTGTCATACCATCACATTTTAATTTAGCAGTGCTGTTACAATTATTTTTGGGCGTTATTTAAAGCTTGCTTATTTGGCTGTTGAATGATTCAATTCGTGATGTCTTTGATAACATATATTGCATGTATATTGCGTCCATTATTGCATAATTAGTTAGCCATGAAAGTTAGCTGAGATTGCCATTAGTGTAGAAAAATTGATTTGCAATACACATGTATATAATCACTTAAAATGGCATTATTTTATTCTCAAAAAATAAAATAAAATAAAAATGAAAATAAAAATATAGTTTAAGGCTCGACGTGATATTATATGAACCATACATTTGTTCTATAAGTTGATCAAACCACCCGATCAACTAAACTTATGCAAATCAAAGTATAAGGATATTTTATTGCAAAATATATAGTTATCTTTTGATTTTAGCACCCACTGAAAGGGCAAGTGTACGGACTTACGTGGGCAATTAAGTATACAAATTGGTTGTTATATGTAAAGAAATTAATTAATTTTTGGGCAAGTGTATGGAATTGTCAATTTAATAAATTATAATACAATAATTTTAATGCGATAATGGATTAAATTTAAATGTAATTTCTATAGGATTGCGCGCCTGCTTTAGCTTGAGCATATGATATGATATTTGATGCGACGACGTCCATTGGCAGTTTTCGACTATCATGGGTGGTGACGATCTCCAAAGCAGATACGTGCCTACTAGAGGTTCTTACATGATATTTGGCGCAACAACGTCCATTGGATATGCCTACGAAGGGCTATTCATGGGAGGTGACGATCCCCAAAGATGTAAAAGGTAGCTGATGCGTAGTATGAGAAATCACGGGCTCAAAAGATAAAAGTGAAATTATTAAAAAAAAATTACCCATTACTTATATTTTTATTATTTTTATTTACATGTTGATGTGATATTTTTTATGCAAATCATGATATGTTTATTTAATATTTACTGTTCACACTATGCTATGTCATTTTTTATCCTACATACATGTTTAATTGGAATCTATGTTATACATATTTAATTGTTTGTTATTCTTATTACATTATGTTAATATGCTATTATTATTATTATCATTGTTTAATATTTTTATTTAAAGGCTTTGTTAATGTACAATCTACAAGTCTGTTCTAACGGACTCTGTCACTAACGTGGCAGGTACTGGAGCACTTAATCACGAGAATGTGGAGAATGTCAGTTAAGAAGAAAATTAGTTTATTTTCTTTATTTCTTTAGAGAGTGACTTGTTTGCTTATGTGTTTTGTTAAGACTTTAGTGATTTGCCTTATTTGCTTTAGCTGAATATTTAATTCTGTTCTAAGATGTAGTAATGTGAACTTTTGTAGTAGCATTTGATATATTTAGTTTTTTTCCGCTGTTAATTTTATCTTTCCTTCTCCCCCAACTTAGATAATTTTTTGTGTGATGGCTAGAGTCATCACAAGGTGGTATCAGAGCGCCAGGTTGTTCCTTTTCTTAATGAGAGGCGTGATTGTGTAAAATATAAAATTGAAAAATACATAAGCACAGTACCTATCACTTTTGTTTGTGCTAACATATATTGTAATAGGAGGAATCAAGCTGCAGAATAGGTCTCTAACAGCAATGCAAATAATGGACTCCCAAGACCACAAGGTGACACAAATCAACACTCAGCACAGGTGTTGACGACTATTGCTAATAGGCTGGAGGTTCTGCATGGTCACATGCCAGCAATGCCACCTCAAGGTGGGGAACATGAGCCACAAATGGATCGTACAGTGGAGCTATTTCAAAAGATGAGGTCATTGCATTTTGAGGGTATTGATGACCCTGCTGCTGCTATCAATGGTGGCTTTTGATAGTATCAGATGCCCTACAAATAGAAAAGTAGCTCTTGCTGTTGGTGTACATGATGGAGCGGGAGACAACTGGTGGAAAAATCATCGCAGGATCTTCTTTAATGAGAAAGAATTGAAGGACATTACTTAGAGCAAATTCTTAGAGGCTTTCAGGCAACAATATCTTTTCCAATCTGCTAGAGATAAGATGAGAGAGGAGCTAGCTCGACTGATGCAGCGAGACATGACAGTGCATGAATATGAAGCTAAATTCAATACACTTGCTAAATTTGCTCCACAGATGGTTCCAAATGAGAAAGAGAAGTGTTATCTTTTCTGGAAAGAGCTACGTGATTCTATTCATATAGCAGTTTTGCCTTTTCAACATCAAGTGTACTCTGAATTGGTGAACATGGCAAGCATAGTGGAGCAAGACCAATTGATTATTTAGGATCGGAGGCAAGCAGCTGCGAAAAAGAAGGGTGGAGCATTCAGGTCTTATTCTGGACCTACACCTAAGAGGTTTCACTCTAATACTAGCCCAAGCAACTCTAGTGGCAGCACTGGCAAGCCACAATGTCAGTACCGTGGCAAGCATCATTGGGGCCAGTGTAAACTGCTGAATAAGACTTGTTATGCTTGTAGTGAGATTGGCCATATGTCTCCCAATTGTCCCAAGAAGATGACACCTACCGCTATGCCTATTGCACCAGCATCTGTGGCTTCCACTGCTGGAGGACGTGGAGGCGGTACTATCGCAACATCTGGAGGGCATGGAGGACATACTGGAGGGTGTGGAGCTCAGCCCTGTATTTATGCCCTTACTCAGTAGGAGGCTCAAGAGTCACCAGATGTCATCGCAGGTATTATATCTTTGTACAACTCACCTGTGACTGCATTATTTAATTCAGGTGCTTCATATTCTTTCATCTTTGAGATGTAGTGTAAAAATTAACTTTGTTAGTTTATCCACTTGACGATGTGTTGAATGTCGCACTACCTATGGGTACGACAATCAGTGTGATATCATGTGTGAATATAGAGATCACAATCAAGGATCGAATTTTTCCATCAAGGTTGATCATAGTACCTATCACTGTGTTCGATGTAATTTTGGGTATGGACTGGTTATCTCTTTATCGGATTGTTATTGACTGTCGTGAGAAAAAAGTCAAAGTTTGTATTCCAGGATCCTCAGATGTAGTATATTATGGCCAAGGAAGCAAAGTTCAATTAGTTTCAGCTTTACAAGCGTACCGACTTGTAAGAAGTGACTGCGAGGCATATTTGCTGGTGATGTTAGATGCCAAAGTTGATTCAATCGAGCTGCAGAGTATACCAATAGTGAAAGAATATACAGATGTGTTCCCAGAAGATTTACCAGGTCTACCTCCAGATAGAGAGGTAGAGTTCTCTATCAAACTCATACCAGGAACTGGGTCGATATCTAAAGCTCCATATAGAATGGCTACTGCAGAGTTGCTAGAGCTGAAAACCTAGATTTAGGAGATACTTGATAATGGGTATATTCGTCCTAGCACATCACCCTAAGGAGCACCAGTATTATTTGTGATGAAAAAAGACGGTAGTTTGAGAATGTGTATTGACTATCGGGATCTCAATAGAGTAACTGTAAAGAACAAGTATCCACTTTCTAGGATCGATGATCTATTCGATCAGCTTCAAGGAGCGTCGGTCTTTTCTAAGATTGACCTTCGATCTGGATACTATCAGTTGAAAGTAAAAGAAGATGATATTCCGAAAATAGCTTTTCAAACTAGATACGGGTACTATGAGTATTTGGTGATGCTTTTTGGCTTAACCAATGCTTTAGTTATTTTCATGGACCTAATGAACTGAGTGTTCCAACCATACTTGGACCGATTTATTATTATGTTCATAAATGATATTTTGATCTACTCAAAGAGTCTAGAAAATCACACACAATATTTACATTTGGTGTTACAAAAGTTGAGAGAGAAGCAACTGTATGCTAAATTTTCTAAGTGTGAATTCTGGCTATTAAATGTTCAATTCTTGGGTCATGTGGTGGATGCAGAGGGAATATCGGTTGACCCTCAGAAGGTATCAGTTATAGTGGACTGGCCACGACTTTCTAGTGTGACTGAAGTGAGAAGTTTCTTGGAATTAACTGGTTATTACCATAAATTTTTGAAAGACTTTTCTTTGATTATTTTATAACTCTTTAAACTCACTAGAAAATCAGTAAAGTTTGACTGGGATACAGAGTGTGAAGCTAGCTTTTAATAGTTAAAAGATTGTTTAGTTTCAGCTCCAGTGTTAGTCCTACTAGATTTATAGTGATGCTTCGTTTCAAGGACTTGGGTGTGTCTTGATGCAGCGTGGTAAGGTGATTGTTTATGCTTCACATCAGCTGCGCATACATGAGAAAAATTACCCAGTTCATAATTTGAAGCTAGCAATAATAGTATTTGCTTTGAAAATCTGGAGGCACTACTTGTATGTAGGGGTGGCAATATATGACCCGACCCGTGAACCCGACCCGAACCCAACCCGCAAATTTCGGGTATGAGTCACGAATTTTGACCCATTTATTAAACGAGTCGGGTTCGAGTTGGGCATAATTGGGTCGGGTAGGGTTCGGGTTGGGCATTTATTAAAAAATACCCTATAAACGGGTCGGGTCGACCCGCCAACCCGACCCATTTATTAATCAGGTCGGGTTCGGGTCATGAATTTTGACCCATTTAATAAATGGGTCGGGTTCGGGTTGAAGCTATTTGGGTTGGGTCGGATTCAGGTTCGACCCGAACCCAACCCGCTCACCCATTTTGCCGCCCCTACTTGTATGGGGTAAAATGTGAGATTTTCACTGATCATCAGAGTCTGAAATATGTATTTACTCATAAGAAACTAAACTTGAGGCAACGACGTTGACTTTAGCTGATTAAGGATTACGATTTGGAGATTATATATCATCCAAGTAGTGCTAATGTCGTAGCAGATGCATTGAGTAAAAAAGCAAACCTGAGTATGATGAACATAGATCGTGGTGAGCAGATGATAGTGTTGAAGATGAAAAAGCTATCCTTGACATGTACATCAGATATGAGTAATGCCCACTATTTTCAACTATTTGTGAGACCTAACTGGCTAAAACAAGTAGAAGAAGGCTAAGGCAAAGACTCTACAATTTAGAAATTAATTGAGAAAGTCAAGTTTGGATGAACGAGGCGTGTTGAGATTTCAGAATAGGTTATGCATACCTGATACAGAAAGACTCAGATAGACACCATTACAGGAAGCTCATAGCTCAAAGTATACAGTTCATTTAGGTATAAATAAGAAGTATAAAGATTTAAAGCATTTTGCTTGGTGGCCAAACATGAAAAAAAATATAGCTGATGTGATAAGTAAGTGTTTGACTTGTCAACAGATAAAGAGTGAGCATCAACGACTAAGTGGTTTACTTCAACCTTTACCCATTCCTATGTGGAAGTAGAAAGAAGTAGCTATGGATTTTGTTGTTGGGATGCCTAGATCACAAAAAGGGCATGATGCCATTTGGGTGATTGTAGATCGATTAACAAAGTCAGCTCACTTCCTGCCTATGAAAATTACAGACTTAGCTGACAAGCTCGCACAATTATACTTACACTAAATTGTGAGGCTACACAGGATTCCGACAGCTATAGTATCAGATAGAGACCTGAAGTTCACTTCACACTTTTGGAAGAAGTTGCATAGAGCTTTTGACACAGAACTGAAGTTCAGTACAACCCCTGAGGCCCTCGATTGATGCTGCTTGGGAGGGTATTTAGAGCCTCTTAGGAGTTCGCAGATGTCATCAAGGTCTATTTCTATAGAATTTTCCTGTTTTCATATCAATTATTATCAATGTTCAGAGAGTTTTCTCCCAGCATTTTGATGGATTTCATTAACTAGCCATACAGGTGTAAATTTTAGTTTTTGCGTATTTTCTCTATTACATGTTATAACTTTTTGGCTAATCTACTGCTATTCTTCCTAACTAGGATTTCATCATTTTACGTTTAAGGGCTTTTAGTAACTTTTTTTTTTCGATAAAGGCCTCATTTAGTTCGAATCATTTTTTTGGTTTAACACAAATTTCATTAGTAAAAATCAATTTTATTACACATCCTGCACAAATACAAATCTTAAAATTAACTTTATTTCACATATTTATGCACTTTCTAATATTAAAATAAAGTTTTTAATATTATATTTAAAAAATAAATTTTTTTTTCTCTTATTCAAAAAAAAGTTCGAACCAAACGAGGCCTTTAGTGATTTGTCAGTTTAGTTCAATGTTATCTGAATGTTTCTGTTAAGTTTAAATTATTATTTGTTTGATTTAATATTATATATTAGTTAAAAAATAACAATAAAAAATAAATCCAACCTCAGTACTCTCTCTATTACAGTTAGGGTGATATTTAAATGTCATCATTAAAATATCATTTTAGACTGTTAGTTTTATAATTTTTTAAAATGGTACATAAAAATATCATAAAATTTAAATAATAATTTCTCCAAATTATCTGATATAACATTACAATAACATTAAATCAAACACGTCTTAATTACTTCATTAAATGACTATGGCTTCAATTTCCTCCTCTGCATCTTGCGCTTTCCTTGGGTTAGCATTCCATGGAAGCAACAACTTTAGCACATATTTTGGCTTATTCAACAATCTCTCTTATTAGATGGAAAAGGATTAAAACTGAGAAAAAGATGAGTGAAATTAATTGAAAATGAAAAACAAGAAAAAAAATCTGCTATTAATAGTTATATGTTGAAAGAACTCAACAAACTGAACATACTGCAAAAAAGTTATTTGCTTTCAATAGGAGGCACTAGTTTTAAAAAATAAGACTTAAAAAATTATAATATTCATAATAGTAAAATTTTTGAAAAGAATATTGATGAGAATTTTCAGAATTCTTCGTAGCTTTTTACGAAGATAGACTGTACTTTGTTAATTCTAAAGATTTTCCAAGTGATGCACTGTTCAAGTTACTTTCATTTATTAAATTTTTTTGCAGTTATTTTTCTCTCTCTTTCCTTTTTTAATATTAAAAATAATAATTTAAAAAACATCAATTATAATCAACACTTAGATGAAATAGGTGAGCAAGGATAAAATTATATTTTTGATTAGTGCAGGCGTCACGAAGAACTTTACCTTCATATTTTTAAGCTTGTTATTGTGATAGAAGGCTAAAATAGTTGTAAATTAAGATGTAAGATTCAGACTATAATTATATTAAAATCTCAGCAATATTTTCTAAATTATAATTATTATATAATTAAATTTGTATTATTTTATGTGTAATAGATATTTAACATAAATTGTGCATCTTAATATCTTAAAAAAAATTCAATATATTTTAATTTTTGATGATAAAAAATACTTATCAATATAGTATAGTATGTATTTGTCAGTTTTGTATTTTTTAATTAGGCTGAAAGATGGCAAACGTCTTCACTTTTTTATTATTGGCGGTCAAAATATATACCACGTTAGTTGGCTGACTAAGATTCCCACGTGGCAACTTCTCACGATGCCACCGAGGAAGAGCCGAAGAGGCAACCGACTATGCCTTGCGTGATCCGCAGTTTAACCGCTCCCGCCGGATCCCCAAGCCCAGAAAAGAACCTCGCCGTTGAACAAAATAACGGAAATACCCCCCACCTTTTATCTCTTTTTGTTTTTATAATAACTAAAACTTGCCAATTTTAAAGTACAATGCACTCATAATTTATTAAAATATTACTACAGGTAATTTTTATATGCTTTATAATATATTAAAAATAATTTATTAAATAAAAATGAATAATATATAAAATAATAAGGAATAATTACCTACATGCCACGCAATGTAGTTTTATTTATGCCTTACCTATCTATTCTTAGTTAATTACGCTATGCACATTCAAAACATTGTAAAATCTTACATACACACATTTGAGTTAAAACATAATCAAAATCTATTTGAAAAAAAATATTCTGTTAGTAAATTATTAAAATTATATTTTTATTCTTAATAATACATATTTTTCTCTTCCTCAATACTACACTAAAGCGCTGATTTGTCCTAAAATCAATTTACGTCGCGGATATCTCCTTCCTTTGCCGCCACCTAAACATTAAGGTTTTAGAATTTTCACTCAAAATATATTTAAATATCCTTAAAATAATATGATGAATGATTCAGATTTTTTGTAATCTAACTATAGTTAGATTATCAAAAAAATTATGATTACTCATTATAATAAAAATAAGTTAAAATGTGTGTATGTAAGATTTTATAATGTTTTGAGTGTGCTAGCGTAATTAACTAAGAAAGGATGGATAAGACATAAATAAAACTAAATTGTGTGGCATGTAGGTAATTATCCCAAATAATAAATGTGTTGCACATATACATAATTATTACTTTTAATTTATTTTATAATTGAGTTTTTCATGCCTTATCTGTTAGATAATGGTTAAGTAGTGCATGATAACAGGCCTCAATATAAAAATTTGATTTTGCTTACACTGTTCACACCAACTTTCTTTAATTAGAAAAAATTATTAATAGTTAAATTATCTTTTTATTTGATTAATAAAATTATATTTTTATATTGAAAAATTAATGTTAGAATACTTTATTTACATATTTTTAAAACTAAAAAATTTAATCAGTTAAGTTAAAAAAATGTGAGAGATAATTATATATAAGTCCAATGACTATATGCTATTTACTTTTAATAGGATATTTAATTTAATATTATTTTTATATTATAAATAATTAGTTTTGTCATATAATATAATATTATAATAAGATAATACCGAATTAAATGCTTAGATTAAAGCTATAAATTATTATTATTTTATATATATATTTTTAATAGCGGTTTTATGCAACAATAAAATACTTAGGTGTTTATTTACCCTTTGAATTAGTAATTATGACTCAAATTTTTAAACCAAGTGAATTATAATATTTTGCTTTTAAGAAGTATTGAATAATATTTTTTTCTTTTAAAAAAAATTTAAATCAAGCGGTATGTCAGAGATAAAATTATATTCTCAAATATGCTAATGGATGTCAGCCAAAGAGTGTCAGGTAATTTCAATGTCAGTTCGTAAATAATGAGATTTAGGAGAAAATATGTAATTTTCTTATTTTTTGAGATGTGAATGTAAATATCCCTTAAAAATTAACTTATATAAAAGCATAACTGAATGGATTAATATTAGCCTTTGGTTAAGAAAAAAAAAATATATTAGCCTTTGGTTAAGGTTCTCCGGTTCCTCAACCATCATTTTTACATTATAAGTGTGATATGTAAATATAAAATTTTAAAAGTAATTTACAGATAGGTACTTATTTAATATGTATCTAATTATTATACTATTTTTAAAAAAATAATTTTAATTTTTCATAATAAAATTAACTTAAATATTAGCAAATAATTCAGAATAAATTGAACCAAACTTCCTTACTGTTTAACCTCTGATAACAAAAATCTCACACTAAAATATATATTGTTTAATATTCTATTAGAAAAAATAATTATCTATGAGACTTAAGTATATATAATTTCATATTAACACTTTTAAAGTGAATTATTATGGTTTGATAAAAATGATACAATTATACATTAATTTTCTAAATTATTTATTAATTTCTGTGAATTATTTTTTAACTCTCTAATTTTGAGAATTAAGTAATTTGTCATGTATGGAAAGATAATTTTAATTTTTCATAATAAAATTAACTTAAATATTAGCAAATAATTCAGAATAAATTGAACCAAACTTCCTTACTGTTTAACCTCTGATAACAAAAATCTCACACTAAAATATATATTATTTAATATTCTATTAGAAAAGAATAATTATCTATGAGACTTAAGTATATATAATTTCATATTAACACTTTTAAAGTGAATTATTATGGTTTGATAAAAAATGATACAATTATACATTAATTTTCTAAATTATTTATTAATTTCTGTGAATTATATTTTAACTCTCTAATTTTGAGAATTAAGTAATTTGTCATGTATGGAAAGATAAAATTGTAAATATTCGGTTTGAGATATTGATGTGTAATTATTTATGTTTTTCTACCTTATAAGTAAATAGTTAAAAATGGTTAAATAAGTAATTCACAGGTTTTTATCCCAAGAGTAAAAAGTCGAGCAACGTCGCAACGGAATTCGCAAACTGTCCGCTCAGCAGGGGCAATTCCGTAATTAATATCACTATCGTCTAGAGACCGCTTTCCTCATCCCCGTCTCCACCCTCGGCCAAGTCCCGAGCATTTCCCTTCGGAAATTCTCTCTCTCTCTCTCTGTCTCCTTTTGTTCTCGATCTTTCTCTCTATGACCTATGGCTCCATTCTAATTTCTACCTGTTTTACTCTCTTTCAACGGGGTACCGTCTGAGGCAGCTGCCGATCGCCGGCGAAGATCGGAAACCTAAGCGGGAGCGAAGATGTTGGAGGATCAGGTGGCTTTTCTCCTGCAGAAGTACCTCGGCAACTATGTCCGAGGTCTCAACAAGGAAGCTCTCAAAATAAGCGTATGGCAGGGTGCGTTCTTCGTTCTCTCTCTCTCTCTCTTTCTCTCTCTCTCTCGTCTGAGAGACATGGTTTGAAGTAAGAGGATGTGATAAAACAAGAGAAACATATGGATTCTGCTTTGAGCTCGAATTTGGAAGACGGACTTCTCTACCCTGTCTTTTCTTGCGTGATGATTCAGAAATGGGAGTTGGTCCGTGGTTTGATCGGTACTTGTCATCGCTGTGATTGGTTATAGGGTTTGATTTGCTACTGAATACATGCTGTTCTAGGGACTTATATTTCCATTGCGTATCTTTAGCTTGGGAACAGCATCTAGAAGTGTTGTTGGTTAGGAGTGCTTATTGGTCCCCTTATTTTGAATTGGTTATGGATGGCATCTCTTGTTTGTTTCCTCATATCAGAGATCATGGAGCTGAGTTCACTGTAAATTGCCATGTCTTAATAGCTTTAGGTGATATAGTGGTGTATATATCAGCCATTGCAGTTGAGTCTCTTGGTAGCACAGTATGTGTTTGTGGATAAAGATACTGAACAAGTCTTGTTTCTGCAAAAAATATCAAATAAACACTCAATAGTCTGGTGACCATTGGGAAGGCACAATTCCCGAATAGGCATCAAAGGTAACTCCAGCAACTACGATTTTGAATCTGGATACTAGCTTGACTGTCCTCCTTGTTGACCAGACTATCCTCTTTGTTAACCATGTTGGTTCCTCCTTTGTTGTGGTGTTTTGATGTTTAGCAGTTAATTTAAGTTAATTTATCACTAATGTCTTTGTTTATGTTAATCCTAGGAATATTAAATTCTTATCTTTTGTGATCGAGTTGAAACATCTATCATTTTCGAGCATGAACCTAATTGAGATATATTGAAGAACTTGGAGCTTGAAGACATCTCTTGCTTTCAATTTATGTTTTACTTGTCTTAATTTGCTGTACTTCTCTCATTGATTAGTTTTTGTGTTGCTCAAGTTGGATGAATAGTTAGGTGAGCACTTCATCAAATTTTTTCTGGGTTCATTGTATTTGATTGATCGTTGTTTGTTGATCGATCAAAGATAGTGAATTGGATTGCTTGATAGTTCAAGAGGCTTGGCTTCAGGCAATGGAGCAAGTTTGATCGATCATTTAATTGTTCTAAGACATGGGACCTTTTGGTGTGATCGATTTCTTAATCGATCAGTTGATCAATCTAGCGCATGTGCTGGCTGGCGCTGCTGCAGGATTAGATCAATCAAAATTGTTTGATCGATCAAACCAGCCTAGAAAATAGTCGTCGGACTCCAACGGCTAATGCCTTGATTGAACAGTTGATCGATCAATGGCCACTGCTCGACAATTTTACTAGCCGTTAGATATCTTCATCTTGTTGTTTAGTCTCTAGTCTTGATTCTTCAATCATCCTCCAAGGAAATTGTTTGTATTTTCCTATCAACTCATCCTTGGATTACTTGGACTTCTTTCATCCAAGCTTGTCCGCATCATCAATTGACAAGAACTAACCCAAGCTTGAACATATTATTAGTAGCACCATTGTTGGTATGCTGTCATCAAATAAGCTAGAGCCTCCTGGGGCTAACGCTTCATGTATGGGATGGTTACTCTAGGGTGTAGCTTTCAGGTCTATGATTCTATTGACCATGAATCAATGGAATTATTGTAATGTACGACTGTTAAGGTTTGAAGTGGATACCATAAGTGTTAAATACCTGTTTTGTGGGAATTTTTCATTTTGATTTCTTTTTTTCTTGTTTGTCATGTAACTTCATTTTTCATGGCTTCATTAACACAGCTTTGATCAAAATGTTTTTGTAGGAGATGTGGAACTATCCAACATGCAGCTCAAGCCAGAGGCACTTAATGCTTTAAAGTTGCCTATAAAAGTTAAGGCTGGATTTCTTGGATCAGTAAGGCTTAAGGTTTGTAAAAACTACTTTCTTGTCAATTGCAGCACAAACTTATTTTCTTTGATCATCTTACTGATGCTGTGACGTCCCGGTTTTCCGGACGCCAGAAAAATAATATTCTTTTCATTTTTTTTATCTCAACTCAAATTCTTGAATGTCACAGCTATATCACAAAATTACCTTCAACCTCTCTTCCCACGTCCCGTGATCCTTCTAGTGCCACACCTGCCACCAAAAATGGCAGGAGTCTGTTAATACAGACTCAGTAAATAAAACAGTATCCCAAAATAACAATAATCATTTCAACACTGCATACAGATTGAATACATCTCATGTAATAGAATCAAACTAGGTATAAAATCAATCATCACAGCAACAATTTCAATATGCAAGATACACATTAAATATTATACTTAATATCAATATTATAATCGTCTTTACTCATTATTATATCTCTGGGCCCCAGGTTTCTCAACCAATCACCACAAATGCCTCAATCATCTTAGAGATCGTCACCTCTTCGTGAGTAACCTTTTCAAATAACATCACGGGACGTCGTCACGTCAATTATCGTCAGGATTCTTTCTCAATGATTCTCATTAGCCATTTTTATGAAGTCGTCACCCCATCAGCTCCACAAGGTTCTTGGACGCCGTCGCGCCAAAATCATATAATTCAAGCTCGAGCTAGGCATGTGTGATTGCTTGTGAGAAACCTACCTTAGTATTCATCAGCGCCTTTAAATCATGAATGCAAAAGTCTTTTCTTTGCTTTTCTTGGTCAAAAGCCTTGTAATAACTTATCACTTATTTATAACATATCGTAAATCATGACACCATAAAATCAAACGTAATAAACAAATTAATTATCATAATTTATCTTATCATTGAACTCACTGAATGTCGCCATAATATAATATTATTCTGTTTAGTGCTGTGGATCTATTATTTCCATACCCTTTCACCTAAAAGCCTGACAAGAGTCCCTACAGCTTGTTATTCTAGAAGCCTTGATAGGAGTTGCACCTTATATCAGTGATTCCTTTTTCTTAGGACATCACCCGACGTACACTCCCCGCTCTCATCGAAATAACATATATATAGGAAACTCTCCGCCCTCATCGGTTCTTGGTATACAAAAATTCATTAGTACTACATCACCTCACAGATAAGCATATCACATCCATTCTCTTGATCAATTAACAACATACAACAAACATGACATAACAAATATAATTCCATATAGACACGTCTACTGACATTCCTTTGTAACTTAAATTCCACTAAATAAGTCAAAACAACAACAAAAAGTGTCAACAGATTCATGTCAAATTTCACCATAACATTCATTCTCGATAATATTATAACATAGCTAACTTAAACCCCACCCGGTAGAATGAAACATCAACAACAAGAATATTGCTTCATCCAATTAACCCACTTACAATAATATCATTATTTCCCCACATTCTCGTAACATGAAATTATAATCACAATATATATAAATCAACATAACATTTTAGTGAATGGATTACCTACCGTTTACTGTTCTAATCCTGAAATCCCCCATTTATTTCTCCTTACGCAATTAGTAGAATACATAACATAAAAACACAGAATACATCATATCAATATCAACTATAGGGAAAGAATTATCTACCTTTAACCAAGCCTGAAAATCCCCTAGCTTTCCTCTTCTCCTCTTCCCTTTCCTCTCCTTCTTCTTTTCCTTCTTCTTCCGCTGGCTGCCGCAGCTGCTGCTGTTGCTGGCGCTGTTGCTGGCGCTGTTGCTGGCGCTGGCGCTGGCGCTGGCTCAGCGAAACCGCAAGCAGAGGGCACGGGTGCGGCAGAGAGAAAACCGAAAGGGGGAGAGAGAAATTCCTTCTCTCTCCCTCGCACACACGGCACACAAAAAAGAGCGGGCGCGGGCGGAAGGCGGTTCCTGCGGCACTATTCCTATCTGTTTAATGGAACAATTGCAATTTGATCTCTCTATTTCTAACTTCTTATAAATAGGTCCAAAATCATTCTTTCCATGTCTAAAATTATTCTTTTCGGGTCCAAATTAGATGTGATATAATATAGATAAGAATTTGGTAACTGATAGAGCGCAATGGAAACAAAGGATTCATGTAGCCGACCCCACCTAGTGGGATTAAGGCTTGGTTGTTGTTGTAAATCAAATTATATTCCAATTTCTTTTAACTTCAAATAAAATTTCAGGATATCACAGATGCTATATGTGTAACCTTCTAGAAATCAGACAATTTGGTTGTGGTCGCTACTTCATTTCGTTCCTTGTGAAAGCTGGCTTTCAAGTTGCTAGAAATCAGTTTGCTCAAATTTTATGTTCGATAATAGATAATTTAGTTGGGTTCTGGCTGAGAAGTTAATCCAGTGATTTTTATGTAGTCTTATGGTTATGCTAGGCTAGCAAATGGCCCAGTTTTGAATTGCATTTTATCTTTTTGGATCTAGTTCAAATTATTTGTCTGATCTTGTCATCTTGTTGATTAGGATAGGTTGATTCACTTCCAATCTAGCTCTGCAAAATGGATGCATGAAGTGGCACAAACCTAATTAGTGCATGACTGATGACGAGCATGATGCTGGGAGGGATGAAAGTATGTCCTTGCAGAAGAGATGGTAATGGATTGATTTCCTGTCAGCATGGGCCGATGACAGGGAAGGGAAGTTACTACATCTCCATAGAGGAACAAGGGAAGGGAGCACAGGGAGCAAAAAATAGGCCTAAACAATGATGAGAGCAGATTGGGTGATTTCATGCTTGGGGACAAGTGCCAAATATTTTTAATGTTAGTATGATATGTAAGCAGTTCGCCTCATTCTCTGTTTTCTTTGATTCACCAGAGAATAAGAGCTGAAAGAGGACACGAAGGAGCAGCCAGAAGCTGCTGAAGATGTTCATCTGTTTGCTGCCAAGAAACTGGTTTATTGACAGCAGAAAAGGGGGATCAAATGATTAAGATGAAAAACAAGTAGATAATGGGAGGCGAGTTATGGGAGAGTGGGGGAGGTGGAGAGTAGCGATGGTTGCAATCAAACATTATCGTAATGAGGAGGTTAGGGAGTACTGGCATCCAAGCATAGGCTTGTGAAAAGGATTTCTTGTAAAATTTAATTTGTTGAGCAAAGCTGTTGGATAAAAAACCAACAGTCTGTTGTATTGTACAACACTAACGCAATGCAATATTTGATTGGATGGAAATTGGGCACAATGGGGATCAGATAATTATTTAGATAATAAGACTTCAATGTGAATGGTGTCTGGTTTAATCATGTCAGCTTGGATTGCTCAGGAATCAAAGCTGATTTGTCGGCTAGTGACCGGCCTAGTTTAAATTTGTCTCTACAAATTTGTTTAAAAGAAGCATCGGCATGGAGTACTTTATACTTCAATACAGACCTAAGATTATGTTCTTTTCCAAGAGGATTTTTTGTGAGTACTACACATAGCTTCAGGCGATGAGTCCTAAACTCTCTCTTGACTTTAACCTGCAAGTAATTGTGGTGTGTGCTGTTCACTTACCTTCTGTATGCCCTTGTTAGTTGTTACTTGCAAGGTTTCTTTCAAGCCCTTATTTGGATACCTTTATGCTCATTTTATTTTCTTTGAACTGGGATTCTTCATGTCAGATTGTGACTATAGCTGTATGACGTTGTTTAGTGCGAAGGTGTAGTTTAAGTTGCTGCATTGATGATATAAATTTTACCAGGTTCCATGGAGCAAGCTAGGTCAGGAGCCGGTTTTGGTTTACCTAGACCGTATTTTTCTTTTAGCTGAACCAGCAACACAAATTGAGGGATGCTCTGAAGATGCTATACAAGAAGCTAAGAAGAGAAGAATACAGGTAAGTTGTTGAGGATTTTTTTTTTTAATTCTTTGCCGCCAAACGCCACAATTTGTTCAACCCCAATTGGAAATTGTGGTAATGTAGATTCGAACCTAGGACCCCCTTGTTCTAGGCAAGCTCCCTCCCCACTGGGCTAGGTGAAGCTTCAAAGTTGTTGAGGAATTAATGCATTTAAATCACTGTTGAGTTGACTTGGTTTGTCATTATTTTTTTTTTTCAGGAATTGGAGAAGAAGCTATTAGAGCAGCAGCAACAGTTGAAATCAGAAATGGTGTCTGCTAACCATCTCTCATTCTTGATGCATAGTTGGGATTTCTAATCTGTTACTATTGGGGTGCATTACTGATCATGCAAATATCTATGACATGCATTTTGCATTTTTAGTACTTCCATACATTTTTGTTTCACTACTCATTGTGTTATCTTTTCCTTAGCCAACCGCAACTACTTGGGGATTAAGCATTTGTTATTGTTGTTGTTGCCTCTATTGTTGCATTATATTTTTCCAATTTTTATAAAAATGATATGTAAACTTATAACTTTTGACTTGATTTATGGAGATCCTTTTATAAGATTTATTTTTCTTCACTTGATTGTCAATCATATTAATTTGTTATCCATTATTGGTTTGAACTCCCAGTTTTATCGGTGCTTTGGAATCCTTTAATAATGATGTGTGCTGCATTCTAGTTTTCTTTTTTTTTTTTGGTTGAATATTTGTGGACTTATATGACTTTTGACTGGATTGATGGATGTCCCTTTAACTCCATAATTCTTATTTCTCATCACCGGATCATCAGACATTTTGATTTGTCTGTTATTGGTTGAACTCTCTCAGTTTTATCATTATTGGTTCAACTATCAATTTTTTTTTTGCTTTGGACTCCTTTAATAATGATGTATGCTTTGTCATGTAGGTGATTAATAAATAATAGCATTCTATATCTATTTGATTTGTGCATTTTGGCTTATTTGGTTTGACATTGCTTTTTAGCTTTTGCAAGAACATTGCCTTTTCTTGTTAATATTTTGAGAAAGGCAGTCAGAGATGACAGACTCATGTGTGACGTGAGTCTCTATGCCCTAGATTTGTAAAATGATCCTAGTAAGGGACGGCCTACATGTTGTCTAATGCAAGGGAATGGAATCCTAGACATAGTTCTAATAGACCCTAGAATGTGATGCATGGGATGAAAGTTACTTAGCTATATGATTAGAGATTGCAACACAGTGAGCAACACAAATGAAATTGAAAAGCCCAGTGTTTGATCTTAAGAAAAATAAAAAGGTGTCTTAAATAGTCATGACCTCAATTGTTGAAAACTAGAGATGAGAAATCACAAAGGAATTGGAGCATTTAATTACATCCAAATATGTATTGATCATTTGTTGAATTGATAACACTTTGAGCAATGAGTAATAAAAGGAGAAGAAATCTTATAAATACTAAAAGATAAATCAATTACCACACCTTCATAGTGGTAGAACAATCATAAAAAGATCAAATCTTCGCAATGACTCTAAATCTCACTTGTTGTTGCAACATTTGAAGCGATCACATCCACCAGATAACATCCATGCATGGACAAGCAAGTTTTTATTTCATGCATTTAAAGGCAGCTAGGTTTTAGGTCATTATACCTATTATTGATATGAAGATTGTAACTTGACGTAAACAAAGTATCTATGAAATGCGATAGAAACTAAAAAATTTATGGCCACGCCATGCCATTATGGATCTTAAGTATGATTTGTACATTGTACTGTACATTTTCCGAAGACTTAGCTAATATTGCATTAATGGTTATCATAAGATGATGGTGCCATAGTCTGTCCAAGAGAAACTTAGGGACCTCTATCATAAAGTGCATCATAATTTGGATCATAGTACAACCATTATTGTAAGCACGATCATAAAAGGTTATAGGTACAGTGACCAAATTGTAACTTCGGGACCAATGTAGGGTGCATTGAATGGTTGGACATACAAATGACTTATTGTAAGGACCATTTGTCCGGTCGCTGGTATAATGCCAATACAAGTATTTGAGAAAACTTGTTGGTAGCTTGCATTATGAGGCAAACTCCTGGATGTTAAGCTCCCATCCTAAGTTATATTCTTTGCATCTCTGCAGAAACTAGGAATTGTTAACTTTGATATTGATCTTGACAACAACTTTGACTCGACCCTCTAATACTAAGCTTACTCGACTCTTTAGGTGAAGTTTCTTGGCATCAATTTCAAGTGATACGCTTCATCGTCGTC
The DNA here is from genome assembly GCA_002786265.1 of Apostasia shenzhenica. NCBI lineage: Eukaryota > Viridiplantae > Streptophyta > Magnoliopsida > Asparagales > Orchidaceae > Apostasia > Apostasia shenzhenica. Next base: position 2,136,342 of record KZ451999.1, read on the forward strand.
AAGGTGTAGCTCATATGTTGCTCTATTTCAACAAGGAACTCAAGCTACATGAGTTCTAACTGTCTGGATGTGGTTGAGATTAATGGCGTAATAAACCCTAATTGCCAAAAAAAGATTGTACTTAAAAAAGACTTTGATTGCCCATGTGAGTGTTGAAGCCCACCCAAGAAATATGTTGCATGAGTGTCTCTTTGATGGTACATGAAATATACAAGTCAACATGTACCCTTGAAAGCTAAGGCAAGCAATACTTTGTTGATGGAGGTAAGATTGAGAAAGAAATGCAAATGCAATGGAAACAATAAGGATTTAAGAAAAGTTTTGGATAATGGTTTCATTGACTTGAAAAATTTGGTGGGGTGATAACATACTTGTAGTCTCTTCTTTCTTTGTCTGATGCTAATTTAGAAATTAATGAGTTAATTTTATTTGATTGACGATTGCTAAATTAGTCGTTGCATATTTGATTTGATTTCCGATTGATTTGGAAAATAAAATATTCGCCATAATTTCTAATTTTGTATTTTCTTTATTTAACATGAATATAATTGGTATTTTATTTTCTGCATCTATTTTTATTTTTTAAATTCATGTATTGAATGTTTATTTAAAGGGGTTGCTATAAAGTGGTGATGATAAAATAAAGGTCTAGTATTATGAGTGCCAACTTAGACTTGGATTAAATAGTCGATATTCTGGTGAAGGGAATGATAGAGACAGCCTTGAGTGACAATCCTTATAACATTCTAGTTATCTACTTTTATTTTGAGAGATGCCTACTATATAAAGAGTCCAAATCAGTACCATGTGACTTTTTAATGGAAACTTCTATGCAAACAATAAATAGAGCCGGTTTTGTTATACAGGTCTAAATGTTAGATGATAAAAAATGTCACTGACAACAAAACTTGTACAGTAAGACTGGAATAGATAGCGTAATACAATGATTATACAAGTGTAATGGTGACATCTATTGATAATAATGCTATGAAGTTTATAAAGTGGTAAATGTACCGTTTTGGCTATGTATGATATTACAGATTTTAAAGAGAAATGGCTATACATATGCGGAAACTTTTCCAGGGCCTTTAATCTTAAAAGTCTATGCATGGAGAGGTGGGGGATTGTTGATTTTGCATTCTTTATATTACAAAATACCAAAATACACTACTTTCTTCTGCTTGCTTGGAAATTCTTCATGCGTTCTTCAGGCTTTCAGGCGTTTGCATGACATTTTGGCTTATTGCAATCCTGCTTCATAACTGGTTTGTTTTACTGTTGCAGAGTACTTCATGGATGGGTTCGTTCATTAGCACCATAATTGGAAATCTCAAGCTATCTATTACCAATATTCATGTTAGATATGAAGACCTTGAAAGGTCTAGAGATTTTTCATTCTTCATTTTCTAGTTTATGCTATTCCTCTTTGTGGGCCCGTGAGAAATTTTATTTCATACTTTCCACAGTAATCCTGGCCGCCCATTTTCGGCTGGCTTGACTCTGGCTAGGCTTTCAGCAGTGACGGTTGATGATTCTGGTAAAGAAACTTTTGCTACTGGCGGGGCTTTGGACCTTATTCAGAAGGTGTGATATTATTGGTAGACCATTTCTGTTCAGTGAATCACTTTCTCATGTTTCTGTTGTTTATCATCAATGGCAGTCTGGCAGATCATTATATTCTGGTTTTATACTGTTTTTAGTACAATCTAGATTATTTGTCAATGTCAAATCAAATAAACTGTTTTGGTCACTAACCTTGATTATTTACAGTCTGTGCAACTTGACCGATTAGCTCTTTACTTTGACTCTGATATGTGTCCTTGGCAAGTTGATAAGTCATGGGAAGAATTACTTCCTTTGGAGTGGAATGAGGTACTGATTTTGTGCTGTTTCATATCTGCATTTTGACATCCGAGATGATTTGTTGGAACTTAATGTGTACAGATATTTGAGTTAGGAGTTGGAAATGGACAATCATATAGTGTACTTCCGAAGGAGCATACCTACATTTTACAACCAGTGACAGGTAATGCAAAGTATTCAAAATTAAGATTAGATGAATCCAGAAACACACGACAAGCATTGCAGCAAGCTGTTGTCAACTTGGATGATGTGACATTATGCTTATCAAAGGTACATTCCCCCAATTTCCTTCATTTTCTTTTTTGACTTTCACAATGTGAATTCTGATTGGCCTGGTAAAATGCTGCAGGATGGATACGGGGACATTCTGAAGATGGCTGAGAACTTTGCGGCCTTTAACCAGCGCTTGAAATATGCTCATTATCGTCCACAAGTTCCTATAAAGTCTGATTGCAAGGCATGGTGGAAGTATGCATACAAGATTGTAACTGATGAAATGAAGAAGGCAAGGTAATAAAATATTATAATGTATATCTGTAAATTTTAATTTGGCATTTATATGCTAGAAAATATTTTGGCGAATTTTAGAAAAGAAAGGAATTTGCACTACTTACAATTAAGTTATTTAAGACATGTACAAAGGGGCTATTACATGTGTTTAGATGCAATGACATTTGACTAAGGATTTTTCTATTATAGTTGGATTATATTAAGGTTCAGTTTTAAGTTCATCTTTCTTTGCATTGGTTATTGTTGACACGTGGCTCCAGCGCTGCATCATAGCCATACGCGTGGCGCTCTTTCATTTTGAAACAACCTTTGAAGCTGTGTTTGCTTCCAAACATCGTGAGTGATGTTTGGAGCCTCCCAAACATCCTGCAGGACCGATGTTTCCAGCTCTCCCAGCCACATCGGGTACGACATTTCTCAGCTATACTTATCGCTGTCAGCGTGCTCTGGCTGCATCGTTTTCAAAGCAGCATGCTTCTTCTAGTCACGTGAATCAAGGATCCGCGTGCTTCAGCCATCATGAATCCCCAGAAGCAGTACCGAGATCCAAAGGTCAAGCTCTCTTTTTACTGACTCTGGCCTCTCCAGTGGTCGACAAAGCAGCATAGGTCCACGACTAGTTTGTCCTTTCCTTCCGGAAAATTAGGATAAAGCTGCACCATCCGTTGCCTACAAATACCCTGGAACTGGCCCAGGAGGGAGGAGGGGCCCAGAAGAGAGGAGGGGCCCAGAAGGGAGGACTGGCCCCAGGAAGAGCAGAATCTCTCCTCTATCACCTCTTGTAAAATAGGAGCTTGAGAACAAGAAAGACTCTCTCTTTCTCCTTCTTTCTCTCTCTTCCTCTTGTAAGCTCTTTGTATTAGCCTTCATGGCTACCTCTTTCCATTAGTGAAACTTCTTCGCTGATCGCTCGGTGGACGCAGAGGATTTCCTCCCTGAACCACCTTAAATTGCTGTGTGCTCTTCTGGATGCCCCGAACTCTCTCCCTCTCTCTCTTAAGCTTAACTGACAGGCTTATCTTTCTGCGCGCCGCCGTCTCTCAGGACTTCTCTCTCTTTTTCGGTGTTCCTTGGGATCCCCTATATCCTACGTCAACAGTTATAGAGGTTCTGATTAGACACATTTAAGAAAAAGTGATTTGGCATATGCTTTTCACAGATAATATTCTCCTTATTAATAAGACTAGTGATGGTGCTAAGACGAAATTCAAATTATGGAATTCATTTCAGGCTTAGTTTGGTTGAAGGAAAAAAGATAATTTGGAAAAGTTTTGTGGCTTTTTTTTAGAAAACGTGTATGACGTGAAATAAAACGAGTTAGTTTTATTAAAAATTGAGTTGGATGTGAAATGACATTGATTATTTATTGAGAATTATGTTGGATGTAAAATAAAGTGATTGTTTATGTTGGAGTTTCTGTAGGTTGAAATATAAAATATAGTTTTAATCTTTTTTAAATAAAATAAAGTTTTTAGTTATGGCTAAAATTTTTGTTTACTAAATTGAGGCTTAGAGCGTAAAAGTTGTCTTAATAGATAAAAAATTGAATATATGAAGTGCAAATCTAGTCAAAATAGTAGTACTTATGTTGGTGAGGTGACAATTCGTAATCAAGTTATTAAGAGAGTGAGCGATTTAAATACCTTGAATCAATTATACAAAATGATGGTAATATTATTAGTTGAATTCAAAAGGATGGATAAAGTAAAGAAATGTATTTGACATATTGTGTGATAAAAATATTTTACTTGTATTTAAAAATAAATTTTATACAATAGTAGTAAGACTAGCAATATTATATGGTGCTGAATCCTGTCCTATAAAGCAGAAACATATAAATAAAATAAGTGTTGTAGAAATAAAAGTAATAAGATCGATTGGCATATCCACGAGAAAGTTGAAGTAATGTCAATTGGGGATAAGCTCAAAGTGATCGACTTAAATGGTTTGAACATATAAATCGTAAGCTGATAGAAGTTTTAATAAGGAGAGTTGAGTTATTATTAGATCTTACCCATGACAAGAAACTATAAAGAATGAACTTACATACTTGGAGCTAAATAATAAATTATTATTTGATATAGTGCAATAGAAATAAAGGATTTATGTAGTTGATTCCAGCTAGTGGGATAAAGATTTGGTTATATTTTTTTGTTGGATAATCTGAGATTAGCTTATAGGTATGTACTGAATCAACCCTCACTTTAGGTGGAGATCCATAGAGGATATATTGTTTTATTCAAGACCTTTAGTTATATCATTAATGAGGCTTGTCTTCTACAGGGTACTAATTTATAACAATTACAGGATAATACCTGACTTTTGAGGCTGTAGTGTTCATGCTCACTTCCCTTACCCAACCTATCCAGGCTCACTTCCCTTACCCTTGTCTTATTTTCGTTTAGTTATAGAAACACAAATTTTCTCATCTTTCGGTCACTGGTGTTAATCTCCTTTCACTTGCTTCCGTCCTCCTATCAAGCCCTCCATCATGTTTTATTTAAGAAATCAGCCTTCCGTCAATTATATAACCAAGACTCTCAAACACTACATTTGTAGAGCCCTATTTTTGCAAAGAGTTCAATTTTGGAAACCTTCATGGAAAGCTTGCTATTCAACAAAGATGAAGTCAGAGTCAGAGGAATGACGATAGTGTAAGAAGGGTTTGGTGAAATGCTTGAATGAGAAGGATTAGGGTTAGGTATTTAGTCATGTTGTCTCAACCAACGTTCTTTTAAGTAAATGGAACATACACGGAGGGTGACGGTGATGGCTAGAATGTTAGAAAATTTTGTTTTTTGTGGCTAAACAATAAATAGGAGAGTATTGGTATTTATTATATAAATAAGACCATATTTTGGGGAACATATGTAAAATATCTCTTTTTGTAGTAAATTAGCTGTAACTTATGAATTGCACTATTTAAACATTTAAAATATTCTAGCCATAACTTAAAGGTTTAAGCATTTTGCCAATTTATTTTCAGAGTTTTATCATGCTATTAGAGCAAGTGATCTCAAGTTGAGGCTTGGCATCCTCCTTATTTTATTGAACATAAAGTTTAAAAATAAACAAGCTTACGTGTCATGGTCCCATGGGATGTGTAAGAATATTAATGTATTGTGCTACAATGTGAAAGATCGAACTTTTAGATTATTTGGTTTTCAGAGATTTAACTCTGCAATAAGGGAAAGAAAGCAAAGAAAAGGAGAAAATGTCGTCAAAATCAGGATTTATGTCGTAGATGAGTAGTTTAAGCATGTTCTGCTGTAGAAAGTGCTTCTTTATTCATCTCGTGTGGTAAATAAAAAATGCTTCTAAAAAGACTCTTTGAAAAATCCGCTGCTAAGGGAAAGCAATGAAATTGTTGCTTTAGAAGGTCATCTTTGACTCTTACATTAAATTCAGTATTTCTTGTTGCTTATAATTTTTTTGATTGGGATCTGTAATGCATCATAATGATTGTTTTGATGATTCTTGGATGGATTCTCTTACTAATTTATTGCTAGTGGGATAAAGGCTTGGCTGTTGCTGCTGTTGTTTATACGTATGTATGTATTTTGGGTGGATTCTCTTGCTACGCGTGACATTCTTGTTTATCATTACTGAACAATTTTACACTTTGATTCCTGCTTTTTTTACTGCTTTGGTGCTTTTTCTAACATTGCATCAATATGCTGCAGTGGTAAACTATCTTGGGAACAGGTTTTGAGATACGCACGAATCCGCAAGAGATATTTGTCATTATATGCTTCTCTCTTAAAGTCGGATCCTACCCGCTTGGTAGTGGATGACAATGAAGAGATTGAAGGGCTAGACCGTGAGCTTGACATTGGAGTCATTCTTCAGTGGAGGTACCTTTGCTATGCTATTCTGCGTTACATGGTGCAGAAATTTTTTTTTACACCACACTATAATAAATCATCCTTCAATGCAAGCTCCATATAATATCACATACTAATAGAAACTTATTTGGACACGATCTTCTCATGCAATACATCATTAGTACATGCTATATAGGCTTGGTGTTGACGTGGTGCTTACTATTAGGGCGTGATAATTGCTTGCACCAACATTTTAAACATTTTTGTGCTTTTTCTGCTACCTGTTTTCAATTTAGAAGCAAGATTAACCAATTAGTTATTCCAAGTTCTTTAGATGTACTTCTTGAGAAGCATCCTTAGGCCTCGTTTAATTGGAGTGTGATTTTAAGAATTTTTAAGTTTTTTAGACATGAAAAGGGGAAGAAAATTATTTTAATGTTATGATATGAAATAAAGTTATTTTAATATTAAAGATTGTGTTTGATGTGAAATAAAATTAAATTTTTTATTGAAATATGTGTAGGATATAAAATAAAATTAATTTTTTTATTGAAATATAAGAGAGGGAAGAAGGGAGAATGGAATTCAACCCATACATAACTCCCACGTATAATAAAAGTAAACAATAAAATTTACTGAATAATAAAATAGTAGAATTATATTCTGCCAAAGTTAACTAAAGGAAGCCAATCAATCATACTAAACGTAATATAACAAATACTAAAGGCTTGTTTGGCTGCGGCTCCTTTTTGGGCAAATTAATATTTCAATAATATTTTAAATTCATTATAAATTTTAATAAATTTATTTCACATTCAATGCAAATTTCAACTTTAAAAATTAATTTTATTTCACATCTAACACAAATTTCAACCTTAAAATCAATTTTATTTCACATCCTATATGCCTCCCAATATTAAAATAAAATTTTTCCATCAATTCTATAAAATAAAATATTTTCTCTTTACTTATCTAAATTTTAACACCCAATCAAACAAGCCCTAAATGGAAAGTAAATAAACCTCTTTTTTTTTACATATTTGAATCCTATGGAAAATCCGCTTTAATAATCGAATGATCAAATTCCACTTGCCTTTACTAACTTTGCGTCATACTTCTCTTGTTGAGAAAAACCGCTGAGAAGTCGTCCTCATTTGGAATCATGGCAAGCTCACTAATGTACCATGACAAGCTGTCAATAGTAGAATTCCAGGTCTTGAATTGTGAATTTAGGTTTGTTTTCATCAAATCATGTTAGAATTTTGCATTGATGATTGATCAGTCTATGTAGTTCACAAGAAATAGGCATGGATCACCTGAGTTGAGGTCTGCTCGATGCTTGTAGCTTGAGTTTACACGATTGGATTGTTGGAGGGCCAGGCTGTGAGCTCAATTTGTTATTGGATATCTTAGCATGGAGCTGTGATCTAGGTTACATTATGGTGTGCACAATCGGGCAAGCAAAAGACACGTTATGCAGGTCTCGATGGAGCAAATGGCATGGTGGTTGTCCTTGGTATGCGACAATGGAGGAAATATTGTGTGGTAACGGAGAAGGATGGATCCTATAAGATGAAGTGAGAGATATGTGGACAATAATCCTTCTCTAACGGTTCATCCTCTTATATGTAGACAGCTATAGTCAGGCTGGTGCGTAGTGCGATAAATGAGCAATGTTGTGGTTGTGCATGTGCTCAAGTAATTATTGTTTTTGGAAGCTTAGTGCTTTAGGGGCGGGTTGATCATATTGACATTAATGGTGATGATGTCAGTGAGTTGAAGCTATTATCCAATTGATGTAGAGCCAACAAAGGGTGAAAGAAAAGTGTAATAGGGCAACAGAAAGAAAGAGAAGAAGTGGAGAAAGAGCAAGAAACTAGGTAAGAAAAGAAGAGATGAAACAGAGTGAAGAGAAAGGAAGAGAGAGAATAAGTTGGGGGGGGGGGTGTTAATATCATTCCAAACTAAAAATTACATAGAATTAGAGCTTATTTATGGAGTTTATCCTATACGTAGCAAAATAAATAATGAAATCTTGCTAACTAACAAAATATGGAATATTATAAATCCTCTAATTTTAATATAAAGAAATAAAAGAAAATATTACTTCATATATATTAAATATTTTTTTAAATGCCCAAAAATTATAGGAACTATCAACCTCTTATATTAATCAAATAATTAAATTTCCTGATTTCCTCTCGTGGATCTCTGTTAATGACCTGTTCCAATCAATTTGACTGCTAACAAATGAATTCCTTACACAATTGGAAGTGTTTTTAAGGCGCTAATTTTATGTTGTTAGCTCACATATCTATATATTTTATGGATAATTTTGAGAAAGGTTTCCATCTAATCTATAAAAATAAAGCTTGTATCTTTCGTCTTATCATGGTGTATTCGTTAAGAGGTGTGTTTAATGAGTGTACTGGATTTATCTGATATAATCTTATCCTTATAAGACGGATTGATGTGGGACAATTGATTGAATATGCAAGTGTAGGGATAAGAAAATGTGATTAAAAACTTATTCTAGGCAACTGTGAAATTTTTAAAATTAATTTTGTGATAACTAAAAAGTTCTTAATTAACAACAACAATTAAAGCTTTTCATTCTGGGTGAGGCCTGCTACATGAATTATTTATTTCTATTAAACTCTGTCAAATAATAACTCCTCAATTAGGTCGAAGTATATAAAATTATTTTTTATAGTTTCTTAGGCCTTGTTTGGCATGAGCCCAAAAAAAGGCAAAAAAATATCTTAATAATATTTTAAATTTATTATAAATTTTAATAACTTTATTTCACATCCAACACAAATTCCAACCTTAAAAATCAACTTTATTTCACATCCAACACAAATTCCAACCTTAAAATCAACTTTATTTCACATCATACACACCTCCCAATATTAAAATAATTTTCTTTCCCATCAACTCTATAAAATAAATTATTTTCTCTTTCCTTACCCAAATTCATCCTCCAACCAAACAAGGCCTTAGTATATCTTTTTTGGTCTCTGTCTGAGCTTATTCTCAATTGAGGCAGAAGAAGGATGTATCTCAAATTATTGCCCAGTGTCAGACTTATGCTGTTGCGAAATAACAGAAGCAAAACACAAAGTTATGTATGCCGTTACCTGTTCTTGATAGATCTTGGCAGAACCTTAGCATTAACTTCGTTTTGGGTCTGCGTTGGATAGTTGCACGGCATGATTCTATTTTGTGTCGTTGTGGATAGGTTCTCTAAAATGACGCATTTTCTTTCTTGTTCGAAGACTTCTAATGCATCTAGGATAGCCCGTCTCTTCTTTGATGGAGTTGTTCGTTTGTATGGGATTGCCTAAAAGTATGACTTTGGATAGGGACATGAAATTTATGAGCTATTTTTGGAAGACCATGTGGCACCTCCTAGGAACTAAACTGAAAATTCTCAACTGCTTATTACCCACAGACTGACGGTTAGACTGAATTGGTCAATAGGAGCCTAGAAAACCTTCTTAGGTGTCTAGTAGGAGAAAATAGTAGGAATTGAGATCTGATCATACCTAGGACTGAATTTGCATATAATAATTTTGTCAATAGGTTTATATGTATGAGTCCATTTAAAGTAAATAATAATTTACATTTTTGAAGACTCATGTTTATAAATGATAGGGGTAATTCCACTTAGGCCCTTGAGGCTTACTCGGCTTGCCACGCAGGTTCACAATTTTGAAAACATACCAAATAGGTCCCAAAAATTTATTGTATAGGCCATTGTGGTTCTTCTGTCACGGTATCTGTTAAACGCAGTTAAAATTACGAAAATACCCTTTATACCCTTTCAAATTTTCGGCTGCCCACCGTTCCGGCGTGTGCGCGGGCGGCCGACAGCGTGTGGCCGCCGGTGTGCGCGCACAGAAAGCCGCGCGAGCCGGCGTGAGCGCGAAGGTCGCCACAGAACGCGGCTTAGCCATGCGCAGACGCCAATGCGCACCGGCGCCGGCGCGCAGGGCGCCGCAGCGTCGCCGGCGCTCAGGCTCTGGCAGCCGCAGGCGTTCGCGTGTGTGAGGGTGAGGGGTACAATTGTAATGTCACATTAAAAAAATTTATAATTTTTTAATTAAAATTTTGATTTAACGGAATATTTAACGAAAACTATTTAATTGGACCTTATTGAAAGTTTTTTGTAAATGTTAAGGACCACAATGTCCTATACAGTAAGTTTTGAGGACCTGTCTGGAATGTTTTCAAAATTGTGGACCTGCATGGCAAGTCGAGTAAACCTCAGGGGCCTTAGTGGAATTACTCCTAAATGATAATATGCACATTTTTTCTTGAATAAAATATTAGCAATCACAAAATCATATAATCCCCTTCTAAAAATATCTATATTCATTTGTGATAATTTTTTATTTTCTTATAAGTGTTATTATTGACACATTTTTTTTCTAGTCTCTTTATGCAGTTTTATTATCTGCTGTGCAAATGATTTAAGTGACTTAGATGTTCTATCATGCATTGATAATGACATACATCTATAAGAACTTTAGCCTTTAGGTTTATAATTATACACAATTTTGAAGGGACTCGTGCTTGTTGATAGCATGCAAACTCGATTCAAGGTAAAAAATGTCCTAATTCTCTCATTTTTGCCCACCAAACGATGAACCAGGTTTCCTAAGTTTTTATTAACTACCTTTGTTTGTCCATTGGTTTATGGATGTAAAATGGTGGAAGATTTAGTTAGTAACCTATGTAGCCTAAGGTTCTCATTAAAGAACAGCTTGGGATCCGTACATGCTCTAATCCAAGGTGAACTTGATTACAAGTTTTTTTCCATGCCCATGTATTTCTTAAGCCATAGCTTGTTACCGTATAAATATCATGTTCCCCTTAACTTTTGCCTGGCATGCTTCTGAATATCTGTGTTTTGTCATGTATTGATGGCACAGGTCATATTCTTATATTTCATTGTAACTTCATGTATAAATATCTCAACATCATATTGAGTTATCTTTTGCGATAAACTTGATGATCATGTTGAGATGATATGTTTCTTTTATTCTAAATAGGCAAAGTTCTGTTTGTTATTTTCATTTTTGTACTTACACAGATTCTGGTGTAAACTACATATATTTCTGCCTACTCTCTTTTACGTGCAGGATGCTGGCACACAGGTTTGTGGAGCAATCTGCAGAATCTGATGTTTATCAGAATAAAAAGAAATTGAAGCAATCATGGTGGCCATTTGGATGGTGGGTATCTTACATATATTTATAGATATTGACATTGACCTTACCCAATCCAAGTTGTTTAGGATTAAGGCTTAATAGTAGTACTATTATATTGACATTTACTTTGCTGTATCTTGCCGTTCTTGTTGTAGCTAAAACATTTTATTTTCTACCCAGGAGTGGATCTGGAAAGGATGATATTGCACCGAAAGGTTTCACTGAGGAAGATTGGGAGAGACTAAATAAAGTCATTGGTTACAAGGATGGGCCTGATGAAAATTTGGTGATTAAGCAGGACAAAGATTTACCTCATCTGTTTCTGGAGATACACATGAAACACAATGCATCAAAGCTCTTTTCTGATGGTCCGAAATGCCTTGCTGACCTGTCATGTGAGGGGTTGGCTTGTTCCCTGAAGGCTTTTCCGGAGACAAAGATTTTCAATTTTAAATTGGAATCTTACAGTCTATTATCTCCTAATGGTCTCCTTGCTGAGGTTTGACAATTTCATGCCCATTGATGTTTTTGTGGTGAAGTTGTAATCTTAATCCTATACTAAAATAGCTCTTTCATCTTTGTGATATCTTAATTTCACTTTCTTCCAGAGTGCACATGCTACTGACTCTTTGGTTGGTGTATTTACCTACAAGCCTTTTGATGCTGAAGTAGACTGGAGTTTTGTTGCTAAAGCGTCTCCCTGTTACATGACAGTATGTTGATGGTCAACATATTAATGTTCAAACGTACAAGTTGCTTTCATTTATGAATGCTATATTGTTTCCACAGTATTTGAAGGATTCCGTTGATCAAATTGTCTCTTTCTTCAAGAGCAATACTGCCATTACACAGACTTTAGCTTTGGAGACTGCTGCAGCTGTTCAGGTTTCTTTTTCCTTTTTTTTTTGCATGGAACCTCTAATTCTGGTTGCGACAGATGGATTTTTTCTTTAGTATGATCATTTAGAAAATTTTTCGTTTGATATGCAGATGACGATTGATGGTGTCAAACGAACTGCACAACAAGAAGTCACTAGGGTATTAAGGGACAGATCAAGGTTGTTTCTACAAATCTAACTAATTTTGCTAGAAGAACTTGTAATCTTTTTATCTTGTTAGGTGTCTTTTATAGATTACAGTGTACACAGGTAGTCCTTTTTAGTACATTGACCAAAGCACTAGATTTGTTTTTGTTCTTGTTTTTACTTTTTTTTTTGTGCTCCATTCACTTTCTGGAAACTAATATTTAAGTGGTTTACTCTTGAAGCATTATACTGTACAAATATGAATTTATTCCTTATCCATAACCTACAAGCTTACTTTTTGGTCAACTGCCTATCAAAAATTTAAATGCTATTAGAGCCAAAGGTCTCAAGTTCCAACTATTGTGACCCCCTATCATGGTGGCCCTCGATAGTAGCATATGGTTAAAAATAGAACCTTTAACTTATAAAAAATAAGACCTATGTTGAATTGAATTCATGCTGCAAAGCAAGTAAGCTCGTGCATGATGGGGCATGTAAGAATATAGGATTATTCCTGGGCCATCCTATATGCTTAAGCTTTTAGGTTAATTGGTCATGAGAGATTTAACATATGATATTAGTTCAAATGGTTGAATTCCTAATATGAGCAGGGATGTCAGTCTATTAATCTGATTGAGAAGTCTTTTGGGTAATCTGTATTATGCATGTTAAACATGGCTGGCCACCCTGTGGGTAATTTCCGGAGCCATATATCACTAAATTCCTACATTGAGAAGAAATCTTTTGGTTGAATGCCGTATTTTCATAAACATTTTTGAAGTTTTTAAATATAGAAGTCCTTTTCTGGGAAGGCACATGAAGTTTTCAGTGATGGCTAAAATAACTAGTGATATTTTTAAGTCCCTAATTTGCATGAAATTCTAATTGATGATATACAGAATACTCTATGTTAGAACATAGAAAATGGCACTATTTATTTGGTGTTTTGTTAGTAGTTACCCCCACTTACTAGGAAGAGGGATGGTGAAGAAATTTAGAGACTAGCATAATCTAGTAGGAGTTGGACAATCATTTTTCCAGTTATTTGGAAATGGATGAATGCTAAAAAAAATATTTATCTGGATCAAATAATCATGAGGTGTTGTTTAATGTTGTCTCACATCTCTTTTTCCAAGTGTGTTAATCAGTGGTTGAATGTAGTCGTAGCAAGTTAGCAAAGAGGACCTATTTTCTTACTTTCACTGTTAAGGCTGAGAACTTTCAGAAGCAAATAATGGCCTAGTTATTGTTTCAGCTGTGGAAAAGGATTTAATTAGCAAAGACATTTATCACTCCCCATGCAAAACCTTCATGCCTCTATTGCTTTTGAAGTTGTTAGTTATCATTTTGATATTGTTGGAATATTTTTGAGAGGTGGTTGTGATGCCAGGCTATGATGGGAACACATGTGATCCATGCGGTTATTTCTGTTGAAAATCACGAGAATATGTGGAGTTTGTGCCATTGTTTCTTGCTCTTCTTTGTCCCTTGTTTATGCCATGCTTCTCTGCACTCGTTGATTGAAGGTTTATGTGGTCTTAAGTTCTTAGAGTGTTTGATAGCCAAGGAAAAATTATCATTGTGGAGGCTGTTTTATCTTACGCAAATTGTCAGCTTTCACCCACATGTTATCATTTTCATTACCATTCAGTAGTATTTTATTTTTGGGCTTAACTTTATGTATCTTTCTTTCTTAATCATTTCCTTTTCAGGGCTTAATGTGGTTGTATATAAGGCTTACTGTTGATTAATAATTAAGTTTTTGTGTTGTTGAGATCCCTAATCTTTCCATTATGTTTTAAGTGCAAGATGCAATATTTCTAGGGAATACAAACACAAACATGGAATCCAAAAAGCAATCAAAATAATAAAAGGCTCCTAATCTGCAAAGTCCTAATATGTGGAATTCTCTAACACTCCCCTCCAAGCTGGTGCCTAGAAGTTGATTAGATCTTGTCTTTCAGTTTAGAACAAAGGCTTTTTTGAAAATATCAGTCAACTACTTTTCAAATAACATAAGGTGAACCTTAGATAAAACCACATCTTGAACAAAAGTGACAAGTCTACTTCAATGTGCTTTGTGTGTTCATGAAAAACAAGATTACTGACAACATGATTATGACAATGCACAACCAGTAAGAATGGGAAGGCGGTAGGATGGAAGAACTAGAGGAAGAGAAGGAAAGGAATGAAGTAGAGAAGAAGAGAAAGAGGGAGGAAGAGAACTGTAAGTAGAAAAGGGAAATCAAGTACAAAGAGAAGTGGTGAATGGGAACTAGAAGTGAGGGGGAAATAAGTACAAAGAAAACGATGAGAGAGAGGAGGATAGAGAAAGGAAGAAGAAGGGGATTAGATAAAAAAAGTAGTGAGAGGGATAATTCATAATAAATTGAAAATTACATAAGAAAATAAGGGCCTTAATATGGAGTTTTTAGCTCACACATCAAAGTAAATAGGTAAAAGAAAATATCTTTTGTTCCTAAACAATAAAGAATATGCTAGGAATATTCAGTTACCTCTATAAAATATTTCAATTTGACATCGCGCAGACCAACAAACTTACCTCTAAAATATCTATTTTTCCAAGAATTGTTTTTTTCCTACATGATAAACAGCCTTTTGGAAAACGCATTTTGTTGAGATATGTATGTACATGTTTGATCTTAAAGAGCAAACTTAGGTTGTAGATACTCAAGAGGCAAAACAAAAGTTTGAATTTAT
Source organism: Apostasia shenzhenica (assembly GCA_002786265.1). Taxonomy (NCBI): domain Eukaryota; kingdom Viridiplantae; phylum Streptophyta; class Magnoliopsida; order Asparagales; family Orchidaceae; genus Apostasia; species Apostasia shenzhenica. The sequence goes on from KZ451999.1 coordinate 2,151,501, forward strand.
AAAAAAGTTCTTTGAATATAGAAAAGACTTCAAACCATCTGGGATACTATAAATTTTAGATTCTAGAGTATTAGAGCTAAGATATGTTGTGTTGAATGTGAATAAGCAAATTTCTCTTGAAAACTATTAGATGGATGGTTTTTAAGTTAGGTTGAGAGCAGGGAGGAAAAAGAAGTCTACCATATTTTTGACCACTAGTGTAACGTCTACGATTGCCGCCAACCAGTGCCACCACCTTTGTTTTCTTGCAGTGAAAGCATATTGATTAGATGTAAACTTGGGAGAAGAAAGCTTAATGCCCTCAAAAACACAAGATAATGTAGTGGTGAACCGGAGGTGGAAACAAGTTATGAAAATTAAGATGTCGTTTTACTTGATCTTCACACTTGGGAACTTACTTCATTACCAATTGCAGTTCATCTCATAGCCTGTGGATGAGTGTTTGCTGTCAAGCGTCAAGGTTATACTCCTATTGCATTGTGTGATATTATCTTCTATTTGGCAATGAATCTATCTTGGGTTATGTTTTAGATAGATATCAAGAATGCTTTCTTTATGGAGTCCTATCCAAGACAATCTATATAGAGCTACTTACAATTTTTATTGCTTAGGGGGAGAATTTGTTGTGTAAAATAATTCCATCTAGGACCTTAAATTGAATCCTCGTTTTGGTTTGACAAATTTTGTAAAATCGTTCTAGACATTGATCATACGTGTAGTATCTAAGGTGTTAAATTGAAACTGGCTTTGGTTTGACAAATTTTGTAAAATCATTCTAGATATTGATCATACGTATAGTAAGTTCGATCATTGTATCTTTATTAGGCTTTTATCTACAGGAGTGGCAGTTTTAACTGTTTTTGTTCATGATATTTTATTGATCAGTATATACATGGCTATCATTGTTGAAAACATTTGGGGAATTATTTTGTAATCAAAGATCTAGGGTGGCCTAGATATTTTTTGTGGATGAGGATTGCTTATAATCTAGATAAAAATACTTGTATTGGAAGTTAACAATTGGTGATCACGTTATCAGTAAGAGAGCGATTTAGGTGCCTCGAATCAATCATACAAAACGACGGTGATATAAATGGTGATGTTATTTGTAGAACTCAAGTAGGATTGATTAAATAGATGAATGCATTTGGTGTTTTGTGTGATAAAAAATACCACTCAAATTTGAAAGGTAAATTTTATAGGACAATAGTAAGTCGAGCAATGTTATATGGTATTAAGTACTGGCTTATAAAGTAAAAATATATGAACAAAATAAGTGTGGTAGAAATGAGGATATTAAGTTAGATAATTGAGTATAAACGGAGGGACAAGATAAGAAATGAGTACATTCGTAAGATGTTTGAAGTAACTTCAATTGAGGATAAGCTTAGAGGGAGTCAGATTTGATGTTTTGGACACATTGTAGGCCGATTAAAGCTCTAGTAGGAAGAATTCGGTTATTGATTCTTGCCCGTGTAAAAAAAAGAAAAGGAAGACCAAAAAAGATATGATAAGAAACTATAAAGAATAATTTTGCGTACTTAGAGCTAAATGAAGAGCTTTTATTTGATAAAGTGTAATGAATCAAATAAATGATTCATGTAGGTGACCTCACACAGTGAGATAAAGGTTTGGTGGTTGTTATAAGATTACTTATAATCCCATAAGTGTTTTCTTGTTACAAAGAATGTGCTGTTGATTTTCTTGATGAAATTGGTTTGCTGGGATGCAAATTACAGATACTCTTATTGATGCTAAATGACCATCAAGTTGATGAAGGTGGTGAGGATTTTGGTGATTGTGCTTGTCATAGGAGACTTGGGAAACTTATCTATGTTACAATCATCAAGTTCTCTTTTTAAAAATGAAGTTTTGTGGGAAGCCGATTCATGCAAGGACCCTATGTGCCATCAAAGATCTTGTAGTACGTGAAGTCGTTTGGGTTAATTAAGAAAAAATGGTACCTTGATATTATCAAAAGGAACCCAATTCATTATTAGAGTTGAGTATTATTAGTAGTTTGTGAGAGAGAGTTTGGTTGTTGCTAGCTTGTTGAGTTGTAATAACTGCTTATCTCCACTATGAAAAGCATTAAGGGCCAGAGAAGGGTATGTTTGTGATGTTTTGCTTTGTTCTTCCTTCCCTATTCAGTTGTTCTATCTTCTTCTACTCCTTTCTTTCGTAGCTGCTTCTTGTTCTTCCCCAACTACTTTCTGTTTTCCTTTTGCTTTTATCAAGGAAATCCAATTTGTTTGTTGAATGTATGGCTTTAATTGTGTGCTGGAATAGTTGAAGTGATTGAGAATTCATCACATCTATGCATAGAAGCCTTTTCAAGTAATGACTATTCAGGTCTGTCGATGATGGATGGTCTACCTCAGTTCTGTGCTTATGATGGTGGCAATCTAATTACATGAAGAGTAAGAAAAAAAATATGGTGGCTTTGTCTATGTTTAGGTGAAATATACGAATGTAATTCAATTAAATGGGAAATGATGTGGATCAAGGTTTACTTGAAGTTATCCGCATTAAACTTATGGAACCTATCCACCTTCTATATTGCTAATAATGAAAGCATATTTGGTGTATTGTCACTTTGTTTGTGATGCATTGTTCTCCGAAAACAGTGTCACTCACCATACTGTATGGAGGATTAGGGGATATGTTTACAAAGGTTCATGGCCTGTTGGATATAATTTTTGTAACAAGCTGGGTATGTTGGACTCCATCTTGAGGGTGGAGTGCTAGAAATACATTGGTTCAATTTAGTGGCATTTTAGATTGTTTTGCTCTCATGGTATGTCGATTTAGGGTTTAGACCAGGTACAACGTACAAGTTAAAATATGATTGTTGATTGTGGATGAAAAACGGCTATATATGTATGTATACATATGTACATTTACACACACATATATCTGTGTATATATGTATATTGTCAAACCACCTAAATTTGCTGTTTACAGCCTTATTTACAATGGATGCTACTATCAGTCTTATTACTCTATTAGTTATATCACTTTTCACATTCGTTTGAACATTCTCAATTTCTTTTCTGATAATTTTATTGTCAGTGTTACCTTGTTTCCCAATATATTGATGCATCCAATGGAACTGCTGCTATTGTTGCTTTATAAATTTTCCTATTAACTTCTTGTTTATTCTTTTATTGCACTTGCATTCTGTATACCTATTGCTTAGAAAGTGACAATTCCATATGGTTTATGATCGAAATTCCGCTTGACAATATGCCTCATAATACCTTTTATACATATGCAGCTACTCTATTGTTTCCCGAATCCTTTCATTGTAATTTATGTTTCTTCACTAAAGTTGTGCTTTCATGTGTTATACATGCTCAAGCCACCTGAAATTTATAAAATTTCCTTTGAGTTTATGGTATATTCATTGTGATACATGTCACTTTGGACAAATGCTGGTTGTAATGTGAACAACTGCATATTGCTTATGGTCCTTATTTAGCTTGATCATTTACCACGTGGTGCCCTATATGCATAATGCAGATACTTCTAGAGATCTTTAATTTATTAGTACTTTGTTACAATTGGTGTTTTTGCTTATATACATGAAGATTTGAAATAAAAGGTATGATAATTGTAGATTTTTTCTCGATCTGGATATTGCGGCTCCTAAGATTACCATCCCTACAAACTTCTGCCCTAATGGCTTCTATTCGACAAGACTTCTTCTTGATTTGGGAAATCTAATACTGTGCACACAGGTAATATTATAACTTTGTGTTAAAAAATTTCATTTTCTTATTTCTGTTATTTTGATCGGCCAATAGATATTTCATGGCTACCGCTTTTGCATTTCAGGACTATTGGGATAGTGATCATTCTGAAGAGAGCGGCATGTATTTGCAGTTTAGTTTGATTTTAAGTGATGTATCTGCTTTCTTGGTTGATGGTGATTATCGGTGGGGAGAAACACCTTTAGATTTGTGTACTAGTGAATCTGATTACTATAAATTTTTCCCTGTGATTGAGAAATGTGGAGTTGCTATAAAGCTTCAACAGGTTCTCTTTTTATGATCAGTTCTTTAATCTTCTTTATAAAACACTTGAGGCCTAAATTTATTTACTTTTTATTATTATTATTTTTAATTTTTTGGGTCCTCTATATTTAGATCCAATCAGAAAATCCTTTCTATCCATCGATCAGAGTTGCTGTGCGATTGCCGTCATTGGGTTTCTATTTTTCTCCAGCTCGGTACCATCGATTGCTACGAGTTGCAAAAGTTTTTCAGGATGAAGGGTCTAGTCTAGATGCTCAGCCTTGGAGTCAAGCTGATTTTGAGGGATGGTTGTCGATTCTCACATGGAAGGTCTCACTTTGAATCTTGTAAATGATTAAATGCTTTCTCTGATTCTATAATTTATTGGTTTTATTGCAATTAAATTTGGTTATCTATTTTACCTTGAGAACTACCTTTGTTATTAGTCTCATGACTTTTAGATGGATTGACTTTACATTATGATAACCTATGCTTGACATTAAAGGAAATTTGATGTAGGGAAAAATAGAATTATAATGTAAAATTTAAATTAGTAATATTAATTTATGAGTTATTAAAATTTTGCTCAAAAATATTTTTTAAAATAAATTATATGATAATAAAATTTTTAATACTAAAAATTAAATTAAATTAAAATAAAAATTAAATGAAATGACTTGGTAAATAAAAATTTATCAATTAGATTAGAAGGGTTATTGGTTTTAATTTAATGAATATGATTTGGGGTTCAGGATTAAAGAGGATCCTCACAAATTAATTTTAATGGTAATTATTTCTCAAATAAAGTTATGACAATACAATTAGAGTCAAATGAATGATCAAAGTCAAGCATCATGATTTCAATTAAATTGAAAATCAATAATTAAATGAGTTTGGAGAGGTTTATACTTTCGTCTGAAATGTTTTGACACTTGGATGCAATTTCTCTATTAATGAGTTTCTCAAAGGACTTGCACCGGCAAGGTCACGTAAGAGGGTTGGTCATGTGAATGATGTTGTATTGGAGACCGAACAATATCTAGCAGAGGAGGAAAGAGACCAACGAAGGGGGCGAACCGTGTTAGGTAGTTTGACGTTGTCATACGAGGTAGCCTTGTGTGAGCCAGCGCTGTGGGGAAGGCGTTGTGTGACCTCTTGTGTGGCTGTGTTCGGGAGATGTGTGTGACGATAAGGAAGTTAATGGGTAGAGCAGCTGGCAGTGGTGGGCGAGTCGTGATTGACGTGAGTCAGCTTGTAGAGGTACCATGGATGCTGGAAATAGGGGCTAGAGGTAGTGAAGGATATTTGGGAATGATGATATTTTTTTACTCAAAGTGATAACTAGGTTATTAGAGGATTCTTATTTAAGGTCAGTTCATACCCTTTTCTTTCTAGTATATCAAATCTCTTAACCTAAATCTAGGTAGGCACTTAGAGACATAATATATTACAATAGGAGGCAATCTATTTATATAGAGATCCTAATACATGACAACAAGAAATAAAAATAAATATAGAAAATTAAATTTCAAATACAATCAGCTAAATAAGAACATAATAAGAGAAATATGATGAATCTATATTCTTATAAGTCAGCTCCAAATCTTTAATCAACATTAATTAGCCAAATCAGTTTCGAATCATTTCAAATCAACAAAAAATTGAATTTGTGATTAGCATCGAGCAAATTTGGAAATTATCAAATACAAATCGTTATAGCGTCCTCAGTAGCTCTCCCTATGTGGGAGAAACATGACCTTATCTAGTATGGGTCAAGCAACTCAAATTTTATAATTATTAATCAACTGTAGCTTCTGAGTCTCTTGGAAAAAAAATAAAAATCTCTATTGAATTAAATATTACTGATAATCGAATTCTATTAAAATTATTTGCTCATCAAAGATTAATTCGATCAGCTTTAAATTAGTATAAAAGTGGATTTAACTGTATACACTCATGGGTAAAGCTACACTCAAAGAAAATAAAAGGCCATGACCTTACTTGGTATTGTTATTGAGTTCTTATAGCTATCAGATTTGAAATATTGAAAATTGATTACTCCCATGGTCTAATGATGTAATTATCTTAATCATAATAAAAATATTTAGAAGATTTTATGCACTTGGTTGTTTCATTCCTCTATTTAAAATTGTTGATTTCTATATTTAAGTTGATAAATAACATAGAAATAAAAGTACTGATACATGTTACACCCTAAACGTAACGCAGATGCGAGTGTAGATCTAATTCTCCAACATACGATGATGAAAGGAAACTAAATTCATGCAAACACGACTCATGGTCTACTAGTTTTGTACTAACTTAGTGTGATCAAAAGCATGCGTGTAGTAGGTCAAAGTGACAAGAGTATGGTACCCAAAAGGTACCATGTGGTCTTTCTGAAATAATTGCAAATTGAACAGTGCACCAGCTATAAGTCTAGGTGAACCACTTAGTCTTTTGTGCTCTTTGTAGGTGTCAATACTTGCCTGATGTAGACTTAATCCTATTGCTAGCTTTATGATGGTTAAAGGTGTGTCTGATCAATTTGAACCTATTAATTTTACAATACTTGACCCATAATCATCGTAATGCATTCTACTTTCTCATCAATATAGTCAGTTGATTTAATTAACTTGGTTAAATCTTTGATATTTACTATATTTCAATGTCATCACTTTCCTCAATTTCTTTCTTATACATTTCTTCTTCGTATCTTTTGTATTTTTCAACTAAGCTACGATTTGCTTTGTAAATACAGATAGATAAATATGTAGTTGTTTCTACAATAGGGAGTATGAAAGTTTCGATCTTCAATAGGGAGTGTAAAAGTTTCGATCAATCATTCTTTTATCTTTCAATCAAATTTGGTGCATTAATAGTGGTACCTAATGTTTTTATTTGATAGGGAAAATACAGATGGACTAGTGGTAATAACTGGGATAGTAATACAACACCTTGTGATGTCTTTCTCTAACGTTGTTATTACTATATTAGGAAAGAGGAAGTGAATGCCCTATGATATCTTGAATATAATTGAAGTTCTGTCTATGTATTACCACAGTTGCCGTATGTGTTGCAAGCGAATGCCCTATGTTATCATGTCCAACTCCTCGACGCATCCTTTAGGTTGTAACAATCCAGGTATCTGTAATAAAAAAAAAAAATCCAGGTGTCATTTTTGTTTATTCCTGTAGTTTGTCATCTGCTCTTCCATATTAGTGCAAGAAATAGCTTTTCAATAGCAGTGTAGATGTGTTTCATTTTATTTGACTTATTATATTTCATGCTGCAAATGTGACATGCATCTGGTACAGGAATTGGTTCTTTATTTTCCTGAAATCTATGACAGTTATTTGGATGTTTACTAACATTACAAAGTGATTCCTATAGGGTGTTGGTAACAGGGAGGCTGACTGGCAGCGTAGATTTGTATACCTTATTGGTCCATTTCTATACATACTGGATAGTCCTAAGTCAAAATCTTACAAACAATATATCAGGTGGTGTTTTTTTTTGTTTTAAATTTTAATTTATGATATATGCAATTATTAAAACTTGGACTTCCTTGTTCTAGTGCTGATGACAAGATATTTGAATGCTAGTTGAATATTATGCTTGAACTCGTGAAGTGTGAATCTTGGCTGATTTACTTATTATATCTTGAATGAATGGCGGTAAAATTATTTGAGAAACCAGTTTTTCCGTTTGTGTTGGTTGTAATACTTGTTTTTCCTTTTTATCAAAAAAAAAAAAACTTGTTCTTCCTTATATCTCTGTCATGACAGATACGTTGTGCATAATTTTTCCAGTGCAAAATAGCCTTAGTCTAAAACGTCACTTGTTAGTTTTTCTTTCTAAGATTAGAAATTAGTTTTTCCTAATAAGCCGATATTCTTGAGTGACATGTTTCTTCATGCTTCGTTTCTGCATTTGTTAACTAGAAAATTACTTTTGTCAGTTTACGAGGGAAACAAGTGCACCAGCTTCCCAAAGAATTAGCAAATGATGCCGAACATGTGTTAGCAGTGTATGATACTGGGCTATCCAATCTGAAGGTATGTCAAAAGAATTTCTTCAAGATTTTTTTAGAATTATTTGTTAATGGATGTTCACTGTGAGGAGTCATTCTTGTTCATAACTTGTTTTGGTTACATTTGTTTTATAGTGATAGTTGTATTTCTTGAAGGTGAATGATGTCAATGTCTTGATGTTACTTTGTGATACTGATGAATCACGCAAATCATGGCAAAAGCACATTCAAGGGGCAATATATCGTGCATCGGTACTGTTGATTCTTTTCTTTGTTCTTCCTTATGATGCTGTTCTGCTTTTTCAGATTACCAAATTTTTATATGCATCAAGTTTCTCTGTCTTAATTGTTAATATATTTGTGTAAAAATTCACGTTAATGTAATATGCATAAATATTGTGTGAATTAAACACATAAATATATGGGAGCTGTGGGTCTTAATGTGTATGTTTTGATTATCCATAGAGTCAATCTTGTTTACAATGCACAAAAGCAATATGCAAATGTGAGACAAGCAATCTGATGATTGTTAAGGAATATTCTTGAAGTTTCAAGGATATTCCTAAAATTTATAATGGATATTCAAGGATATTACTCATTTCCTTCTTATACTCACCTCTTATATTGTAAATAAGAGGATCTTACTTTGATTTAGAGAAGCAATTTTATCACTCAATGCGGTATCATTAGCACGGTTCACCCGGACCTAATCTTGATTGCATCTGCTCCACCCCTTGCCGTTTAACTGTGCCTGCCCTAACTGTGCCTGCCCTAACTGTGCCTGCATTTGCTTCATTTGTGTTTTGTAGCTCGTCCCGATCTTTTCTAGTACGTGGCCACCTTGTGCTCTTATTCTGGTAGCTCTTGCGCTACCATTCCGCTTGCACTTAGCCACACTAGTACATCTCTTTATGTTTTCGCATTCCAGCGCCCTTGTCAGTCATGTGAACCTTGTCCTATCGGTCTTACTGTAACGTAATCTCTGTTAAGGTACATTTTATGAAGTTTTGTTTTGTCTCGTGAATCCCCATCCTGCTTGTCCCGTCCATTCTTGGGGCATCGCAACTCCAATGTGATTGTGACCTTACGATTTGCTGCATCGCAGTTGCTGCACTTATGGCTGCCCACATCCTCCTACACAAGTGTCTCTTCCCCTCTTTTTGGTATTAGTAATGGTTTCATCTACTCCTACCACAGATCCAAGGATTCCATTTGCTTTTACAACCATCATGAAATTTAGTTTCATATACTTTCTTTGGTCATGTGTTTTTAGATTTTTCGTGGGATCTCATAACAATATCCCCCCAGACTCTTCCTCTAATCATTACAATAGTATCATGTTTTCTAAGTAGCAAGCTGTTTAGCCTACACTATGCTCACATGGCTTCTAACAGTTTAGGGCTGTTTATTACCTATAGAGTTACATTTCAGGAAATAGCAAAGGGCATGTTGGACTCTCTTCAATCTATGTACTCTTAGGGATAAATGTCTCATGATTTTCTTTAATTGCATAATTCGAAGGTATTTTATCTTCAACAGGGAGACTTACCTTTACAGGAGTACTACACTATCTTAAAAGGCAATTGGGATGAATACTACAATACAAATCTTTTCATTATTGATACTATAGTGTGGCAAAAGCACAGTGTTAGATTTTTCTTGTTGCACAATTCATATTTGGACTTCACCCTTATTTTAGCCTGTTTAGTGGTTAATGTTGCACTTCCTATTATTACCATGGCCTTGTGTTATGCTTTGCATATGATAGAGCTTTTTAGTTCATCTACTTCCAAAGAACATTCTTTATTTATCATCACTCCATATACTGGCCGATGAGGTAGTCATGAATGACAAATAGGTCATGGGTGTGGCAGAAACTCTTTTCCTCCATGCTCACATTGTGGATGCAATAATCACTCTTCTAATTGATAATAGGAGAAGTTCAAATGTCTTAACAATGTGCAACATGTCTCATCTACTTCATCTTGCCTCCTAGTGGTTCTTTGGCTTCTTATGGTTGTGTTATCCTATCATAGGAGAAACATGATCGACTCATCTAGTTGTCTTAGACGTTAGTTTCAACGTCTTTTGTTGTTATTCCTTTTGGCTCTGTAGTTGCCTGATTGATATGACTTGGGTATTGGACTTTAATATTTTTTTGTCTGGTAATAGAATGATATTTTCTTATTTTGACTGTCCTCTCTTGCTTTCTGTTATTGTTGTTAATGACTTTTTGTCTCCTTTTGGTAGCAAAGGATATGTTATCCCTTTTATTACTATTACTATAGAACATGTTATTTGTGCACCTCATTTTCTAGTTAACTTACTTTTTCGCTTATTACATCTCATGGTTTCTTATTTACCTATTATCCTTCTCATTGTATCTTCTAGGATCTTAGGACCAGGAAGATGATTGGTGGTGTTGTTGAAGCAAGTTGAATCTATTTCCTAATTCATCATGATACTCTTGCTTCTAGTTTCTCTTCAAATATCTAAGATTCTCCCCGTACTAGTGGTATTGTTGCCTTGCCCACCCATTCCTAGCCAATCAAAGGGCTTTGTGAATTTGTCCTGTTCTTTGTTTATATTTGAGTATGATGCTTGTGAGTATGGAAGCATATTGTCTCTTTTCTTTCTTTGTCCACTATTAGTACTAAGGCTCTTTTTGATCTAATTTATTTAGACATTTATGACATTTGAGATTCCGCTACTTTGTATCTTTATTGATGAATTTTCTCATTTGACCTGGTCTTGTTTTCTAAAGAATTATTGCGAGCTGTTGTCTATTTGTGAATTCTTTTATGAAGAAATATAGGTGAAATTTTAACATCTATTAAGATTATTCGCACAGATAATGTTGAGTGCCTCTAAAGGAATTCTTCATTAGATTTCTTGTTCATATTCATTTCAAATGAGTTGTGCGGCTGAGTGGAGGCATTGTTATTTTCTTGATGTTGCTCACGTTCTTATGTTTTAGATGAATGTTCCTCTTTTTTAGAAGCTATTATTACTTCTTGCTTCTTGATCAACAGAGTATCCTCTTCTACCATTAGCAATAAATCTTCATATTCTTACATAAAACCCCCAAAATTAAGTCTGATTTAGCACGACAACTATAAATATTTTCTATATGAGAATTTCTTGAGGGATACTCTTCTTCCACACATTCATGCATATAAACACTGGGATCGTTTAAAGACGAACCTAAAGCTAGTGGTTTGCTTTTTCTAGTGAGACCTGTAAGTCTGTGATGATTCAGGAGTAGGTGGCCAGAGAGTGATGGCTGAGGAGAAGAGAATCACTGATGTAAGGATACCTCACACAAACAAGTGATACTTCTTTTTCATCAAGTAAGACTTGACCATCTTAGATATGGTTTCCACTAGAAATATCAATGGACGACAAGTCGACATGGCTTCTTTTGCCCCAAATAGATTTGGTCATTGGAGGATGCAACCTTGTAGCCTCTCGAAGGTTACCATTTACACTGTTGTTCAGTTGGATTGAAAGCGACCTTTTTAATTCTACCTCAACATTTACTCGAGCACTCATTGTGCAAGAATTGGGGGAACACACCTTCAAGCCCCAAAATGAAATCTGATTTAGCACAACTATTATACATGAGAATTTCTTTAGGGTTACACTCCTTTTCCACATATTCATACATATAAATGCTGAGATCGTTTAAATACGAACCTAAAGCTAGTGGTTTTGCTTTCGGCTAGCTTTAAGCACTCACCTTGAGCCTCCCTATGTTGATCGTGCCTTTCCAATTGTTAGCCATTGTAGAGGTCTTTTGAGACCGACTGCCATAAGCACACTCCCCCTTCACATTTTTGCTATTGAAGATTGCCACTAATGCTAAAGTCGATGCAGGAGTATCAATGACATTTCTCACATATGACATCAACTACTTTGGTTGAGTTGGATTTTTGGGATTTATTTAGTTTACATTATTGATGGCTTGTTGTGTGGGTGTACATTTTATTAGTGGTATTCATACGTTATATGACGAATTTCAGGGTTTTTGTGAGAGCAAAGTTGTCCTAATCAAATAGTGACAAATTTGAAAATATTGTGTTTATTTGGAGATGTTTTGGATTCAAAATTAAGTTGGAGTTGTTTGCAAATTAATAAAACCTTGGAGTCGGGCTCCGACAAAATTCTCCACCGATTGACTAGTATTGAAAAGCTGTTTCCTTCTATGCGTGCAATTGTTGGAGCAGTCCTTGTAGGCGGCTAGCTTCCTGTCATTTATCGATGCTGTGCCGACCTCCATATTAGCTGAATTTTGATTAGTAGAGTTGTCAAAGCTTTCTTTCACCGTTGTGCACCGCTGCTCTACCATCGGCGCCACGCCAGCTTGTAGGAAACCCTAAAATGCCAAAGTTTCCTGCAATCCCTTGGAGTAGTTCACCATACAATCCCTTTGTATTTATTGTTGATTAAAATGCCGGACCTCCATTTTACTCGAGGAATAATGATTACTTCTTTTCTTTGCTTAATTATATATTTTTTTCTTTTAATGTATGCATGCACCTGTGTTAAAATCTATCAAGCTTGAATCTGTTATAAACTTCTTTTTTGCTATAATTTTCAATAATGTGATTCCTTTTGTGTTTAGTCTATTCAATGTATTTAGTGCTGAGTGACTAAGATTGACCAATGGGTAGAAATTATTCTATATCTTTTTGAATTATTAACTTGTGTAAAATATGATAAATTGTTGTGATAATTTGAAAAAAAAAATTATCTCAATAAGCCATGACGATTTTGGAAATCAGACCCACTTACCATGGGCTTTTGATTTGGTAACCACCTATACTTTACGTGGTTGACTTCCATATGTTCATTAATTCCTTCACTGCACTACTGTTTGACTAATCAAATTTTCCTTGTGCACACACACACGCGCACATATATAAGCATGATCATCCAGTGCATTGTATCTTGAAAACATTTTATTGCATTTCCTCTTGTGCCAACTAAACTTTGTATGAACAATTTAGCGTGTTTTTTTGTTATGGTAAAATTATTGTGATGGAGATTGTCTGATTCATCCTGCCCGTGCCTACATGACAATTATATCTAAAGTTCCTGTAGAAGTTCACTCCAATTAGATAGATTTAGATTGCAATGTTAGGCAGTCACAAATATCATCATATGCACTTAGATTGCAATATTTGGTAGTCACAAATATCACCAAGTTGTAATACTCGGTTTGTGCTGGCTTGAGCTCTTTGATCAAGGATATGTTATATTTAGTTAAATGGTGCATGGAGTTGAGTAGATGACCATTAAGCAAACATTAAAGGGGCAATTACATACATGTCACTGAGATCTAGCTATTTTACATTATTAACACTTAAATATTTAATATTACATATTAGACACTATGATCATATGGAAATTATAATTTTTATTATATACATGCTACAACTTTATGGTATGAGTATTACATATGATGTAATTTTCATATGATTTTAGTGGTCAATATGTAATATTAAAGATTTGAATGTCAAATTTTTAAAATAACTAGATTTTAGTGGCTTGTATATAATTATCCAACAATAAATGTCCTTTGTCAAGAGGGTGTCTATACATATGCACCATACTTTAGGACTGGTTATGTAGATTGGAGGGATGGATGGCTTTTAGAGGTTAAGCTGAATTTTTCTATTTTTTTCATTATTCTGCTATGCAACCAAAGCTGTTTCCATATATTTCTTACTTGTAACCGCTGAACTTGAGATTTTTGTGTTAATGTTTGCATGATTTTATTTATTTGTAGCTTTGCAATTTGATGTTCAAGTATTATTTTTATAGGGTTCTGCAGCTATCAGTAACCTTTCTGACCTCTCATTTCCTTCTGATGTTGAAACTTCCAATACCTCTGATAGCAATAAGTTTCCTGGTGTTACGAATATGGAGAAATTGTTTGTTACTGGTGTCCTTGATGAACTGCGTGTTTGTTTTAGCTGTAACTATGAGGTAGTGACCCAAACTGGAAATTCATGTCTTAAATTTAACTGTATTGTGTACTTTTACTGAAAATTACTGTAATTCCTATTACAGAATGATCAGAGCTTCAAAAAGGTGCTCCTTGGCACTGAGAACCAGTTATTTGAATTTCGTGCTATTGGTGGCAAGGTATATACTTTTGCTGTGCTTTTGATATATTCACTATCATCGTGCCTCTTCTGCAGTATTATTGATTTTTATTTTCTTTTTTGTATATTGGCTGCACTTTCCCATTTGACAAATAGGTTGAGCTTTCAATCACAGAACAAAATATATACATTGGAACTCTCCTAAAATCACTTGAGGTATTAGATCAGTATAGACTTGCTGGGCGAGCTTTGCCCAGATATCTTGCAAGATCCTTCATAAAAAATACTCAAGAAACTACGTTGGAGGACTTATCTTCTTCTGCTAGCTACAATCAATTAAATCATGCTGAGAATGAGGAAACATATTTTGAAGCATCAGATGAGCTGGATGACATGGTTGAATTTCCTACAAGACGAAGTGGCAGCATGTCCGAGTATTTTTCTACTCGAGTCTCCTCTAAGGCTGCAAGATCTTCCTTGAAGCCTCCTGATTTCAGTCGAATTCCTGGTTTGATACCCAGTGATGATATTAAACCTAAAAGTTTAAATGTTGAATCTTCTGACACAATAGACAGTTTTGTTAAAGCTCAAATGATTTTGTACAGTCAGGACTCCTCTCATTACCATAGCGTGGATAATAGAGTGAGTAGTGCATACTTATTTTGAAATATTTCATGATTTTTACGTTTTTGCATCTCTCTCTTGAGAACATGGTGTTCCATTCAGGTGGTAATTACCTTGGCAACATTGTCATTCTTCTGTCATCGTCCAACTATTCTTGCAATTTTTGGGTTTGTTAATTCTATCAATGTTGAGGAAGAGAACTATGACCTCACTGAACGTGGAAATAAGTCTCCAAATGCAAGTGGTGGTATTTTGAAGATGGATTCAATAGATGAACCCAGTGATATGAGTCATGAACCTGTTGCAAAGAGGTTTCTAAACAAAGGGAAAGATAGAATAATTTTTTACCTGTCGCTTAATATGGCCACCGCATGGTTCTTCTTAATGAATGAAGATGGGACCTCTTTGGCTATTTTGGCACAGAGTAACCTGCTTGCTGATATCAAGGTTTGCAGAATTTTCTCCCAAGTGCTTTCTGTTAATTCATATTTTATTTGGAATTTGGAATGATTTGGGTTTAATGGGTAATTCTCAAGGTATTTTCGGCTTCATTCAGTATAAAAGCTGCTCTTGGAAACCTGAAAATTAGTGATGACACACTTTCTAGAAGCCATCCATATTATTGGGTATGTGACATGAGGAATCCAGGTGGAAGTTCATTTGTTGAGGTAGGACAAACTTTTCTCCTTATTGTTCTATTCTGACAAATCAGCCACTTATTAATTACTTCAGCATTGATATTATTAGCTTTCATTTCTAAAATTCTTTTGTGGTATCCTTCATCACTATTGCCAGCTTTCTATCTCTAAAATTGTGTTTACTTAACAGAATCAAATTAGGCTGGAATGGAAGAGTTATTCTGTGGGAATGGAATAAAGCATGAATACTTAATAATATATTTACCCACCCAGGGATGTTAAGATAGATTATAATTTGAATCGGATTTTAGATCGAATTAAAAATTTAAAATTAACTTGATCCATGCATATCATCTAATGATCCATTTTTATGGATTGATATTTTGATCAATCTGAGCTGGCATAGTGTCAGATTGGATTCATTGGAAAGTAAAATACACCTAGAAAAATTATTAAAATACCTATGGATAAACATGTCATTTTATTTGTTGAATAAGAGAAATTTTGGAATAATATTTCTATTACACAAGGTGACGTCATTCTTTGGGCAAGAGCAAGGAATGACTATTCCATGAAATATGTAATAGAAATTTCTTATGAAATAACTAGTCTGCCGAGTAAACACAAGAGTAGCTATTTGACATGGAATTATGGAAGAATAGAATAGCTATTCCACCCAAGTAAACGGAGTGTAAGTTTCTTATGATCCCCCGATATGTGGCTTTCAACAATATTATCTATAGTACGTTATTGATGCATCGCAAACTTTCAGACAACAGTAATGACCTGATGCCACATATTAGAATGGTACCTCGACGAAAAACTATGATGCTTGTTTTCTTATTTGTGGTATCAAACTGCCAATCAATTTTTTCTAGTGACATTACTCAATAGCATAATGGTTAAACGTTCTTGGTGCCGTTACCAATATTTAGTTGTTTAAATTGAATTCTCCTACAGAAAGAATGGTTTTTTTCTTTATTTTTTTCTTAAAGGAATGAGTGCACAATAATACACGTTCTAATGTTTTGTTTCAAGCTGACTTGAACATTATCTACGATTGCCATGGGAAGAAGTACCGAGTATGTGACCCCAAGACTGAGGGAGCTACTTCTAGAAGCTTTGAAAATATTTTAATGAATACTGCCATATATATTAAATTTTCTTTTAATTCCTGCAACTAAAATTTTTAATATGGTTTTCTTCTTTTAACTGTCTTTAAAGTAATTATGCAAATCTTTGTCCTTTTTTCTCTCTTTAGTTCTACCAATCTTATTCTTTTCTTTATTTCATCACTTTCCCTTCTTAATAGTCCTCTTAGATTTTTTTTTTGTTTTTTTTCATTATTGTCTCATCTCCAATTTTCACACAAATCCATCTAAATCAATTTAGTCGTTTCTCTGTTTCCCTTTAATGATTTTTTATTTTCTTACTTAAGGAATTAATGCACAACAGTACAATCTTTAAATGTTTTGGTTCCAATTGCCTTGTAAATTATCCACCATTTTTTCATGAAAGTATAGAGTATGTGACCCATTACTGATGTTAACATGAGGGAGCTGCTTCTAGAAGCTTTGAAAATATTTTAAGGAATAGTGCCACTATTGTTAAGTTTGTTTTTTTTTTAATAATATGTTAAGTTCGATTTTGATTATTGTAACTTGTAATATATTATGTTTTCTCTTAGTTGTCTGGAAGGTAATTGGTCCCTTCTTGTCTTTATGGTAATTAGGATTCCCTACGTAAGGCTTCCATATATGTGGTGAAATAAAATTTTTGCATAGCTTTGTTCTTCTTTCTCTCATCTTTGCATTGCCTCCCAATCTTGTTCTGTTCTTTCGTTCTTCACTTCCCCTTCTTAATGTTTTCTTAGATTTTCTGTTAATATTTTCCTTTCATTTTCACTCAAACCCATCTCAAGTTTTATTTGTCTCCCTTTGCTTAAAGCATGGGTCTTTCACATGTGGACTTTACACCAAACATTGATTATCTATAAAATACTTTGTGATCCAAGTCAAACCTTTATCTTACCATTTTGTCCACAGAATTCAATCAGTTAGAGCTTAATATAGCATTAATCATGATACGCATACTGCCTGGTGATAGTCAAAGTAGGAATTTATCATTATTTTTTAACTAGGGGCATATAATTTATGGACTTCACAACAAGGGTTAGAATGATTAGGTGACCCTGTTAAACGCTTGTTTCATAAGATACTATTGGTAGTTTTATAGGTCATATCTTATTAGGTTTTTTTTATTTTATTTTACTTTTACTTTTTTTTCCTTCTCTTATAAGAAGAGAATTTCCGGGAGCATGCCAAATATTTGTTCATATTTTGTCATAATAAGTAGAGATGTAGTTTAAAGCACATTACTCTAGAATGTTGTTTACAGGATTTGGAAGACTGCATAATCCTTAGGTCTGTGTAATCCACATAATAAATGAGGCAATCATGTGTAACACCCTAAACTATCTTATATTAAGCATTCAACTCTGTTTTTACTTCTCCTACACCCTAAAGTCAATGCAAAATTATATTTTTGCCACTTTGCATGTTATTATCAACATCCTCTTTTCTTTAAATACAAAGCCTGCATATCTTGTCACATTCAAATTAAGTGCACAGGATAATTAAGGGGTTTGATAACATGTAGGGTGGCTAAAATGTAATGTTGCATTCACTTTGAGCCGTGCAAGATGTAAACATTGAGAATTGAGTGTTTAATATGCAAACAACACAATATAAGGTGATACACATGTTATTAATTTTCAATTTAGTAGCCTTTTTATGGTTACTATCTCCTTTTGTAGTTTCATAGGGTTGGGTGAAATCTACAACAACAGCAACGACAACAATAATAACCAAGCCTTAATCTTACTAGGTGGAGTCAGTTACATGAATTCTATTTCATTGCGCTTTATCAACTAACAAATCCTTATTTAGGTCTAAGTGAATAAAATCACTCATAGTTTCTTGTCATGTCTTTTTTGGTCTCTCTTTTTCTTTTTGTACATAAGCAAATCTAATAACTCAATTTTTCTAATTGGAGCTTCAATCGATCTACCATTTACATGTTCAAACCAACTAAGCTGACTTTCTCTAAGTTTATCTTAATTCATGCAACTCCAATTTTCTCATAGATATACTCATTTCTTATTCTATTTTTTTGCGTATACACACATCCACCTTAACATCTTTATTTTTGCAATATTTATTTTATTTGTATGTTTTTTTTGTAGGCTAATATATATATATATATATATATATATTCAATACCATATATCATCGCTAGTCTTATTACAGTTCTATAAAATTTATCCTTTTAAGTTTGGATGAAGTTTTTCTATTAAAATTTACATTTCTATAAAATTTACACAATACTCTAGAAGTATTTCTCTATTTTATCCATCCTGTTTGGATCTTGCTAATAATATCATTATTTATTTCACCATTATTTTGTATGATTGATTCAAGATATTTAGGGCTTGTTTGGTTGGAGGATGAATTTGGGTAAGGAAAGAGAAAATAATTTATTTTATAGAGTTGATGGGAAAGAAATTATTTTTAATATTGAGAGGTGTGTAGGATGTGAAATAAAGTTGATTTTAAGGTTGGAATTTGTGTTGGATGTGAAATAAAGTTGATTTTTAAGGTTGGAATTTGTGTTGGATGTGAAATAAAGTTATTAAAATTTATAATAAATTTAAAATATTATTAAGATATTTTTTTGCACATTTTTGGGCTCATGCCAAACAAGGCCTTAAAGTGTTTATTCTTCTTGATAATTTGATCTCCAATTGTCACATCACCTATTTAAGTGCTTCTTTTTTGATTAAATGTGAACTCCATATATTCAGTTTTTGATCAACTGTGACGAAAATCTTTAGATTCTAAAGTTTTCTTCCATAGCTTGAGTTTTGTTTTAGCTTTTTCTTTAGTTTTATCAGTAAGGAAAATATCATTTGTGAATGAGTATATACCAAGGCACTTTATCGTAGATATGTCAAGTTAGGACTTTCATAATCGAAGTAAAAAGATATAGACTTAAAGCTGGGCTTTGGTGTAATCTAACTATAATTGAAAACTTTTTAGTCAAACTTCTTTGTGTTTGAATATAGGTAACAACTTTTTTATACATATTTTTAATAACTTGAACATAAGGAGTGCAAATTCTTTTCATTTTTAGAAATTTTCAAAGTATTTTTTTTGAGATTTTATCATAATTGTTTCTTAAATTAATAAAAATTAAATATGAATTTTCCTTTTTTTTTCTTAAATTTTTTCATTAAATCTCTCAATAAATGAATAGTTTCTATAGTAGATCTATCTAGCATAAAATAAAACTGATTCTCTGATACTTTAGTATCACATTGTAATATATATTCGATCACCCTCTTCCTGTATTTTAAAGTATGACTCATTAATTTAATTCCTGTATAACTAGCACAATTTCGTACATCGCCTTTATTATTGTAAATAGATACCAACATACTTTTTTTTTTCATTTATTTGATATCCATTTAGTTTTCAAAATTATATTAAACAATCTAGTGAGCCAAGAAATTTTTTTTATCTTCCAAACACTTTCAAACATCTATTAGAATGTTATCTGATTTTACTAATTTTTTATACTTCATCTTTTTAAAGCTTTCCAGGCTTCAATTTTATTGATACGTCAGATGTATGAGTAATTTATACTTTCTTTTGGGGTGTTGAGTTCATAAAGTCAATTGTATTTTCACAATATTTATGGAAAAGCAGTTAAAAATAACTCATTTATCTATTTTTGCTTTCATGAAAAGTGTTTTTTGATTTTCATCCTTAATACATTATACTTGAGTTAAGTCTTTAGTCTTTTTATCTTTTGCCTTGATTGTAACGTCTTGAAAATTTAATTAGTATAAAATATATTATAATGTGTTAATAAACATGTTTGTATTGATTAAAAGAAACTTATTTAAAATTTATATGATGATTTAATTATATTTATCCTTAATTTATTTATGTTGAATTTGTTTGGAAGAGTTAATACAAGAGATACATCAGGAGAAAATGTTATTTATTGGAGGAGATTTAAATGGACATGTTGGAAGTGTTGCTGAGGAATTTAATAGTATCCATGGTGGATATGATTTTGGAGAGATAAATGAGGAGGGTAAAACTATTTTAGAGTTTTCTTCAGCATATGATCTTGTTATTGTTAATACTTTATTTAAGAAGAGAGATGAGCATGTTATCACGTACAAGAATGGAACTTCAAGAACTCAGACTGATTATTTTCTTATAAAGAAACGAGATCGCTTGGATTGTAAAGATTGTAAAGTCATTCCAAGTGAATGTTTGACTCGATGGTGGATCTAAAGAATGAGAACAAATGTATATTTAAGAAAAAGGTTCTAGAACTTGGGAAATGGAAATTAACGGGGACACTGATCTTATGTGGTTGACAGTTGCTAACTGTATCCGTGAGGTGACGAAGGATGTGCTGGGAGAATCCAAAGGAATGATTCTAAATAATAAAGATACTTGGTGGTGGAAAGATGATGTACAAGAAAAAATTAAGGAGAAGAAGATTTGTTATAGAGAGTGATTTAAAAAAAAAACAAGGATAAGTGGGAGAAATATAAAGTGGCTCGACGAGAATCTAAGAAAGCAGTTGACAATGCAAAAAAATATGGCTCTTGAGGATTTATATAAGAAGCTAGACACTAAAGAAGGAGAAAGAAAATTATATAAGATTGCCAAGGCAAAAGATAGAAAAACTAAATATTTAATTGAAGTAAAATGTATTAAAGATGAAGATCAAAGAGTACTTTTCATGGAAGAAGATATCAAAGATAGATGGATGAGTTACTTTCAATAGCTTTTCAATGAAGGTTGTAAAAATTCAATTGATCTTACAGAATTCAGCACCCTAAAAGAAAGTAAAAATTACTCTTACATCCGACGTATTAGTAAAATTGAAGTCTGAAAAGCTTTAAAGAAGATGAAACATAAAAAAACAGTATGACCAGATAACATCCCAATAGATGTTTGACAGTGCTTAGGAGATGAAGGAGTTTCTTGGCTCACTAGATTGTTTAACATGATTTTGAAGACTAAAAGGATGCCAAATGAATGGAGAAAAAGTATATTAGTACCTATTTATAGAAATAAAGGCGATGTATAAAATTGTGCCAATTATAGAGGAATTAAATTAATGAGTCATACTTTAAAACTTTGGGAGAGGGTGATCAAACAAAGGTTAGGAAGAGGGAGACCAAAGAAGACATGACAAGAAACTATAAGGAGTGATCTTAGTTACTTAGACTTAGATAAGAATTTGGCAATTGATAGAGCGCAATGAAAACAAAGGATTCATGTAGCCGACCCCACCTAGTGGGATTAAGGCTTGGTGGTGGTGGTTGTTATTTCGACTTATTAAAAATACTTAAGAATCTTTTTGGGATGGACAAGGCCTTAATGGAAAAGTTTATGAAAGTTTTGGAACTAAATTCAATTTAAAAATATTTGAAATAAATGATTTAGGACTTATATGTAGAAGTGGATAAAGTTAATGACTAAATTATAATTTTACCATTAAATTAGACATCAGCTTAGGTTGGTTTTGAGCTGCTTGGCTTAGGCAATAAGCTTGCTTGGTGTTATCTTGATGACATGTTGAGTTGATATGAGTATTATTTATTGTTGAATATTACAAACTAATAAATGTGGAATTGAACTAATGTTTTGTGGTATGATGTACAGTTGAGTTTGTATATCGAGAACTATTGAGGGCGGGAAATGTTCTGCGGTGAGTTGATTCGATGTGGGTGGAGAGTATTCGTCGAGTGATGTCCCAAGGGAGAAAAATCACTAGTGCAAGAAACGACTTTTGGTAGATTTTTAGGATGACAGAGTGACAAAAATTTCTATCAGGCTTCTAGGTAAAGGGATATGATAATGATAATTTCACATCATAATGCAAAAAGCTAACTTGTGATTAAAAAGTAAGAAATGGAGGAAATAAGAGATATTATGATTGTATATATTATGCTGACGTGCCAAAATAGTTACGCATGTGATAATATTATGATGTAAAGATGGACATGTTTTATTTATCTTATAAAACTATATGTTGTAATGTTGCTTGATTTCATTGGAAGTCAGTAAAAGTTGAGTTTGCAAGAATTCACCATTTATTTATTATTTAGGTACACTTTAGACTGTACTTGGGATGGGTGTAGGATCAATCTTCTTAAAAGATGATTTTAATTAGTATTTTTTTAATTAATTGCTCTTTATTAAAAAGTGATGTAGAATTATTATGGTAAAATTAAACTATTTTTTGTGTTTATTAACACATTATTTAGGGTGTTGAGTTGTTTTATTCAGTATTAAAAAATATTTTTTGATTACCCCAGACTTAGCTAGTTCATTTGTTACTTAATCCACTATTAGTGGGTCGGGGCATGACATTGGCTATCCTATATATCTTTCTTCTTTTTTAGTATCTAGATTATTATATAAATCTTTAAGAGTTATATTCTTTACATTGCAGACTGCTTTCATAAACTCTTGTTGGGCACTTTATATTTCTCTTGCTGATTCTTATTATTGTTTTTAAATCAATTTTGATAACAAATTTTTCTCTTTTATTTTTTTATATATCATCTTTTCATTACCAAGTATTTTTATTATTTGGGGTCATTTCTTTGAATTTTTTCAATGTATCTTTCGCTACTTTACGGATGTAGTTAGCAGCTATCAACCATATAAGAGTAGTTTCTTTGTTGATGTTTCATTACTGAAGATCTAGAATTTTCTTAAAGATTCATCTTATTTTATTCTTTAGATTCCACGATCGAGTCTGATGATAGTGTCTTGGCTTATTATTCCTTCTCCAATGCTTTGTCTCGGAATCTAAGACCATTAATCAATGTTGGGTAGTCAAACATTTAGTTGGAATGACTTTATAGTTTTTACAATCCAAGTAATCTTGTTTTCTTATAACAAAATAATCAATTTGAGTTCTTGAAAATTCATTCTTGTAGGTGATAACATGTTTATCTCTTTTCATAATTAAAGTATTACTAATTAAAAGATCATATATTAAGAAAAACTCTAAACTAGTTTTACTCTCCTTATTTGCTTTCTCAAAATTATATCTACCATGGATATTATTGAATTCCTTAGCAACACTTCCAATATATCCATTTAGATCTCCTTCGATTAATAATCTTTCCTTTTAAGGTATCTCTTATATTAACTCTTCCAAATTATTGCAAAAGTTTTCTTTTATGCTCGCATCCAAACTTATTTAAAGGACATATACATTTACAATGTTAATAATCATTCCATTAATTATAATTTTTAAAATCATAATTCTATCATCATTTTTTTTTATTTTCACTATGTGATCCTTAAAGCTCTTATCTAGAAATATACTCACTTTATTCTTATTTTTATTCTTACCAAAATATCAAAATTTGAAAACTAAGTTATCAATTTTCTTAACTTTCTTTCCATCCTATTTTATTTCCTGAAGGTATAAAATATTAATCTTTTTATGAATTATAATATCTACTTACTCCATTAGCTTGCCTATTAGGGTGTTTATTTTTCAAGTTTCTAATTTAATCTTAGTAGCTTAAGTTTTAGTGTGTTGGACTTGCTTCTTTAGCTGCATCCGTCCATGTGTGGGATCCCTTGCTCACTTATCACTGCACCCAGGCACTGATGCAACGGTCATTCTCCATTTCTCACTGTATTCAGGCAATACAACGCGACGCTTCTAGGGAATGCCTTAACTTTAGTGCAATTTCTTAAAAGATTTATGTCATGATTGATTTAACAAAATTTACGTTGGCTGTCAACTGCCTAACGCTGCCCTCTTCTTTTCTCATTCGGCACTTGGGACCTAGCAATGACGTGTTAATGAAATTTATAAGATGCAAAACATCCATTTGTTGATGGGAATAATTTATTTTGGAAAATTTTCCATTTTGTTTGTTCTCTTCCTTGCTATTTCTTCTCTTAATCTTTTCCTTTAATCGGCATAAGTTCTGCGTTCATGTTTTTGATTCTCCATTGTTCTGTTCGAATTACTTTCTCTTTTTAGCCTATTGTCTTGCGCTTCTGCTTGTTGCTCTGGTCTATTGTTTCCTTGGTTTTACATTAGGTTTTAGGATGTGGATTATGCTGACTGTTCAGAAATGTTGATTTATTACACGAGGGAACACTGTAAAAAATGTTTACGTTGGCACCTAATTTTAGCTTCGGTCATCATTTTAATGTTTTACTGTCCTAAATATAAAGTTTCTTCTACAATTACTTTGAATTTGTTTTTCATTCTTTTGCAAGTGGCGTGCTTTTTTTTAATCCCATGTTGGATGATACCCCACTTTTTCTTCTTTTTGCTTTTTTGTTTAAACATTTTCTACAAGGCCCGAGCAATTTACTTGGCACTTCTATCAGCATTATCTTTCTGTACTGTCGGTTTATTTCATAGAACAACTATTTTTACCTTATTTGATGTTAATTTCAGATTATTTAAACTTCTTTTTTGAAATGATTATCTGCTATCGTAAAATGTGACACAAGTATGTATATGCAGCTTGATTTCAGCTCATTTACTGAAGGGGATGAAGACTATGATGGCTACGATTATAGCCTTACAGGGAAGCTTTCAGAAGTTCAGATTGTCTATCTGAACCGCTTTGTGCAGGAGGCAAGCTTTTGTAGACATGCAATTTAGTAAATTTGTATTAGGAAGCTGGTAGGCTTCAAAGTTGCTTTTTGCAGGTTTTAGGTTACTTCATGGGTCTTGTGCCTAGCACTTCTGAAAATTTTGTTAAGCTGAAAGATCATGCGACTTATTCAGAAAAGCGGGTGTCAATTAGTGAAATTGAAGGATCACCAGCTTTAAAGTTGGATCTTTCACTAAGTAGACCAATAATTATAATGCCAAAAAGAACAGACAGTTCTGAGTAAGTCATGTACTTCTTATGATTTTAATGTGGATTTTTTGCATGAAGAGAGCTTTTGGGAGTCGTTTAATTTTAATTATCGTGAAGCAGCTACTTAAAACTGGATGCTCTTCACATTACGGTCCAGAACATAGTTCAGTGGATTGGTGGAGATAAGAATGATTTAAATGCTGTACACATTGACATAATGACAATCAAGGTACAAGATATTAACATTCACAGTTGCTCATTAAAATGTATAAATTTTATTTTCGTTATACTGGAACTTTGTGCTTATATTGTATGCATAATGCTTGTACTTCATAATTTCTATATGTTTGATTTTTTCTTGTTTGTCAAAAATGTATCTTGTGCTTAACTCTCGTCATAAACTAATTATTTCTCGTTCTTATTTAACTTTAGCTATATTTTCTATTTTATCCTAGTGTTCTAGATCATGCATTGGTTTTATAATATCATATGAATATGGGTTTGGGTGTACGTCATAAGTTAATAACAATGAATTAAACTCCATGAAACGTTGATGTTTTATGAAGTCTAACGTATTCGTATTGTATTCATATCAGATATCGATACTTCCTGATACTCTATATATATATCAGATACGTTATGTGGCGTATCAGTTTTTATTTTTATTTTAAAAAAATTCAATACTTATTCTTTTTTTTTTTATACTTCTAATTAGGGAAAAAATGTCGGATCAATTAGTTGGGCCCTACATGATGAAAAATAAAAAAGGGCTTGTACATAATAGACGACAACCCATGTTTAGACTCAACGATTAATGATAAAAGAGTGACAAACTGGGTTCACGCAATTGAGATGTAAAGAGCTTTATGCACATTAGAGTTTTGGCAGTAGAAGAATATTTGTTATTCGTAAGTTGCTGCATCCTCTACTAAAACTTTTTAAAATTCTATAGTTATTGAAGAGAGTTTTTTTAAGGTTAGATTATCTATAATATTGTTTTTAGTAGTATTAGGAATGCTTAAGAATATAAAAGTGTAATTAATTTCAAAAAAGTTTAAATGATATTTTTGAAATTCATAAGGTATCTAAGTTATTCTGGGGTATTATATCAATGCTTCAGTTTTTGCACTCGACAAAGTTGGTTGATCATTTTCTCGCCTGATTTCTTAGGTTTATTTCGACACATGATTCCACTCCTTATAGTCATAAGTTGAAGCCTCTACGCGCCCTCTATCCTCCTTTAGAATCATGTCATTACGACCATTGCTACTATTGCATTGTGTAGTGTAGTTTTTTGCAAACCTCGTCATCATTGACGATGATAGGCTCATTCTCTTTCTACAATTCTAGCTGCATGCACCTGCGACACTCATAGTTGAATCCTTTACCACTTAGTAACCCTGTGCATGTCTCTTCTACCACACGACTCTTCATCCACTTTCAGATTCCATCCTGTCACCCGCATCATTCACATTTGTGCAACCACACCGACCTTTGTTCTTGACACGCTTCCTTTATTGCACGTTGCTTCCTCTACCGACGTACCACACGATGCTGACTTGCCTAATCGACTGAACGTCCATATATTGCCACCCACCCACATATTTTAATTAGATTTGACATGAGTTGGCCTATTTAGCTCTTGCAAACAACCTTTCCGGCGGAATTTGTGCAAATTGGAAGATTGGATGAACATGAAGAATCAAATCCTGCTTCTAGGGTAATTACTTTCAGATTGGAGCATGATCTATATGTGCTTGAGTAGTTAATTTGCTTATGTTTGGATTTTCATTCACAAAAAGAAGTTAATGTCATCTCTTCAATTCTTTTATCATGAGATGTTTACAACAAAGAGGGCCCCCCAAGAATTTCAATTGTGTTTTAATAAGAGATTTTGTTCAATTTCAACATCAAATGCAAAAATAATTTGAATAACTGAAACTTACCTTGATTGAGAATGGAAATTCTAGCTCTGCATCTCATTGTGAATCATCCTTTTATCCCATTAATCCATCTCCAAGGTTTTAATGTTTTGCCTAGTCGTGTTCTTGTAGGAACCTTTGTATTGAAGTATGTGATAGACAACACTTAGATCAAAGATGAATATCAAATGCTTATTTCAAATCTTTTCAAGTCATATCTGCAAGGCTACTCATTGGTGTTGAGTACTTTTCTAATAGGAAATGATGCGGATCCGAAGAATTCTTAGGACAATTTGATTGTTGCATCATTAAAGGGGTATAAAACTTTCCTTTCTTAGGTTTGATATTTAAATTAATAAGGGGACTTATTAGTTTATTATTTAATATTTGGTATTTTTTGTTAGCCCGAAAAGCCTACATGGGTTCAAGTGTTTGATGATAACAAATCATCAATGGTGTGAACTAATATTGTGATCTAGTGGTTATGTGTTGTAGGATCCACAATGTTCATGGAGGTACAAGCTAGAAGAACTCAAGTTGGATGCAATGATAAGAAAAAATTCAAGAAAGAGTTCAGTGCAAAGTACCTTGAAATAATTCAAATGAAGAATTCAAGTACTAGACTAGACTTACTAGAAATATTTTGTAAGAGCAAAAATAGGGATAATGTTGACTTGCAAGTGACACAAAATGATTTGAAGAATATTTTTAAATTATAATGTAAAATATTAAAAATTAAAATTAATATTATTTTTGATAAATGTACTTTTGAGATGTTTAATATACTCAATTATATATGGCTAAAATTGTTCTATATATATATATATATATGTATTTGCTCAAAAAGTTTCAATTTGTTTTTTTGAACCCATTTAAGATAAAATGTTGAAATTTAAATCGTTGTTCAAGTTTGAATAAATTTTGATATCTAATTATAATTTAAAATCCATCAAATTATATATCAATGAAAAGGTCTTGAAGTTTAGTTTTCAAGCTTTGTGGAGAAAGTTATGGCCAAAATGGTGAGGACTAATGTTGGATCACAAGATTGTTTGATCTTGTATGATGGGTTGTCCAATTTTGAACTTGATTTTAGAACTAATAATTGAGAAAATAAACCGAACAGTCCGATTCCCTTATGGAATTCATAACAAATAGTTTATTTGAACTAATTGAACGGTTTGATCCATTGCAGAATTCAAAATTAAGCCTTTGTTTATTCCATATTTGAATAGAATCTTCCAAGAATAATTTTGAACAGTCATGAAAAATTTCTAACATGAAATTAGTGTATAATAGAAGGTTTAATCTAGTAGAAATATTGATTCCACATTTTATCTTTTAAAACCTAAGTTTGAACTTCATATTCCTCAAATCAAAGTCTATCTTGCTGAATTTCAAAGTGTTTATCAAAGCGATCGTGACAGAAAATGATTCAAACTAGGGAAGAGCTACTTCTTGCTCATAGACTCCTTAAATGTAGTCTTTAACTTTGTAAGAAAGTTGTTTGTACTTTTCTTTTTACCATGGAAGGTGGCCTTAGGGGGTGCTTAATGTTAGCTGTAATAAGATTTTGTTGAGGGTTGATTTTGCTTCTACAAGGAGAGATTAAGGAGGCATCTCTGACTACATTGTCAAAGGAGAGAGGCATTTCCGCCTATGTGTGTGAATGGGGATTGGGTAGTTAGGCTTAAGGTTAAAGAGCTCTAAGGGTGGAGTCGGCAATAAGTGCCGAACCACCTAAAAATCAGCGCGTCCCTTCTTTTTTTTTGCATTACTTTTATTTCTTGTACATCAGCTTTGTCGATTGGATTTTATGTTTCTTAACGCCCTGTTTGTTTAAGAGTTTAAAATTAACCTGGTTTAATTTTAAACAAGCATATCACATCACATATAAAATTTAATATTAAAAATTAACTTTATTTCACATCCTACACATATTATCAAAATAATAATTTATATCACATCACTCACATATCCCAACATAATAACTAACTTTATATTACATTCATTACATATCGCAACATAATAACTAACATTATTTCACAGCATTCACAACTTTCAATAAAAATATCTCTATTCAAGTTTAATTTTAACCTTGTTAAATTAAACCTTACAAACAAACAGGCCTAA
The DNA here is from genome assembly GCA_002786265.1 of Apostasia shenzhenica. Lineage (NCBI taxonomy): Eukaryota > Viridiplantae > Streptophyta > Magnoliopsida > Asparagales > Orchidaceae > Apostasia > Apostasia shenzhenica. The sequence continues at coordinate 2,180,920 of KZ451999.1, forward strand.
TGTTTCCAGATTTATTGAATTACTCTATTCACTACTCTGGGTGTGACATTTCCTGTTCTTATCAGTAAGTTTGCCAATCTTTTTTGTTGATTATATTATCATGCCAGCTGTCCATTTTTGCAAAGCACGGTGTGAAACAACTTGGAGAATATGTACTTTTTGATGCTTATTAGCACTAATTCCAGTGGTTTATAGCCACTCTATTGTAAGTCTCATCCAATCCCTCTCCACCTATACAGAAAAGGCCCTTGTTTGCTCATGTCTGAAGGCCATTAGGGTACCAACTTGAACTTGCAAGATAAGATGTAACAATTTTGATGCATGTCATTTAATGATCAAACAATGGGAAAAAGGGACAATTGTGATGGAACGTTTCCATCTGAGCCCTCTTATGATAACAAACCTTTGTTTGAAAGGCATCTACTTGGTGATAGTAGTTCAAAATTGATTTTGTAGTGTGATGTTTTTTGATCCATATCTAGTGTTCGTTATGGTGCTAGCTTTATCTTGCAAGATAAGATCTAAGAAGTTTGGTACTACCACATCAACATCAAATGAGATATTTGGTATAGTGATTGTAAACTGTAAAGTAAGGGCTTGTTTGGTTGGAGGATGAATTTGGATAAGGAAAGAGAAAATAATTTATTTTATGGAGTTGATGGGAAAGAAATTTATTTTAATATTGGGAGATGTGTAGGATGTGAAATAAAGTTGATTTTAAGGTTGGAATTTGTGTTGGATGTGAAATAAAGTTGATTTTTAAGGTTGGAATTTGTGTTAGATGTGAAATAAAGTTATTAAAATTTATAATAAATTTAAAATATTATTAAAATATTTTTTTGCCCATTTTTGGACTCATGCCAAACAAGGCCTAAGTATCCAAAATGTCGACTATATCATAATCATTGAAATCTTCACAGCTATCATCAAGTTTAGATGGTAATTGAGATTGTAGGAATAATCACAGGTTTGCATTCCATTATGAGTCCTACCGCACATCCCTTGTAAGTATAAATGACCAATAAATTAATCATTTATGGTTTTGGGTTTTAATCTGAAAACCCAGTAACTTGGTGGATTAAATTCAAAAATCATAATTGGTCAATTGTTGGTTGGTTATTAGGGTTACATAGCTTTATCCTTTCAGCATATCAACTTTATCGGGTAAATCAGTTTCACACTTCCTTTGCGACAAGAGAACACCTTTAGGACCTATTTGGCGTGAGGACCAAAACCAGGACCAAAATGGTACTAGTTTAAAAAAAAAAATGGCATGTTTCAAAAATGATGACATCAGCAGCCACAGTAACTTCGCAGTGTAGAATCTTTACCTTTTTTTTTTTAAATGTGAACCTTTTCCCTTTTGAGTGCAAGAATACTCAAGAGAGATGCATTGGATAGATCTATGTGATGGTTTATCATATCTTGAACTTTACACGGACAAAACATAAACACCCATAAATTTAAGGGGTAAGACGAAAGGTTCCATTGGTACAAGGTTGGCAAAAGGGGAGGTGCTATGAAAAATAAATGAAGAAACTAGATTAATGAGAAAAACCAATGTAAGACTTGCATTGACCCAGTAATGTTGTTGGACATCTCTGCGAAACATAATGGTCTTGACTACATCTAGGATATGATGATTCTTATTTTCTGCAACTTCATTCAGTTAAGAGGTATGAGAGCATGTGGTTTCATGAACAATATTACAGAAGATGACAAACTTGGATTGAGGATATGCTGAGGAAGTATTAGTCCTCAAGATTTTAACAGTACAATCAAACTTATTTTCCATTTCACTGTAAAAGATTGGAAATACATCAACTACATCTGATCTACATTAAACAAATAAACCAAGTCATATGAGTGTGGTGAACAATGAAGGTTACAAAGAATGTGTATCACAACATACTAACAATGTAACTAGGTCCCTAAATGTCAAAATAAAAAGGATGATGAAAGTAAATTTGATGAGAGAACGTCAAAGAGAGAGAGAGAGAGAACAACTTCCCACTCAGTGCAACAAGTAGCATTATACATAGGACCGAATATGATCAGAACTACATCCCTGTTCGAACAAATTTTTTTGTATGCCTATCAAGATGTTCTAACTGCATGACAGACTCAAAATAACATTTCTTTTATGCATACCATAAGTGTTACCAATTGTTCTGAAATTTTCCGGTTAAATACTGTTAAATGTACTGCTTATACTTATGTAGAAATATTTATCTTATTGCTTAAAAAGAAATGTTTATCTTATTTACTTATTCATCTTTTGATTGATCCTGTAAAATCTTAGGTGAATACAACTTGTCCTAGAAAGTTACCTTCTAACATTAAGGCTTATGTTGATGCAAACCTCAATTATGTCCAGGTTGAAGATATTAATTTAATTGTTGGCACTGGTACAGCATCTGGTGAAAGCATCATTCAAGATGTTATCGGGCTCTCTGTTGTTATTCGAAGGTCTCTTCGCGATTTGTTGCACCAAATTCCAGCTACAGAAGTCACTATTAATGTAATTATGTGCCTTTCTGTAACTCCTTTTGTATGGGGTGTTGACCTTATTCTGTAATTTTTACAAGTTTTGTGAGTCTTACCTCCAGTTGCAGTTAGCTGATGTAGTTCCTTTTTATTTGATACTTTACAGATGGAAGTTTTGAAGGCAGCTTTGTCAAACAAAGAATATGAAATAATTACGGAATGTGCATCATCTAATATGGCTGAGACACCGCATACGGTTCCTACTTTGGAAAAACCATTTGGTGTGAATGATAAAATTGTGGAAGATCAGGTTTCCAGTTCCCCAGGTGCTATTAGTTCCGAGTCCCTTGAAAGCGAACAGTGGATAAGAATGAAAGTTTCAGTTTCTTTGGATTTTATTGAGCTTTCTCTGCATTCAGGAATAAGTAGAGATTCACCTCTTGCTCGTGTTCAGGTACTTCAGTTTTCTTTGTTTCTGTTTGACTATGCTTATTTACATTACTTAATTTTTTTTATTATGCTATTATATTGCTGTCGAGGTCAGAATATTTACATATAATTCCAGTGATTAGTTCCCTGAAGATTTTATGCCTTTCTGTTGTACTAGTCGTGATACAGCATTCAAAATCATTAATCGCTTGTCAAACATCTTGTATTCTGCCTCCGAACTAGTTTTATCTGGAAAAATTTCTGCAATTGCAGAAGCAATGTTTTTCTTGTTATGTGCTGTTTCTGCTTGAATTGTTCTTTTCCACTAACTTAAATCCAGCCATCTTTCATTTGTTATATCAGAAGCACCTGCACACTAATCTGACTTTTTATTGGAATTGAAGGGTCTTCTCTATATAGGAATACAAGACATAATATTTCCAAAGGAATCGTAACAAAAACTTAGATCACGAAGAAAGTTAAGAAATAAAAAATAAACATCAACTTTTAAAGGAGAATCCTAATATATAGATATTACTAACAAAGCTATTCTTAATATAGAGATATTTCTAACAGTGAACAATATCAGTTGTCTTAAACTAGTTTTTCTCATTTGAAGAGTTTATTGTTTTATCCACCTTACTAGTTGTCAGAGACTTCTACCATGTCCTCTACGTTTGGACCTTTTTGTTTCTTTTTATTATTGGTTGAGCAGACAGTTTTAATAACATTGTAATTAGTGACTATGGGCACTCTTTTTTCTTGGTAAATTCCAAATGTTGCTTTTATTTTCGTTTATGAACGCTTATACTTCACAATGTTTGATTATTGCAGGTGAGGGGAGCGTGGCTTCTTTACAAAACTAATACGTGCAATGACGGATTTCTATTTGCTACACTTAAGGGGTTCTCGGTCATTGATGCTCGAGTTGGAGTCAAAGAAGAGTTTCAGCTTGCAATAGGAAAATCTTGGAGCACTGATCATCCTTCACTTAGTGCTGACGGTGTTGGCATTCCAAAATCTGCTTATTCTATGGAGGAGAATGTGTGCGAAGATCTTGACCATCAACCAATTCCTTCAATGCTTATAATTGATGCTACATTTAAGAACTCTTTGACAAATATATCATTGTGTATACAGAGGCCAAAGTTGCTTGTAGCGCTTGATTTTTTGTTAGCTATTGCAGAGTTCTTCATCCCATCACTGCACAGCACTTTGTCAGATGAGGAAGAGAGTACTCAATGTTTACTTGATGCCATAATTGTTGATCAAGAAATTTATTTGCAAACCAGCTCAGTACTTTCCTTGTCACCAAAGAAGCCTCTCATAGTAGACGACGAAAAGTTTAAACATTTCATTTATGATGGGAATGGTGGAAAATTGATCTTGCAGAACAAAGAAGGGCGAAACATCACGCCTGATACCTGTGAAATCATGATACATGTGGGGCATGGAAAGAGGTTGCAATTTAAAAATGTCACAATTGTGGTAATTCTGATAAATATTTTTTACTATTTATGCATGATTTTGCTTTATGATATATTATCTGATGGTGTATTCTTCTGTAGAAGGGACAGTATTTGGATTCCTGCATATTCCTTGGGTCAAATAGCAGTTATTCTGCTTCAGAATTTGATAACGTCTTCTTAGAGGGAGATGAAGTTGTTCCCTTTGATACTGAAGATGATAATAGGGAGGATGTTATTGCTCCAACCATTGTTGCTAATGGGTCAACTGAGTTTATTGTTGAATTGCAGGTGAACAAGATAGTTTTCATACTGATCTGTTTTCAAATAGGATTTCATGAATTTTTTAGTGCTTGTATCTTTTTCTTTACTTGGAATCTCTTAAATGCAAAAATATATGGGTATATTCTACTTTGATAATATGCATACTAACTTTTTCAAGTCTTGAACATTGTAAGGTTCTTTTTATTGTTTAGTAGTGATCTGTTATTAATGATGCTTTTAGCTGTAAATACTGACTCTATTCCACCATGGTCAGTACTACTTACTGTCTTTTAATTTTTGGAATTCGAACTGTTTTTTAATTAGCCAGTAATTCTGACCGTGTAGTGTCATGGTCTGTTCTTGTATAACTTCGTAAATTACGGCTATGGATGTGGCAAGGTTGTCCCTAGGTTGCCAATTCTGGTCATGTAGGCAACTTGTTAACGTTTAACAAATCATTAAGGATGCAGCGACATTGAAGGTAGCCCACATATTGCTCTAAAGGTGTTGGCTTTCATGATTTTCACTGTGAGTGTAGATATGGTTATCTAAGCAAGTTTGTTGATTTTGGTAAGTACAGTCGTCCACTTGGTACCATCTTTCTATTGTGACCAAGTTCCGAGCTCACGTGAAAAGCTTTGTTCTATCTACAATCGGATGATGTCTGTCCAGGCATATTGTAGCTTTTTAAGGGGCAAGTCGTATGAGTTGCTACTGTACATGCTATTCGTTATGGATCTTACATTTGGTGAAGACAAAATGATGTACTTTTTAGATGCAAAATATCTTTAGGGTCTCCATTAAACCTTTTACCTTTACTCAATATCATTTGATGACTAACAATGTCATTCCAGTACCACTGCATGACACATGTTCTTCATGTCATTAAGTTTGCAGACTCCTCTCCTTGTTGGTGATTAATTCTTGCTGCTGCATCTATGGGTGGTTGGTAGTCTGCGACCAGATTTGTTGAGTAGATGATCATGGATGTGACTAGAATGCTTATCATATTCATATTGCTCCCCATGAGTGATGCATGCCACCCATTTGCTGTGTTTATTTTGTCATTTGTCATTCATCTGAATTTTTTTTGTGTTTTCCTTTTTTCTTACAAAAAGTTGTGTTGTTCCTTAGTTTCATTGTATTCACTTCCTTAATTATTTAGGATGGTCTCATTACTACCTCCTCATCCCCCTTGTCTCTCCTATTTCCACACCCCCCCCTACCCCATTGTTACCTCCTACACTCTACCGATAGAATAGAAACTCTCTGGGCCATCAGCAACCTCGAAGACCTACTTTTTAGGCAAATCTTTTTCTGACAAACCACCATCATAAACCTTTTTGTACCTTAATTAGATGTTCTAGTAATTCCAGCCTCTATTGCTTGTTTTTCCTTGAGATCCAAATCCTCTTCCAATTAGTACCAACTTTCTGTTGTCCCCATCATAAAAAGAAAAAAAATTTCTGTTGTGGCCAATCTCGTTGGCTCCCATAAAATCTTTTGTTCCATTTACAGTTGGGTGATATGTCTATCCAGGAATATTGCGGCACTTTAAGAGGCAAGTGGTATGAGTTACTACTGTATATGCCATTCAGTATGGATTTTAGTTTCATAATTTCGGCAAAGACAAAATGATGCAATTGTTAGTTGCAAAATTTCCTTAGGATCTCCATTATTCCTTAACCTTTATTCAATTTCATTTGATGGCTAACAATAGCACCATTGTGTGGCACCTGTGCTTCATGTCACTAAGTTTGCAATCTGCTACTCTCTCCGTTAATGATCAGTCAGCTCTTGCTGCTGCATGTTTGGGTGGTCAGGAAGTCTGCGACCATAGTGGTTGAGGAGATAATTGTGGATGAGGCTAAAATGCTTTGTGATGTTCACATTGTAGTTGCATGGACCATTCTCTTGCATTGTTGGGGGAAGTTTTGTTGCTACCAACAACACAACATGTTTTTACTTCTGCTATGATTTATGACGATTTTATGCCACTTATATCTCTATTTTAGATTGCATCTGTTACATCTTTTGATTTGCAATAACAGTTCATTCAACATTTTTTGAAACATTCCTTTTTTTTGGGGTTTGGACCTAATATGGCAAGTAGCCATTAGTTGTTTACGTCTTTTGGTATTCAACCTTGGTGGTTTTGATAACCTTGTATTGAAGAGAGCGGGGAGTGATCGCCAAGATGATGCCCATATGATTGAATTGGAATTACCTGGACGAGCGGCTCTTGGCAGGTTTCTAGGTGGAGAAGCACGGAATTGAATTATCTAATAGCGGAAAGAAAGGAATTTTTGAGCTGTATAAGTAAATGTCGTGATCTCAAATGGTAGAGACCTTTTTGGGGCAAAACTGTGAGACAAATGATGAAAAATTTAGTAGTTAAGCATGTTTGGGTTAGAATAGTGTTAAGATGGGTGACCTTTTGGGAAGTATCAAGTCACAACTCCGAAACTTGTGATTACATTGTTGTCTTTTGGAATCTCATGAAGGCCTTGCCGCTTTGGGACCTAGTAGATGTGGAGTAGAGAAAGAAAGGGTGACCGTGGGGGAGAAGTTAAAGAAAAGACAATGCTTCAGTGACAACTAATCTTACCATCTCTTAGCCATGGGAACTAAGGAGGAGAGCGAATTTGAGTGAGTGTTGAGAAATAATAGAGTGGTGGGCCTTCATCATGCAAAACTGTAGGACTTTTAGTACGATTGAACCATTGATGTGTAATGGATGATGTAGCATTATTACATTTGCTTTTTGCTCATATGGGAGTCCCTTGATTTTTTAATACAAAAGTCAATAATGAGGTCATGTTAAGGGAGGAAAATAACTACTACTTATGAGGAGGCTCCTAGAACGTATTAGAATTAGCCATCAGTCTTGAAAGGGAAAACAATATGCAAGGTAGAAGAGGAGTGAGACTGCTAGAATTGATGGTATTTGATCCGAGACAAAAATGAGGATATATGAAAATTTTAAAACCAACAATCCTTCTGATAGAAATTTATTACCATTAAGAGGAAATGTTTTTTTATACATATATATATATATATATATATATATATATATATATGATAAATATGAAATTTAAATTTAAAAATTAAATTGCTTCAATATTAAATTAAAACAAATCGTTGATAAATAAGAATTTATCAAATAGATTAGAATTTGTCGAATTAAATTCAGTAACTTAGATGCGAAGTTCAAAAGTGGATTCCTGGATGCTATTTCCAATGATAGTGAAAACTGTCTATATAATTTTTGATCTTTTAGTTTGGTGTCAAATTAGGTGATTTGATTACGATCTCATGCATTGGGGGAGTGATTGCTTGCATTGGAATTGAAGGAGCCCTTAAGCGGATATCCAAACTAGTAGTTGAGGCGCTCGTGCGCTGCTTGACTCTACGGATTAGAGGCATGTTCAATTACGAAGTTGGCGGCTGCTCCATGGGGATCTGTGGATGTAAGATTCAGACGGGATCCAGTTTGTGGATTTTGTTGACCCGGCTACATGTGGGACTGACATGGATGCCTACTTGTGCACCACAGTGACGAAGACTATAGTCACCTTTCTTTTGAACGATAAGAGCAGATTGATTAGTGGTGAGCTGAGAAACTGACAAGCCGAAGGAAGCTCAATAACCTAGGTACTCTAGACAGTTATTGGTAATATTAAGGAGTCTCACTATCAACCATCAATTGAACCTAAGCAATATTCTTTTTTGGAAAATATTTGGGTATAAAGGGATATATAAATCTAGATATGATCTTATTGAGGGCACAAGACTAAAAGTGACTAAGTATCAACAATTAGAGCATTCTTAGGGAGAAACTTAAAATGAGAAGACGAGTGAGTCCCTTAGGGCTTTCTCGAAGTGATTGGCAAGATGTATCTTCAAGGTAGCAATACTTTGACAATCATCTTCTGTCAACACAATGCCATCAACATAGACTACAAAGTAAATTTCATTAGTAGATGCTTTGTGATATAAACTCGTATGATCCTTCTGAGACTGTCTCAAACCGAACTGTTAAGTCACATGACTAAACCTATTGAACCAAGCTCGATGAGACTACTTGAGGCTATACTAGGAGCGATGAAGTTTGCACACCTTTCACCCCTGAATAGTAAACCTTGGTGGCTATTCCATAAAGATTTTCTCTTGTAAGTCTCCATGTAAGAAAGCATTTTTAATACCTAGCTGATGAAGAGGCCAAGAATATTGTGTTGTTAAAGATAAGAATAAGCGAATTGAGGCCATTTTCGTGACAAGAGAAAATGTCTATAATAATCTAGGCCATATGTTTGTGCATAGCTTTAGGCAATCAGTCAAGCTTTTAAACAACTTAGAGAGCCACTGAGGTGAACTTTTACTGAATAAACCCATCTACAACCAACAGTCTGTTTTCTAAGTGGAAGTCTACAAGATCCTAAGTGTGATTTTTATACAGTGCTTGCATCTCCTTTATCATGGTAGCTCTCCATCCATCTTGCTGAAGTGTTATAGCAACTGAGGAAGGTAGAGACACCAAATTAAGATTAGTCATAAATGCTTGCAGATTAGCAAATAATCCTTTGTAGCTTTGAATGTATAGAGGATGATCCTAATAAGACCGATACCCTTTTCTTTGTGCAATAGGCAAGTTATCCTTCTTTGGAACTTCCTATGAGGAGACTAACTCTATAGGGGATATGATGTTAGTTTTCTTTTTAAATGATTCGTCTTGGGGTATCGGTCTTGTCCTAACTTTGTAGGGCATTGAGGAAGCAGGTCACATAGAACTGCTTTTGGAACTGTCTTATCAATGGAGAAATGAGCTAATCTCTCAAATTGATCAATAAAAGTTTTAAGCTCTTCATAAAACTCATGTAGGAAACTTCTGGGCTGACAAGGACGAAGAATTCTTTTAACATCATACATCTTAGAAAAATCATTCAGGGAGGAATATATTTTCTCCAGAGTTTCCCAAAGATTTTTCAATAAGCTACAACTAACAACCAGGTTTTAAACAATGTCATCCATGGAATTTAGTAACTGATTGAATTTCCTGCTGTCCATGACGTAGCGGTTGTCACATTCATGGTCCCCCACATCTAAAGGGTTATCTGTGAGGTGCTTTCCTAGCCTCCTATATATACTTATCTTAGCTGTCTTTTTCCATAGAAGATAAGTAGATTGTTCCATCAAAACATGCTTTACTAACTTGGTGTAGGTCGAGATCATTGAAGTATTGGAATCTTTGAACCGTTCTGAACATTAGCATTGCTAATTGAAATATGACTACTACTCAAATATTGAGACATTTTTGTCTCCACCAATACTGAATCACATGGAAGTTAGTGTGATTGTTGACGCAGTTGCAAGCGTGGCGTCACCTATAAACGAGCAAGCGCATGGACGGAGATCATGGAGGACCTAGAGCTAAGAGCCGAGTGTGTAAGATGATGCGCGTGTGGAGAGGCAGCACGCAACGGGCTCGACAGATCGAGGAGCACTGTCTTGCATGTAACGACGCGCGTGAGAAGCAACACCGCACATAGCGGCTCGACAGGTCTGGAAGCGTCGTCTTCAGTGTGATGACACGTATGAGGAGAGGCCCTACACAGCAGAATCGATAGCTCGAGGAGCATTGTCCTTTGCCTTCTTCTCCCTTGTCGCTAAGGGGGTTGCACGCAGAAGCAAGCGTTAGGATGCGTGAGGCACGCACAAGACGAGCGCTGAGACAAGCTCAATAGAGATTGGAAGCTACGCGGGGTCTATAGACTACTGGCGTGAGCGCTGAGCTTGACAAAGTCGAATGTAGCGACTTAAGGCTTTGCTGTCAGATATATTGAGCACACATGCAGCGGCTCTGATACCATAAAACGAGAAGAACGAGTGAGCCTCTTAGGGTTTCATCACCTAAATGTTATTATGTATACAAAAGTTATATGGGCCATTAGGCCAACCCTAAACCCTAAACCCTAAACCCTAAACCCTAAACCCTAAACCCTACACCCTAAACCCTAAACCCTAAACCCTAAACCCTAAGTGGAAGTTAGGTTAATCACTCTATTCTTCTCTCATTAAATCATTTGTTTTCTTATTTTGGATTGTTTGCTTTGTCTCTATGGTCAATTATGTTTTAAGCCATACAGGTATGCCATACTTGGTCTAAAAGGAAAACAGGCAGGTTTTATGGTTCTATTGTGCAGGACAAGGCTTTTTGGTTGTTAAAGGCTACACCTAGACCTAAGACATCCATTGCTTTGTGATGTTCTCTCTTATCGTCAAACTCAATGTTTGACATTTTCTCTTATTGTCAAACGTCATTACCGGGCGTTGCATATCATACTTATGATTTTTGTTTATGATATTTGAGAGCATTAGCATTAACATTAGCTTTAGCATTTGCTTGCAATCCTAAGTTCAATATTTCAATTGGTAGCAAGAAGATTATGTATACACCACTATGGCAAATGCTAAAATCCTAAAAAAAGGTTGAGCCATAAATTCTATTTGCAAGAGTGTAGTGCTTCATGATATTAGATTACCTATGGAGATCTTTACGATCTTTACAAAGTTTCTTATATGGAGCAACCAAGAATATGGAGCAACCAAGAATATGGAGCAACCAAGAAACCTCTTGGTTGCATTGCTTAGAAGAAGATAGAAATTTGCAGGCTTCAAAATGCAATGTATGGTCTCGAGAAGAGTTCTCATGCCTGGTATCACAAAATGTTTTAAAACGGCTGACAAGGTTTGACTTCAGGGTAGGACAACCGATCATTAGAACAATCGGATATACGTAACTTTTGCCACATTAGATTTTTAATCCGGATCTGTACCACCAACATTCCAAACTTTTGCCACCTGAGGAAGTCGGTGGTCTCTATATTTTTCTGAATTTTGAAAACACGTGAGTAGATCATTTTCTTTTTTACTACTTTTTTGCTGGAGGGATATGGTTATTAACATGGCCTTCACTCAGTTATGAGTTTAGAGAGCATCGATTTGAATATTGCCCAGTGTTACAAATCCATGTAGTTGAACCCAATTGGATTTGGATAAAGGTTAGCTTGTTATTTTTGTTGTAGGGGTTTTTATGTGCCATTGGAGACTAAAACAGTATACAATTTCCTTGTGTCCCAGGCTATTGGTCCAGAACTCACATTCTACAATGCTTCTGAGGAAGTGGGTGGGTCCTTGGTTCCATCTACAAAGGTTATACGCGCCTATCTTGATGCATTTTTCAGGTGGCTATTGATTTCCTAATCATTTATCTTGTCAGTGCACTTTTTGATTTTACTGCTTATTGTATTATAGTTATTTTTCTATGATAAAGGTAAACCTTTTACAGAACCTTCAAGATATTATAAATTCTGTAAAAGGTTAACCTACTACTACTTATTCTATGTGAATTTTTATTGTTGGTTTTCTTTAACAATTCTTTCTTATTTATACTGTGGGATTGAATTTCTTTGAAACTATTTATTGGTCAACCTTTTTCAAATTATTTTATGTATTGGGTGGCATGTTTGGTCAAATAGATATATGAACGGTTGTACATGTCTTTTTTTAATAATTGTTTTTTTTCCCTATTGGATGGTTCTACATGTTGTAGATATGTAGTGTTTAACTTCATTAAATTTATTTTTCCTCGTAGAATGGATTCACTCAGTGAACAAGTGTTGGTCCACTCACACACCCAATAGGGAGGTTAATTGGATATAATTAAAATTTTAAATTTTAATTGATGTTAGTTAAAACTTTTAAGTACTTTTAAAGCTACCTACTATTGTGAGTTTTTTTTTATTTTTTGAACAGAATATTTAAATATATTTTTTTTGGGCAAAAGCTAGTTAAGCAATTTTAAAGTAGTATCTACTAAGGAATAAGCAAGAATAATATATATGTATATGTATAAATAATATATATACTTATATTTAGTATAAAAATAATTATATATGTAATTTTAATTTACTAATACATAAAATGTGAAGTGTGTGAATACATGTATTATTTTTCTTTTGTTTATTAATAATAATTTATTTATATATATGAATAAATATTTATAAATACTAGTATATACATATGTAAGTAGTATGTATATGTGCAAAGAAGAAAATGTTAGTGAAATGTCAATATTAATAGTTAGTAAAAGTTATTATGAAGAATTAAAAGTTAGATGTACAGTACACAAATGTTTGTAATGTTTAAAAAATATGTAGTAATAAAAGTTAATATTGCAAAAATAAATATTAGCAATACAAAAAAATAAATGTTATTAAGTTAATTATTTACTTAGTGTTAATAAGTAAAATTGTAAAATATAAATTGTTGTAGGTAAATGTTCTTTGAGTGTACAAAAATAAGTTTAATGAATAATTAACTTAATTATAATAGGATAGGCAAATCAGAATATTTTTTATCGTCAGATGTTTTCTGTCGAGTGAATTGAATTCGCTCGATGTACTAACCTGCTCCATTGTACTGCTATAGTTTAGTTAAAGTAGATTTAAGTTCTATCTTGGATCACTAGTTGAATCGGTTAGGTCCAAGCAAATGATGATTATTTGAATACATATTGAACAACTTACTAAGAAATAGAGCAATCTCTTTCTCAACTTTGAGAAATCAATGGTTTTTGAGTGTTTAAATCTCAAGAACAAAAAGATACACACGATGGAAAAAAAGTAAACACAATAAGAAAGATATGAGACATGATGTATAGTGATTCGACCCAAAATCAAGACTAATCCACTCCCCTTTGTTTTGCATCCCGGGTTCAACTATTCCAAGCTTATTTTAGTTGAACTCAAGTTTTAGTACGTAGGACCCTTTGCTTTTTTGGTCCAAAGGCACAAACTAACCTAACCTTTCACAAGGGACAAGATCCAACCTCTCGATCCATATCACTGAGGATAAGGAACAACTTCATCTAACCTTTTTACTTGGGGACAAGGAAGAAACCCTTTTCACCCAAAGAGACTCAAAAATAAAACAAGTACAAATATAAAAGATGACTTTTATGGACCATAAAAGTACAATCGATTTGAGATTTTGCAAGTAATCCTATGTGCAAGAAATAACACTCAAGTTTATGGAGAAGTTATTAGAATTTTCTTTCTTATAATTTTGTGAAATAGTTCTTTAAAGCCAAGGAAAGAGGGAGGCAAAAAACACAATGCAATATGTTGATATTGCTTAATACCAAACAAATAGAAACTTCAAGAATTTTTCTAAAAGAAAATAGTCAATAGAAAGTGCTAAAATGTTTTCTAGATGTGTAGTTTCTGGTAAGAAAATTACATTGAAAATTATATTTTTATCCTTGTATGATTTTTGAAAATTAAAAAACAGATGAACAAATTGAAAATTATTGGGAAAAATACATTCAAAAAAAAGTCCAAGAAAATTCTCAAACAAAAAAAAAAGCTTCTAATATCTTGTAGTAAAATTTCAAAATGATTGGAGTTTAAATGAGATGTACAAAACTCCAAAAAGCTTTCACTAAAATTGTTTTCAGAAAAGAGAGAATAATCATGCAAAATACATTTAAAATAATACAAAACCCTCAAGAAAGTACTTTTAGAAGTAGAGTCCAGAAAGTTAAAGCTTGGGGGGAGGTTTTTCAGCTGAAGTATGAGAGAGAGTTTTGATGCAAAATGAGCTAAAATTTTTTCTTATTTATAAATGAAATGAGGGGTAAATGTGTAAATTTTGGTATGAGGATATTTTAGTAAATTTATTGGAGACAAAACCAGTCACTTAGCTAATTTTAAAAAGCAAATTAAGGAAGTGGAGATTAAATAACATTTTCTTTTCGATTTTTGTTGAAATTCAAATAACGAGTTTTGATAAGTTGAAACCATTCGAAATCTTTTTAAATCGATTGAAAATAATTTGAATTTTAATGCTAATTATTTATTTTTTTATTATGTGCTTTGATTATGGAAGTCATGACTGGACATATCCAAGATGAAGTGCCTTGGTGTATGCTCTTCGCAGATGATATTGTCCTTATTGAGAAAACTAGAATTTGGTAACTGATAGAGCGCAATGGAAACAAAGGATTCATGTAGCCGACCCCACCTAGTGGGATTAAGGCTTGGTTGTTGTTGTTATTATCCACCAAATTAAAATTGCGTAAACACTTGATGAATTTAACTAAAATTGCAAATTTACCTAAAACAAAATTCATCTAAAAACTGATATTTGTCTGGAAATTATGAAAGTTAGAAGTCCAAAAATATCGAGATAAAAAAGTTTAATTATTTTATTCATTTTAATTTTCTCTAGAGACATAAGTTTAAAGTTTTTTGCGCTTACACGATCTAACATTTTACGAACAAGTAGTTCTTGAAGTTGAATGCTGAATTTTGAACACTTTTCTTTGTAGACATTCTTCAACTTCATCTTTATCTTGAATCTTGGTTTGATTTCTTTAATCTTGAGCCAAATTCGTTTCGACTGGCAACCTTGTTTAATCATGAAATACTTTGGCACTATATATGTACTAATATAGAAGGTTTGTCAAGTAATTAATTATTAATATATTTGTTATCATCAAAATCAATATGGTTCCATTGAGAAGTTTGAGGTGATAGATGGCATATGAAAAATAACCAGGTGGTATTTTTGTTCACAGGAAAAGTAAACGCTGAAGTCTTTCCCCCTTTTTTAAGACCATTGTTAATCTTTTTTTAAAGCAACTTCATTTGTCTGTCTCACTTGTTTCCAATAAGGATAGCTATTTTATTAGGTTCATGCTTTGCAAAAATTAATGTATATACTTGCAGGGTTGTAATTAAAGATGACCGCTTGGATATGAATGGTAATGTTCTTGGTTTGAAAATGGAGAGCAACGGGATTAGGGTCTTGGAGCCTTTCAACACCTTCATGAAGATATCAAATATTTCTGGAAAATTAGACATTCATCTTGTGGTTTCTGACATATTTGTCAACTTTTCCTTTAGCATCCTCCGACTGTTTCTAGCTGTTGAAGAGGATATCTTGGCATTTCTCCGGATGACTTCAAACAAATTGTTAGTTGTCTGCTCTCAGTTTGACAATGTTGGAACAATCCGGAGTAAGCCAATTTTCATTGCCTTAGCTACATATGCATAAGTATGGCATGAAGAGTTCTTACTGTTGCCTTTGTTGTTTTGCATTTGCACAGGGCATTGAACCGTAACCCCTTGACATATAGTCAATACATGAACTTTGAAGAGCAAAGCCCCTTGACTTACAACCAAGACCATTTGACATATAAGCATTTTCTATGTTGCATGTGCATACTTAAATTGTTGGGCTTGCTGTGCTGAAAGTCGTTTTACTTTGAAAAACATCATTGAGGTCTGCTCACTGCTGCTGCTTATTTCTGCAGGCAACGATAAAGATCAAATTTATGCCTTTTGGAGACCCCGTGTGCCATCTGGGTTTGCCGTTCTTGGGGACTGCTTGACTCCACTGTATTTATACATTTCATAAGATTTTTTTTTCCATGTTGGATGGATTTTAATGCCAGTGCTGTTAATTAGTGAACTTTTTACATGATAGGAATGAGCCACCTTCTAAAGGAGTTCTTGCTGTAAATACTAGTCTTGCAAAATTTAAGAGGCCGTTGTCATACAGGTTGATTTGGTCTTTCTATTCAGAGAATTCTAGCAAAATCAGTGACTTCATTAGGAACTCTACAGACAAGGATAATGATCGCCAAAGCAACTTCTACTCCATCTGGTTACCTGTGGCACCAACGGGCTATGTAGCGATTGGTTGTGTAGTTTACCCGGGAAGTGAACCACCACCATTGTCCTTTGCTTTGTGTATTTTGGCTAAGTTGGTTTCTCCATGCTCTATGAAAGATTGCATTGCATTTACGATGGACGAGGCGTATGAAATCTTATTCTTTTCTCAATTATCTTTTAATTTCTATTTCTATCACAAATTGTGTATTGTTATTTATGCCTTTTTTCAGACATCCTGTTCATTTGGCATTCTGGAGAGCCGAGAACTCCTTTGGATCCTTCTTGCCGACAAACTCTCATGATATGGCGGTTGATGGCAGTGCCTATGATCTACGTCATATTATCTTCGGGAGCTCAGAGAAGCCCAAGGTTTTGGAAAGTACAGTGAACCAACATAATCGGCAAGCCCCTAATCATTCTCCTTTACCAGAAAGACCTATGTTTACCCCAGTTCAGCCTTTTGAAGTTGTCGCAAGTTTTAAATTGATCTGGTGGAATCAGGGCACAAACTCTCAGAAAAACCTCTCCGTATGGCGTCCTCTTCTTCCACATGGAATGGTTTATTTAGGTGACCTTGCTGTTAACGGGTAGGTATTCATCATCCTGATTTAAAATATATCTCTGATTTTTATATCATAATTCAGGAGGATTTATATTATAAATCAGACTTCCTGGAGTTTTGTTTCATTGTCATGGAATGCAGGTACGAGCCTCCAAACTCAGTTATCGTCCTTCATGACTCTGGTGATGAAGCTTATCTTAAATGCCCCCAAGATTTTCAACTTGTTGGTCACATCAAAAAATGCAAAGGAAATGATGGTATCTATTTTTGGCTACCTATAGCTCCTCCTGGATTTGTTTCCTTAGGATGTGTTGCATCTAAAGGCCAGCCAAAAAGTGATGATGACTTGGGTTCTTTTAGGTGCATTCGTAGTGATAGGGTCACAGGGGATCAGTTTTCTGAAGAAAGTATTTGGGATACATCTGAGTTAAAGTATTCAACTGAGCCATTTAGTTTGTGGAGTGTTGGTTATGAGGTGGGCACTTTTATTGTTAGAAAAGGATTTAAAAAGCCTCCAAAAAGGCTTGCTTTAAAGCTTGCTGATCCAAATATATCCAGTGGGTCAAATACTGCAATTGATGTGGAAATTAAGACCTTTTCTGTGGCTGTTTTTGATGATTATGGTGGATTGGTGAGGCTTCTTGTCTAGCTATATTTTATGTTGTATGCTCTTTACATGTGACCTTTTATTTGTCCATGTCATTTCAATGACAAATTACTCCCCAAGTTCAAATCTTTGTTCATTGGGCATATTTTAATGACATGCCTTCTGACTTATGTTTTCATTGGTATTGTTTTATATTTTGCAGACGGTTCCTTTATGCAATGTTTCATTAAGTAGCATTGGCTGCAATGTATTTGGAAGGCTAGATTCTTTGAGTTCTACCGTGAGTTTCTTATTGGCTGCGAGATCCTACAATGATAAGTATGATTCATGGGAGCCTCTTATTGAGCCAACAGATGGATTTTTAAGGTATTCTTGTTAACAGACATTACATAAGTTATATTTGTTGATAGTTAACATGCTATTTGAATTTTGTTTGGCTTGAATTTAACTGACTACTGGCTTTAGACAAGTTTTACGAGTACTTTACTTGTTCTTCCCTTTCCAATGCAATGTAGAATAAATTTTTGTCAACTTGAGTTTGTTTAGTTTTCATTTTTTCCTTTCCAAGATTGATTTTAGAGTAAATTACTCCTAGGTCTCTCAGGTTTTGGAAGGCCTACGGAGTACAACTTCCAAGCAAATTAAACATTCCAATTGAATCAAATGACAATAAAATAAGAATTGACCTCAACGGTGCAGTACATATGTTGTTGGTAGCCTTATCTTTCAAATTTTCTGATCACAAGTCTGCATCATGATTGGCAAAGTTGGCTTTCTAGGGGATTCCAAGCTCAATCTTATGATCCTGCCACACATCATCCTCTTGTATTCTTGAATGGCCATGATATCCCATTAGTACGCTAAATCTTTGCGTAGACCTATGAAGCATGAGGACGATACAGTGATATGTGTATGATACAATACGGATATGATGATGTGTTAAACTTAAAAAAAGTAGGATATACATATATTAGGATACAATTATTATATATGTACATATAATACGTCATATTTTTATATTTAAAATGTAGATATATGATAGATCATAATGATTTATATATCTTATTACATTAAATTTAAAAAATATTTTTAAACCTTTTTCAAATTAATTACATTTTTTTAATATTCTTTTAAAATAAATATTATGGACAATTGAATTTGAAAAATTAAAAATATCGTTCAATAACTATTGAATTTTAAAACATCTTAAATTAAAATAATAACATAAATTTTGTTTAATTATTTTCTAACCTGTCACAAATTATCTACGTGAGATGATGGTTTAAATATACATCAACAAATTAGTTTCAGTTTTAATTTAAATCAGACCCAAATCATTTAGCTTGATACAAACGAGATATAGTTGATAATAATATAGATACTGTGACATAAATTCAGATATATTGACCTGACCAAGTTGATACATGCTCTCTTCTTTTCGAGTTCCTAACTAAATAAATGGATAAAATAAAAAAAGTCAAAGTTCTATCTTTATTGTAATATGAGCTTGATTAAGGTAAAAATAAAATTGATCAATATTTAACAAAAGCAATTATAGTATTGGTTAAGGTAAAAAAACCAGATGACACAGTTACTTGTAGATACTAAATTTTTTTCTATAGCTGAAATACTAGCATGCATGTAGCTTTCTGCAATTTCAATTGTGTGAACCTTGTATATCTTTTAATTTTAACATCTGAGTCTATGCATGAGTTGTGTTTTACATATGAAATATTTTTTTATTTTTTATCATATGGGTTAGACAAACTATTTTAATATTTTTTCTTTAATTAGAAGTATTAGGAGGTATCAGACAAGTATCAGATATGATATAAGTATTAATCAAACATTGAATTTTTAAAATTAAAAAGAAAAATTGATATGCCACGTGACATATCAGATACGTATTGGTAGAATATCGGGTAGTATCAGTATCCGATACGGATACGTTACGCTTCACGAAGCTTCTATGCTTGATAGGCATAAACCTTGTGTTTATGTCATCGCTGAGTTCGTCAGTGGGCTTCCACAAGGGAGTGAGGAGGAGAGAGAAAAATATGGAGGGTATTTTAGTAATTGTAAAAAATCCCATATTCATCACGTTTTGATCATGTGATCATGAAAAACTAATAGAAATTATTTAAAAGGTCTTGCATGAAATATTTAAGTGAAACTAGTCAAATAACTTTTCAAATCCATGGACTTGCATGATTTTTTGCCCTAACCTCAAGGACCTAAGTATAATTTACCCTTGATTTTGTTATATTTGTTCTGGCGTCTACTGTTAAGCCATGGAGGTTACATTGTTATTTTTTTCTTTTATTGAGTGTTATGTCATTTGTCTCTGATTATTGTTCTTTGGGTCTAAATTAACATTTAATATTCTCTGGCCACACTCTCCTGCAATTCAATTTCCTTTTATAATCATTTAACCTGTAGTTCCAGCACTAGTTAATTTTCCTTTCTCTTAATAGTTATTTGAAGTTAGAACTCTTGTGAGCAGAGTTCAAGTTGTGATTTAATCAGTGTTTAAATCTTTAGAGTGTAACATAGTGCTAGATATTTAATGCATCCAGGATGTGGAATGTTCTCTGATTTCAAGTTAATGTAGAATCTATAGGAGGGAAATTGTACAAATGTAGTAGTAAAGAAGAAAAGGAAGAAAGATCTTTAATGGGGAAATTTTACTCAAATCATTCAAAGAAATTCTCCTTGGAGTTGTGATCAATTCATTAGTGTTCCATTCAATTCGACTTGTTTAGGCTGTTAATTGATCAATTGGTTTTACATCTTTCTTTCTAGTTAATTCCTCACAAAAAGTTAGGAATTGAACTTACGAGATCATGATCATCTGTATTGCAATATATTTTTCATGCTCTATTTGTTATAGGTGTGCACGTGTTATCTAATCCATTGTGATATATTCATTTTTGCCCTTTTACTTGAAAATGGACTTGCAGGTATCAATATGATCTAAATGCACCAAGTGCAGCTACCCAGATTCGATTAACATCTACGAAGGACCTCAATTTAAATATTTCAGTATCTAACACAAACATGTTGTTACAAGCTTACAGTAGCTGGAGTAATCTTATGGTTATTGATAAATCACATATTAGAAGTGTAAGTGTGAATTTCTCTTCTTTTTTTTTTTGGTTTTTTGTATTGTTTATACTGCATTTGTTGTGTAATGTATGTTACCAGGAAGCTGTGACCTCGACATATAATGAAGGGTCTATAATAGATATTCATCATAGAAGGAACTATTTTATTATCCCTCAAAACAAGCTTGGCCAAGATATATTCATCCGAGCTACTGAAAGTAAGGGATTGTCTAGCATAATTAAGATGCCATCGGGAGACAATGTTCCTATAAGAGTTCCTGTGTCAAAAAATATGTTGGACTCTCATTGCAACGGGAATGTCAGCAAAGCATCTCTTTCAATGTTGACAGTTATTATATCGGAAGCTGAAGTAAGTTTACTAATATAGTTGTTCACCTATAAGTTTATTAATAAGAGTTTACATTATTGTTCTTTATGTAGAAAAGTAATCTATAATTTGTTGGTGAGGCAGACATGAGGTTTATGATTATGGCTTTCATTTTTGGGTGCTTATTTCAATAATGTCAGGACAAAAAATTGTTAGCTTCATTTTTTTTTTCTTATTACTTTCCTTTATTTTTAAGCTTAATATAATACCATTTTACATATTATTCTCCACCTTGTATCTCGAAAATGTGCATAGATGATTTTAAGCGTTCAATTTTATATAATCTATTTGTTTGTTGTCTTCTACTTAGATTCCAATGAGAAAAGGAATGGCATCTTCCCAGTACACTACAGCTATTCGCCTTATTTTAGACCATCCTACACAATCTTCTATGAAGCAGCAAAGTGCTCGGACCTGTGGTGTCATTCCAGTGCCTTTAAATGATGTCAAATCTATCATTAAATGGAGCGAAATGTTTTTCTTCAAAGTAGATATTATGGTAATCAATCATATCATCCTAACAAGTCAGCAGAATGCATCTTTTTTTCATATTGATATGTGGCTATCAATGTTTGATCTATTTCTGCTTCCCTTTTTTTGGTTTAAATAATTATTAAGCGAATCTCGAGGTTTTCCATTTGTCTTGCTTAGAGAGATGTTCGAAACCTTTGATATGTTCGTCACTGGAAGGTGCATTTATATCTTTATTTGTTTCTTGAGAAGTTAAAGTGGTGATTTTGTGGCGTAAAATACCAAAATAATATAATTTCATAAGTTTATCAGAGTAAGCTGTTTCACTTTATGTTTCACTGATTAGATTGTGTAATGTAGATGAAGGTGGTTTTTTTGATAAAACTATTTAGTACTAGGAGATCTGATTAGGTCGTATCCTATACCTATTTATTTATTATACAATAATAACAACAACAAACCAAGTCTTTATTCTACTAGGTGGGGTTGTTTATATGAATCTTTTCTTTTTGTTACATTCTATCAAATAACAAATCCTCATTTAGCTCTAAACATGTAAGATTATTTTTTTATAGTTTTTTGTCATGTCTTTTTTTATCTTCCTTTTTCTTTTTTTATGAGCCTACGATTTATATGTCCAAATCATCTAAGCTGACTCTCTGTAAGTTTATCCTCAATTGAGGCCACTCCAACTTTCTCGCGGATATATTCATTTCTCATTTTATCCTTTCGTGTATACCCGCTCATCCATTATTGTATCCTCATTTCTGTGACATTTATCTTGTTTATGTTTCTGCTTTGTAAGCCAGTATTCAACACCATATAATATTATTGGCCTTACAGCCTATTTATATACGATGTGCACTTTAAATTGCATTGCAGTAATCTCTTATACTCAAGTTCATGAATTGTATCTGCAAAACTTACGTTAGAGCTTGATAAAGTATCAATTGCAGTACTTCAATTGATGTCATGGGAAAGGGCCTCCTGTAACAGTAGAAAGATAATCTCTTATAATCAAGACATGTATGGATCTTACAATGCTTATACCATTGTAGAGTATCTGGTTTCCACTTTATAGTTTTAAAAGCAATGAACTTTAGGATGGATGAAAAGCAGAAAGATGCTAATCGGTAACATATATTTGAGTCATGTAGTTACATTATCAATTTTTGAACCTTAGCCTAGGTTTGCATTGTTGTTATTCAACCTTAGCTGAGAATCCCGCTATCATGCCATGGCTTTAGAGAGGAGAATGATAAGTAATGTTTTTCTATCTTGAAGCCCTAGAACATGTATATGGAGAGTAAACATAGTGGCACTGAATTTTTTGAAAATATAAAAAGTGAAACATTTATTCTGTATCTCTGTAGATAGAAACACTTGATACAAATTTATTGTAAAGATGATTTCTTTGATCCATCACAGTGTTATTGCATAGATACAAACTGGCAAACTAAATCATATATATAATTAAAACTTTAGAGAGAGAGAGAGAGAGAGAGAGATCTAACTTGCGGCAACTCATTTCCATACAGAACTATAATTAAAACTTTTTGTCCATGCATCAACCTTATAAATGATATGTTCTTTCTAGTGGAGATGTAAAAACAAATTCTAATTATAGTTTTTTGATATCAAATAATTTATTTTAATTAAATTGATAAATACACACTCACAAAATGTTTCATATGATTTGAGAACCATATATGTGTAGAATATATTCAAGGCGGGCGCAGGGGCAAGAAATAATCGAGTCGAACTCATGAATTAGGTTGGTTTGTGGTGGCCTTTCATTCATTAAGATCTTGAATATACTGTGATGAAATACTCGGTGATTGTCAAATCCTATGAAAGTTAGTTGTTATGTTGGATGGTTGGGATGGACATCGACGTCTTGGATTTGCTTATTTGAATTTTGAAAACTAAGAAGTTTTACCAATAATACAAATTCAAAGATGGTATTTTTTTGATTGTTTGGATTGGAGCCTTTCTCTATGTATGTGGGTGTGTATAATGATAGAGGAAGATCCAATCCACTCAAGAGCCAAAATAATTTTCTAAAAAAAAAAACAAAATAAGAGTCCATTTGTCCTCTTTATTTTGTGGTACGTATGAGTTACAATTTGCCAAATTGTTTGACAATCATATGAAGAAAATGTTTACCAATGGAAGTTCGGGTACTGCTATGTGATATTCTTAGTTCTTTTTATGTTAGCTTGGTCCAGACAAGAAAATTATGGGCACACCAGATATACAACATAAGCAAGGGTTTTGACTTATTAGGTTTGTAATGTGCTTTTCTAGTATAAGCTTATTGCAATAAAATCACTCAGATGCTTTATGTTGTTGCAGATCAACTTTTTGAAAATTGATTGTTTAAAGGAGTAGAAGACCAAAATTTTCTTGAGATATGGTCGACTCACACTTAAAGATAGTGTTACTTTGAATAGATGCGAAGGGAGAAGAGAAATCCATCTTTTTTAGAATTGTCATCGTCATTGTAGTGTCTTGTGTTCAAATTCAATGGGAATGGCAGTTATGAGCATTTTACTTGCAGTCGGGATAAGTGACTCTCTGTCAAAGATTATTTATTAAGCGGCAGTATATATCTATGTTCGTATAAATTGTAGATCTTGTTGTGCCATTTTTGTGTCTTATCATGTTATTTTATTTCTGCATTGACAAGGCACTAAACTTTTCGTTTGAAGTGGTTAAATGGTTAAATCTTCATGCACTACTTTGCTTGTGAATCATTTCTTGTAACTAAAAAATGTCCATTCTATGCAGGATGATTATATGATGGAATTCATTGTCATTGACATGGGCAGAGGTAGTTTGTTTGTTTATAAAATTCGTTTATAGCTGCTTGTTCTCACTTTCTAGTTTTCCATATTTGCAAATATTCCACAGGAGAACCTATAGGGATGTACTCTGCCCCTTTAAAGGAGATTGCATATGAGGCCCTCCCTAGTTCCTCTTTGGAAAATTGCTGCTTTGAATTCACCTGGAGAGATCTGTCTTTAGCTAAAAGAATGGTGGATTTCCATCTTTGAGCCATTTTTGACTTTATGTGACTATCTTGAGGACAATTTGATGAATTGTTTATATTATGATGTGCCAGGATTGTCATGATGAGTCCCATGGGGAAATATTTGGAAGAATAAGAGTTGCAGTACTTCTTTCTACTATAGATGGAATAAAAAAAGATAAGAATGACAAAAAACATGCAAAGGGAGCTGGGTATATTCAGATTAGTCCTACGAGGGAAGGACCATGGACAACAGTGAGATTGAACTATGCTTCCCCTGCAGCTTGTTGGAGACTGGGCAATGACATTGTTGCCAGTGAAGTTAGTGTGAAAGATGGTAACCGCAATGTTATCATAAGGTCTTTGGTTTCTGTCGCTAACAATACTGATTTTGTTATTGATCTCCGTCTTAAATCCAAAAGGCCAGTTGAGAGCTTAAATTTTACTGGTGAGGAACATGACGAGGGTAATGTGGGAACTGATTATAGCAGATCTCATACGGCTGAATTCTTTGAAACAGAGAACTATAGTCCATCGGTTGGATGGGTCAGGTGTTCTCCTCCGTTGCCATCATCAAATCCTTCTGCTATAAGGTGCATTAAAGAAGACTATCAGGTGAGAATGATCTATTCCTTTTCATGTCTATTTTCAGGATTTTTTCTGTAGTGGCGTAGGGACTACCATGTTATTGTTGCTGGCTTGTGTGAAAAAGCAGTTGTGTAGTGCTAATTATCATTACTTGGTGACAGCTGGTGATTCAAGTTTAAAGTGACCATCAATATAAGGATCTAAGTCCAAATTATCCTATTTTCACTAAGAAAATAGATCCTTTAGAGAACTTTCTCAAGTTGAAAGGGAATCTTAGGAAACTAACTAGAGTTTGAGAGAAAATGAAGTGACAAAACTTATATTTAAGTGCTACGTAGATCTCCTAAACTATATGCTATATAACATACAAATGCAAAAATTCATGATCATCAAGGTAATGTTTTAACATATAGTTAATGCATTTAATCTAGAGATTAAATTAAACTCACATAAATTATGCCAAACAAAAGATAGAACATATCACACATGTGTACATGGAAAGTATAAAGAAAACCATGCCACGGTACAAACATCTAATAGAATTTTACAGCTTTGGAGCAAAGAACACTCATAAACCCCAAGGGAACAAGTCCAACATTTATAAATATAGAATCAAATAATAACGATAACAAACATCAGGTGTATGAGTTAGAACGAAGCGGAGGAACAAGGAGATGGGAAAATATGACAAACATTAGGGGAATCTTACTAAAGAAGAGAATCTAAATGTGAGGTACTTCCAACCATGTCTGAAATGTGAGAAGAATAACACCTTTACCTTCTCGGAGCCTCGGCCACTTGCCTCGCTATGAAAATCACCTGGGTCCCCACCTAGTTCTTCAGCTGTCGGTGGCACCTCTAGTGGAATGTAAACTTCAATACTTGCAAAAATCCATCAAAAGCATCTTTCTCTTCAAACGGATGTGCCAGCCCTCAAATATGCTTGTTTTTCCTCTTTAGAAGTTGGTTGGAAGTTGAAACCTCTCCCAACCATCCAAGAAGTAGGAGGAATTCAAATTTGAAACCTGAAAAATACAAAAAACCTGTCAATGCAGATAATCTGGCTCGGGAGGAGGACAATCCAGCTTGCTTTAATTTGCTGCTGCTTGTGAAGGGAGAACAGTTCGGCCTGATAGGGAGGACAGTCCAATTGGCTGTCCGGTTTACTGTTTGGTTGCAAGAGAATAGTCCGGTTGTTTTTCTGGTTAAATATTTTGAAATCTTTACAAAATGCTAGTAGCTCTTTCATATATAACCTCCACCAAATAAATAAAAATTACAAACACATACTTCTCTAACACACACAAATGCGCACACAAACACACACACATATATATTAATATAGAGTATTTATGTTCAGGGGTGGAGATGGTAGTGATGATGTCGATGTGGGTCATGGCTGACCACATCAACTCTCATTGGTTGCGAAGAACTCGTCTCCATCGAGTAGAGCCATCGATAGTCCTCCAGAAGATCTAGTCGTATCTGTTGTAGCTTTTCTGTTGTGATCTAGGTGTGTCTATTAGTGGAAGTTCTCTCCATCTCACCAGATATCTCTGCTGAGTATCGATTGAAATGAATATAATCTGATCATCATGAATCTACTCACATTGGTGTGAGTGAGGTGGTAGAGTTGGCTGAGGATGGATACGATTTGTCTCCTACTGAGTGAATTTTGAGGTATTCTCTATCATTAGGGATAGGTTAGTACAAGGAATTGGAATGCATGATCCAGATAATTCTATTGGGTTAGTGGTGAAGAGTGACGTAATTGGTATAGGATCTAGATATGGGCTAAGGTCAACTATATTGAACACTAAGCTAATGCTGGTGTTCATCGGTAACTTTAGCTCATGAGCATTGAAACTTATCTTTTTCTTGATCCTATAAGGTCCTATCTTCTTTGGTGCAAGTTTCCTAGATTTCCCTTTTGGACATCGTTCAGGATTTGCATGTACCATCACATAGCTCCCTCTCCTTCCTTAAATTCCACTGCTCTTTTGTATGAATCAGCTATTGATTTATATTTGGCATAATTTATTGCAAATTCTCTTTTGATTTCTATATGTAATTCATATTGATGTTGTGCAAAAGATAATGCAAATTTACTAAACTCATGCCAAAAATATATGCCATTGACAAACTAATAGGTTGACAAATAACTCATAGAAAATAAATAGGATACAACTCAACTGCAATGCAACTAAATTTTTAGAGACTACTCTAAAAGCATAGTTGATTTAACACAAAAAGTCAAAAATTATCATCATCAAATAAATTCTGTAAACAAACTACACTGGCAGCTTTTAGGGAAATGATCGCAAAATGCAGTTAGTAGTAAGGGTACTCGTCCTTCTTTAAAGGAGGAATAACAAATATAAACAAAACAAAGGCAATTTTATTCTGGAACAAAATAGATTTGCATGTATCACACTTAAAAGTCTTCTTGTTCCAATATATTTGATAGTGTCGAACAGAGACGTTTATCTTCATTATCTAGAGTGAAAATCTAAAGGCTCTATAGCCTTTGCCATTAAAGGATGATCTAAACTCGACACTAAATCAAAAGTCATATCCCCACAAATATCCTTAGTATCACTGCTAAGCAACGAGTAGGTATAGCAAGTGAACTTAGGAATAAATTTATCAGATATGAGAATCAATTAGGTAGGATAAACCTCGGACTTACTATTTTTTTTTTTAAGTACATAAAGAGTGGTGAAAGGAATTGCCTTACTATGGATATGACCGACATCAACGTAAGGCACTCTAGGGGACTCCAAAAGTCTGTGGTCCTATGATCCAGGTGATGGCTCATCATCTCCCTCTATGGAAGGAGTATGAATTGTCGTACGCTTAGGAATGTCAAAGTCAATTAATGGGTATGAATAACAAGTATAACTCATGGTGGATATATCTGAAGAAGGTAGTATAATAGTCTCATTAGAAACTGGTTAAATGTCATGAATTGGTGCCTTCAAAATCTCTACAAAATGCAAATCCTGAAACTCAGATAAATATCTACTCTCATCTTCTAGGAATGATGGTGAGGTTACCACTAGATTTAGCGTGGTGACACTAAAGTCTTTATTCCTAGATTCTCCTTATGAGTATCAAGACTACCACTTCTTTCATGAAGCTCGTAACTTTCCAGATCAGCCTCTGCATCATTAGCTCCATTGATGTTAGGGTCAACATCTTGGACATATGGGTCAACATATGTCGATGCAGAGCTACTAGACTTGACCATATCCTTCTCTTGTGTGTCTAAAGTCATGTTAGATTCAAGGGATTTACCATGCGTTCTTTCTAGTTTAATTAGTCTATCAATCTTTGAAGAACATCTCTCTCTTCCTTAATCAGTCCCCTACATTTATGGTGAGAGGTATCATCCTCTCGTGCTCTTGGGGCATGATAGACAACATTTCTTTTCCTAGGTGGAGACTCGTCAAAATACGCCATTGATGTCTGGTAAAACTCATGGCAGTTATAGGTCATTCATCACAGTGCTCATACTCATCATCGTCATACTCGTCATTAGAAGTCATATCCACCATGAGGTGGAACCCTATCTACTTGCCTTCTAAAGGCATGATAGTAATCACCCTCATAACAAAATTAGATCGGGGTAAGGGTATTGAGAAATATCAACTTGCTTCAAGTCTATTAAGTCTCTCTAAAATGTTACCTATCCCTTGATTAGTTAATTTATTGCTATGCCACTCTTCTATTTCAGCATGGCTATAAAGTTTGTCAATTATACTCCAACAATGTGGATAGTCACTTCTATTTGGATTACTAAATATATTTGTCATGATAGTAATTTAAATGAAAATGAAATAAAGTACATAAACCCACCAAACAATGTAGGCGCAAACCTATAGTACTTAAATGGAACAAGGATCAATTGTTGCTGAGAAGCAACACTCAAAACTTGCTTTAATATCACTTCGATGACAATCGATGATTCAATTTTAAAGTGACCATCAATATACAAGGATTTTAGTGTAAACTATCCTATTTTCACTAACAAAATAGATCTTGTAATGATCTTTCTCAAGTTGAAAGAGAATATTAGGGAACTAATTGGAGTTTGATGGGAAATGGGGTAAAGAAACTTATACTTAAGTTCTACTTAGGTCTCCTAAATGGTATGCTATGTAACATGCAAATACAAAGATTCATGATTATCAAGGTAATGACTTTAGCATGTATTTTATGCATTTAATTTAGAGATCAAATTAAACTCGCATAAATCACTTCAAACAAAAGATAGAACATATAACACTAGTACGTGGAAAGTATAAAGGAAATCATGCCACGTTACAAACATCCAGTAGAATCATACAACTTTAGAGCAAAGAACACTTATAAACAAAGAGAACAACAAGTCCAACATTCACAAGTACAAAATTAAATAAGAATAATAACATCAGGTGTATGGGTTAGATCAAAGCAGAGAAATAAGGAAATAAAAAAATACAATAAATACTAGGGGA
Organism: Apostasia shenzhenica; assembly: GCA_002786265.1. Lineage (NCBI taxonomy): Eukaryota > Viridiplantae > Streptophyta > Magnoliopsida > Asparagales > Orchidaceae > Apostasia > Apostasia shenzhenica. Next base: position 2,210,554 of record KZ451999.1, read on the forward strand.
ATTCTACCATAGGAAAGGATCTAAACGTGAGGTATATGTCTAGAATGTGAGGAGAATAACACCTCTGCCTCCCCGGAGCCTCAGCCACCTGCCTTGCTCTGAAAATCGCTTGAAACCCACATGATTCTTCAACCTTCACTAGCACCTCTAGTGGAAAGTAGACTTCAATACTTGCAATTCATCAAAACTATCATTCTCTTCAAATGAATGTTCCAACCCTCAAATAGACTAATTTTCCCTTTCTAGAAGTTAGTTGAAATCTCCCCCTAAGCATTCAAGAAGTGGGAGGAATTCAATTTTAAAACCTGAAAAATGCAGTAAGCTGTTAAAGTGAACAATCAGGCACGGGAGGAGGACAGTGTAGCTTACTTTAATTTGCTCCCGCTTGTGAAGGGAGGACTGCCCAGCCTAATAGGGAGGACTGTCTGGTTGATCGTCCAATTGCAAGAGGATAGTCTAGTTGCTGTCCTATTTATTGTCTAGTTGAATATTTTGAAATTTTTGTCTAGTGAGTTCAGCTTAAGGCGGGCTGTCTGGCTATCTGTCTGCCGAATAGATGATTTTACTTCTTTAATGCCTCCATATATACAATGTTTATGCCCTTGACATTCATAATACATATACTCCACCTAAATACAAATATGTAATACAAAATGCTAGTAGCCCTCTCATACATAAATTTCGTCAAATAAATAAAAATAACAAATACATACTATCTTAACACATTAATATATATATATATATATATATATATATAGAGAGAGAGAGAGAGAGAGAGAGAGAGAAACTATGTCTGGGGGAGGAGATGGTAATGTTGTTGTTGTTGTGAGGCATAAAGGACCACATCATCACCATTGATAAAGTTTTTGTTAACTACTAAAATTGTCGCTACTAACAATTTTCCATCAGCTTTATTGCCAATCTAGAAAATTAATGTCATTGCCTTTTAGAGCTGCATGTCAATTTTTAATTGTTATCATGCCTTATTTGTGTTCATTTTCTCGAAGCAAGATATGTTATTACTATAGATAATGACAATTAGTAGCTTTGATCCATTAATAATGGAGGAGGATCAAGCGCTAAATAGATTTAATAACATTGACTTGACATGGAAATATTGCATTATCTCTTTTTTCTTGTAGCAACCACCTTGGTAAGCATGTTATTTGGTTTTTAGTACCAAGGATTTTCACCAATAGTAGTGTCCCACATCAGGTGAACTCTTGATGTAAGGATACTTTAGCTGAATATGTTTTGTCTTCGCCTATAATGCTAGATTACGAGCCAGACAAATAGTTTTTCTTTCACTATACAACGTATTGTCATTCTTTTCCTTACCAATTTCCTTCAAAAAACTCCTTAATTGAAGCATCTCCTTCCTAGTCTACAAGATAGCAACATACTCAGCCTTTGCGGTAGACAGTGTAATGCATTTCTAAAACTTAAGCATACAACTATTTGCAGTCGCACTTGAGGTAAAGAAAGAACCTTAGGTGCTCTTCTAGTAGTCATAATATCTGCCAAGGTTCACATCTACTTATCTTTCCAGTATGACCTTATTCTTTCTATAGCAAAGAGTCATATCTGTAGTTACCTTGAGATATCTGAGCAACCTCTTCACACCTTTCCAATGCTTCAAGCTTAGGTTTTCCATAAATATACTCACAATTCTCACTACATATGAGATATCTAGCCTCGTACACACCATAGCATATATAAGACTATTCACTATCGAGGCAAATAGTATCGTCTCTGTGTTTCTGCTCCTTTTGAAATGTCCTTCCAATGGAGTAATCTTAATCTTCGTATTCTTGACTCCAATTATCTCCAAGTACTTTCTTAATATAGTTCTACTTAGTTTGAGAATTTCCTCAGATCTATTGCTTGTGATTGCATCCAAAGAATTTGATTTGCCGCTCAAAATTTTCATGTCAAATTGCTTTGACAATTATTGTTTCATTCTGCAAATCTCTCTCATATTCGCACTTACAATGAGCATATCATCAATACGTAATGAAAATATGATTTTATAATCACCAAGAACCTTGAAATAATGGTAGTGTTCCCTTTCACCCCTAGTGAAATCTTTCTTGCACATGTATGTATCAAACTTTTATAATACTGCCTCATAGCTTGTTTGAGGCCATGCAAACTCTTCTTTAATCTTCATATATGGTTTTGCTCCATGTAAGTGTCTTCGTGCAAATCACCATGGAAAAATGTCTTCACATCTAACTGCTCTAAATACAAGCCTTTCGCAGCAATGATACTCAATATAGCTATAATGTTAATCAACTTGACAAGTCTCTTTATAATCAGTTACTCCCTTTTGCTAAAAGCTTTTTACCACTAAGCGTGCCTTGTACCTTTTGCTATCATCAACCTTTCTCTTGATCCTATACACCTGCTTGTTCTGTAGAGCTCTCTTCTCATCTAATTGCAAAGTAACTCCCAAGTTCTATTCTTAATCAAAGAATATACTCATCTTGCATAGTCGACTATTACTTGACAAATCTTGTCTACTTTGCTCTGTTGTAACACTCTAGCTCATCAAAAGCAGTCAAAAATATATTGTAGAGATGAGGAATATCTTTGATTAGGCTTCGGAATTCTACTCGATCTCCTTAAAATAGTTTTTAGGAATCTCCACTGCTTTGGATTCTTCATTAGAATCAACTATAATAAGCTTTCATCAGCCTAGATTTTCTAAGAAACATCGTCCAGCCCTATGTTGCTTGCTTTCTTTGGCATGTTGCTAGATTCCAGCCTAGAATTGTAACAATGCTCTCATAAAACGTGACATCATTACTCATAATGTTTTTGCTTGATTCGTCCTAGAATTTGTGGCTATAAAGATTATCCATATAGCCAATAAAATAACACTTTACGACCTTGCATTCAACTTATCTCCCTTGTTTCCAACTATCAAGATTTACCTTCCTATCCACAATTCTTCTAGAAATGCAAAATTTAGTGAAGCGGAAGGTCCTTTGTTAAGTAAATATGATGTTGTGCTAATTGCTTCTACCCATATAGATTTTGGCATCCTTTTGTGGAGTCTCATACTTCTAGTATGTTCAGTGACAGTTATGTTTATTGTTTCTATGACTCTATTCTGTCACAGCTATTTGATACTATTCTGATTTGATGCCATTCGCAGCACCAAATTCTTTGAATTCCGTTTTGTCATATTCATCACTATGGTCCAACTTGAGGCAATTTATCTTTAGACCACTTTTATTCTCTGTCTCGGCCTTGCACTTCTTGAAAGTTAGGAAAATATTAGATTTATTCATAAAATAAACTCATACTTTTTGAATAGTCTCACCAATGAAAATCATATAGTAGTGTGATCCTCCATGAGAATATACTAAACATCTGTATAAATTAACTCAAATTTTTGTGCACGTAAATCTCTCTCAGTTCTGGAAAAACTAATTTACACTACTCTTATGGATATTTGGTCACTTAATTACCTTAAAATCAACCCCATGTTGCATAGCTTGTTGGATTGCAGGTTTATAAAATTTTTCCTTCAATTGATATGCATCTTATTATTACATAAATGACAGAACTCATGTTGCTCTCCATGTTATTCATCCTACCTTGATTTTTTTTATTAGCATCATCTTCTATTCCCCAATTACTATGCATAGTAAACTTGATGTACTTGAAGTTCTTGCACCATGAGACTATTGTCCCATCTAGCTTCACGTCAAAAAAATGAAATTATCATGAATTAGAAGTGAGCACATACTCTAGGGAATAATTCCCTTGAATCATAAAACATTCCAATCAAAAGATAGAATATGGTAATTTCTATCATGCATCTTTGGAGTATGATAAAAAATTTTCGTGGAAGACACATAAAGAGTAGTAAAACAATAGTAAGGCTGGTTTTGTTATATATACTCGGATGTTGTGCTATAAAAAAATTAATCAGTAACTGTAAAATTAAGGTGAAAATTAGCGTTTTCATGAATGTGAGACATTTCAAACTGAAAAAATGGGATTTATATGAGATCTGCAGCTTATTTTTGAAAAGGAACAGGTGGTATTAAATAGGACCTTGTAGATAGCTAGGCAAACTGACAAACAAGTAGAAGAGGTTGATCTCCTGTACTAGTTAGTGAGGTTTTGAAGCATGGATATTTTTATGAGTGCCTCTTAAATTTCTTGAGGGTTATAATGATGTATTATATCATAATCTGGTTGGTTCTTACTTGAGTGTGTTTTACTTGGCTGATTATTTACCATTTTTAGCAGAAAATGCCTAGTGATTTGCCAGATGGCTGGGAATGGGTGGACGAGTGGCATGTTGATACAGCAATAGTTAAAACATCTGATGGGTGGGTTTATGCTCCTTCTGCTGAACACCTAAAGTGGCCCAAGTCTTCTGATCACATCCCTTCCGTAAATTATGCTAGACAAAGAAGATGGATAAGGAACAGAAAGTACACATCACATGACACAAACAATGTTATTCCTGTCGGATTACTTGAACCTGGTCATACAATTCCTCTCCCTCTATCTGGTTTGCTAGATTCAGTAGCTTCCAATGTCTTACAATTGAGACCAAAATACAATGAACAAATAGAATACTCTTGGAGTTCTGTAATCGTGAAACATGTACTTAGTGGGAGTGTGGATACTCCTGAAGATTCGGAGATATGTGTTTCTGCACTTGTTGAGGCCGATGAGCTCTTACATTGCTCAGAAATAAGCAGCCCTTCTTCAAATAAAGGTCAGGGTTTGTGGTTTTGTTTGAGCATACGGGCTACCCAAATTGGAAAAGATATTCACTCAGATCCCATACATGACTGGAAACTCACTATTAGTTCACCGTTATCTATCATAAATTTCCTTCCCCTGACTGCTGAATATTCTGTTATGTGTAAACCTGGTGGAGAATGCAGCTCCTGCTCTCAAGGTAATCTCCTACCAGGAAAATCTGTAAAGATATGTAATGCTGATGTGCGCGATTTGTTGTACTTATCAGTTTGTCCACTGGGTGGATGGGAGTTGATACATGTATGTCCTCAATCTATCAAATTTTCTTTTTATTTTTTGTTTCTCTTTTATGCCATTTTTTTGTCAATTTAATGTCACTCTTTTTTTGCTGAAGGAACCGGTACCTATGTCGAATCCGAGCAAAAGTTTCTCGAAGACAATGAATCTGAGGAATTCTTCTTCTGGAAGGTTTCCCTGAATAGATGGGATGGACTATCATTGTTTTTCTGAAATATTTTGAGCTGGCTTTTGTGTTTAACAGCAATTTTGTCATCTTGCAGGATTGTCATGATCATCCTTGAACAGAACTTTGACAAAGACCACTTAATTGCTAGGACTGTTCGAATATATGTACCTTACTGGATAGCAAGTGCAAGATGCCCCCCACTCATATATAAGTTTACAGAACAGATAACTAGAAGGGAGAAGAAACGCTTCTCTATCCTGTCAAATTCCAACGTTAGACCAGAAAAAATCCTTTCTCAAATCACTGATGAGGAGATGAGTAGCGGATATACCATAGCTTCTGCACTCAACTTCAAATATTTGGGCTTGTCTGTGTCTTTAAGAAACCCTGGCAAAGTGCAATATGGGCCTATCAAAGATCTGTCTCCTCTGTGTGACATGGTAAATGTTTACTGGGCTTTGTTGTCTGAAAGATGCACATTTGGAGAACTTGTCATGTATTGTTTGTTTTATTTTAGGATGGCTCTGTTGATTTGGATGCATATGACACTGATGGAAACTGCATGAGGATTTTTGTTTCCTCCAAGCCATGCCTGTATGAGGCTGTTCCTACAAAGGTATCACGCTAAGTTTACCAAGTTCTTGACAATATTTAGTATTTGACTGTAATTTTGTTTTCAGGTTGTCTTTGTGCGCCCATTTATCATATTCACAAATAGGCTTGGTCAGGATGCCTTCATAAGGTTCAATGCTGACGATCAGCCAAAGATTCTGCTTGCATATGACTCGAGAGTTCCTTTTGTTTATCAAAAATCAGGGCCAGAGAAAATCCAGGTTTGGATCTGGCTTCCACATCTTTGTGAACAAATTATTACACTTCCCTCTGCATGAATAACTCTTCTGTAGTTGTATTACTTGTGTACTGATGTTTTTTTTATATTGCCTTTTAGAATCCATTTTCATTTTCATTAATCACAGAAATTGTTTGTATCATTTAAAATTGAATTTTAAATTTTGCTGGAGGTGTGTTGGACTCTGTTAGTGATGCTTTGTCTTCATTAGAGCTGCTATATTTAATGCAAGGTTTTTGTTTATCTGTGTCAGTGATTTTGAGGTATTCAGACGTTATTTTGATATTTGAGTTTATGGAAGGTTGTTTTTTAAGAACTCAGAAAGTTCAGAATCTTTTTCATACTGTAAGGTGCTACATTTTTCCTTTTTGCCACGCAATCATGTAAGCTATGTTTAAGCCACGTAATCTTGTAATACTAATTGTTGGGATCGTGTTGAGATTTTACTTTGGTATAGGATCATCTTAAACCATAAACAATCTACGTGAGATTTTTTTGTCCTTTAGCCATAATGTTTCACTTGACCATTTATTTGTTGATTAATTTTTTGCATTTGCTTGTCTACTGAAATTGTATATATAATACGTATTTTGTTCATGACATTATTATTTTTGTTTTAATTTCAACATCAGTTTAACTGAAAATATTTTGCAGCAATTAACGTAGTAATTTCTTCCTTGAACTATAAATCTGAGCATGTGACCAAGTTGATGAAATGAGAGAACTACCCTACAGTAAGGAGATTCCCCCCCCCCCCCCCCCAATCCTTTCTTTTATTAAATTGAATGTGTTTCCCTAATTAGGCTCTTGTATGTCCATGTGCAGTACGCTTCTTGAGGTCATTGTCCGATATATACGTGAAATTTATTAAAATTTTTCTACTGTCTCTGTTTCTATTTTATGAAATATTCTCATCTTTGTGAAGGCAGAGGCATCATCAATATCCTTATGCCAACTATCCTTGATTGGCTTTATGAATTCTTTATCACCAAGGATCACCTGTGCAAAATGGTTGGCCTGTGTTATTCGTCCATTAGGTTGAAAAAATAATGTTTGCTGATATTTTTAGTAGTATGAGAAAAATGAGGAAATATGAGGATTTATCCCTTTTTGAAGTTCCTTTTTGAAACTTCCAATTTCAGCACGCACTATGTTCTTTCATTCTAATATTTGTTCACTGTCGTCTTAAAGTTACTTCTTTTTGCCTATTCAAATTTACTGATTATAGAAGCATCACAAAAAATTATCACTACTATCATTTTTTTTAATAAGAGATGTTCCATTCTTCAAGGTTCGTCTGCAAGATACAAGTTGGTGTTTTCCTTTGGAAATTAGAAAGGAAGATTCTGTCACTATACTATTGAAGAAGCAGCATGGCCGTAGGACATATTTGAGAGCTGAGATCCGTGGGTATGAGGAGGGATCAAGATTTTTAGTGGTATTGCGCGTTGAACCAGCACATGGTCCAATCAGGTTTTCTTTTTTCATTACTTTTCTAGATTAAATTTGGCGTGACATTGTGGAATATGGTTCACTTTTTTGTTTACCAAATATTGAGAGCATCTATTTTTACAGAGTTGAGAACAGGATGGCTGATAAAGCTATCAGGATTCACCAATCTGGTTTCAGTGATGATGCTTCTGTCTATTTGGAACCATTATCAACTTCAAACTTTTCATGGGATGATCCTTATGGCCAGAGACTTATAGATGTTTTTATAGATGATAGAGCTTTTATCCCAAACATCAGCTTGGAGGAAGCAAATGATTCTACCGCTTTAAAGGCACATGGTGTCAAACTTTGTACCGAGGAATTTGGAGATATCAAAATCGTAAGATTCTTGAATGATAAAAAATTATTGCTGTTAGGATCAAATAAAATGACTGGACCAACAGCAGTAGATAGAACAGAAACTTCATCATCAAAGGAGATGAAGGCCAACATATCACCTCTGGATCTTATTATTGAGTTGGGGATTGTTGGAGTTTCCTTAATCGATCATAGGCCAAGAGAGCTACTGTATCTTTATTTGGAGAGATTCTTTGTTTCATACTCAACTGGATATGATGCTGGGAAAACAAGCAGGTACTTAATTATTAATGACCATAGATAAAAGTCAACGAGAGTCAATATTCTATTTTTAAAATTCAATGGGAGTCAATATTCAATTTTTACTGAATGATTTTTGTTGGTCCAGTTTATTTATATGGAATCTTTAGCTTTTTAGCTGTGAGTTCTAATAAATGTAATCTTATTTATGCTCTTAAGCCAAAATCAGAATTAGCCATGAAAATATGAATGCGGGTCTAGTATATTTATTTATTTACTCATATAAATTTGGATGGCATTTTGAGTAACTCTGAGCTGCTGCTTCAAGTCCTTAGATTAAGCACCGGTGAGTAGACTTGAACTAATTTGGAAACCTTATTGTTTTAACTGCTTTGCAGGTTTAGCCAAAAAATGTGGCTTGGCTAATTAACTCTAGAGAAAACATGCATGGAGCAAACACCAAATCTTGGAGATAAGATTGACAATGATAATCACATTTTCCTTTCAGTTGTAAGCAATCATCTTTTTAAGGTTAATAAAAAAAAGATTCAAAAAGGAATCATCGTTTTCCTTTTCTGTACATTCTAGTCGACATAGAACCATAACCTACAAGCTTAAGATTTAACTTAGTATTAGATTAAGAGGTCTCAAGTCCTGCCCCGATGTCTCCTAATTATGATGAATTGAATTTCACTTCAAAGCAAATAAGCTTGCACATGAGGGAGGGTGTAAAATATAGAATTTTTTCTGAACTATAATCTACAAGCTCATGCTATGACGTCAGTTGTTTATTAGAGATATAGCACTTTCAAGGTGATATCCCTTTGCAAATGTGAAGATTTTGTGATAATAGATAATCATCAATATTTTGTGTCTTAGATCTCTGCTCTCTGTGGTCCCCTTTAATTTGATGTTTTGATCTTAACTTGCATCATTTTAGGTTGAAGCTCATTGTTGGTGGACTACAGCTTGACAACCAGCTTCCATTGACGATCATGCCTGTGCTCTTGGCACCTGATGAAATGCTTGATTTGAGCCATTCAGTTTTTAAAGCAACCATTACATTAAGCAATGAAAATATAGATGGTACTCTGGTGTTTCCTTATGTCTATGTTCGGGTGAGGATCTGTTTAGAGCAACTCTCTGATTTTTGGATAGATGTTCTTAAAAGTTTAAGTGTTTCATTTGTTTCTTATTACCAATAGCTGCATGTGAGATGAGTAAATTCATGTAGGTAACCGACAAGTGTTGGAGAATAAACATTCACGAACCAGTTGTATGGGCTTTGATTGATTTCTACAACAATCTTCGACTTGATACTATTCCCAGCGACTCTGGTGTCACTGAGGTCGACCCAGAGATAAGGATTGAGTAAGAAACTTGTTGCATTTCATATCAGTGCATGAATATGTTGAATATGTCTGGTTATTTACTCTGAGCAATATATACCAGCTAATATGGGATAATGTTGCTACTGATAATATGAGATATGTGCTGTTTAACGCCATCAATACATTGTATCTTGTCCAAAATTTATTCTTTTTTGCAGGATATATGACAGTTGAAATAGACTACAAAATTTGTTCTCTTAATAAATTTGTAACTTTTTAGAAAATGCCATTTTTCTCATCCTCAGATCTTTGACTTTATATAAGTTGTATATTGCAATAGAAATGTCATTTATATCATACTTGCATATTTAAACAAAAAATAGTCTCCTGGTTCCACTTTCTTTGTGCTTCTTTCGTGGTCAAATTTATAATTTAACCTTTTTGACATTCCCTGGATTGTAAAATGGTTAAGATCATCTTTATATCTATCTAATCGTGCAAGTATACTAATATTGTTTGTTTGCAAAGGTTAATTTTAAGAAAGTTAAAGCTAAACTTGGATGAGGATATTTTTTTATTGAGAATTATGTAAATGTGAAACATAATTAAATTTTAATATTTAAAATTTATGTATGATGTGATCTACCAGATTGAAATTAACAAGGTTAATTTTAAATTATCTAAATAAACACACCTTATGTATTTACCATACTTAGTCCATGGGTACTTCTTTTCCCCTTAACACTTGGACAAATGTATTTTGTCGACAAAGGCTTGTGATTTGTTTGTTCACAAAAACATGCATGTGTTGAATCTTTACTTTGCAATTAAATTTCCTGAATCGCACTGATAGCTTATATACTGGAGCCTTCTTCCTGTAATTATTCATCGGAAGGAAGTTGTTTATGTTTTCTCTTTTGTTTTCCCTTAATCTGATCAAGCTTGTTGCCAGTCCCCTTCCCAGAAGAACTTTGTCTTCTTAACTTTAATATCTAGTATGGATAAAACAAGATCTACTTTAAAGATGTACCATTCACTAAGTGAACTTATATATCCACCTTTAAATGTTCCTTGCTCATGATTTTCTGTTTAAGATGAGTTAAATTTCTGGTGATTTACTAATATCTCTATTTACTAATTTATGATTTTGGATGTTACTTTCATGGTTTCAGCTTGATAGATGTTTCAGAGATAAAGTTGAAGGTTTGTCTTGAGACTGAACCAGATCAAAGACCTCCAGGTGCCCTTGGCATTTGGGGTCCAATTTTCTCTGCTGTCGGGAATGCCTTTAAACTTCAGGTTTGTCTGTGACATACTTTCCAAGTCTATCTTATTTTGAAAAACAGTCTTTTTTTTGCTAATTCTTAATTTTAATTTCCCATCTAACACCATTTTTCTAATTTATTTTAATTCATCCTGAATTTATGAAAGCAGAAGATAATAAAGCTTGATTAGCCCATAGACATCTGTTAATGAACCGTTAATGCCCCAATTCTCTTAATTCAATAAACCTCAATCTCACCTAATTTCTTCTTATTAATCCAACAATCACTTTTACTTAACCAAAATAGACCTCAATATGCTCTTATTTTATTTTAACTTAAAATCACAATTGAAATCCAATTCCTTAAGATCTCTTAGCATGCGTACAAAGGCAGGCATTGACTGGAGATGGCTGGCAAATGACATTATCTTTTGAAGTTGTGCTTGCCCACATGCACATGTGCTTACATGCTTGTACATGCACATGCATGCTTGAAATATGACTCGATCTTTGATTATCTTTTGTGTTATATTGGTTACCTTACATTGGATTATAAGTGCATGAAGCCTACTTATGCACGTGCACACCTAAGTGCATGTGTGCACAGAAACAAGGGACACTCATGCGCACAAGTTTGGATGTGGACATGCACTTGCTCGGGCATGTGAATGATGTGCTTGTGTGCAAAAAGGCTTGTAGTGGTGAAAATTGACAATTGAATAACTGATTGTTATTTGTTAAGTCTCTAATTTCCAACTGATCTAAAACCTTAAGCTTGTAGGTCATGGTCCAGAAATAATTTTATATTCTAGCACACCCCCTCATGCGCAAGCTTATTTGCTTTGTAGCATAGAGTTCAGCATAGACTTTTTTTTAATCTTATGCTAGAGATAAATGAGGGCCAATAGGATTCAAACTTGAAACCTTTTGATTCTAATACCATGTTAAGTCTTTGGTTATCAACTAACTTAGACGCTTATGCTTATAAGTCATGACTCAGGAATAATTTTATATTTCTAACATTATCTATGTGAACTTGTGAATGATTTTGGAAGTTGTACGTACTTGTGTATGCAGAGAATGCACAATCAAACTCATTCATCTGTAGCTATGCTCACCCAACAGGTTTGTGCCAAACTTGTGAAAAAATAGTGTACGATCAGTGTATTATTGCAATTTCGGTGAAGATAATTAACATCGGCTTGTTCTTAGGGTAACTTTGACTTGAAACTCAAAATCCCTAAGGATTTTTTCTTCTATACGAAACTAGAGAAACATGTAGTAATGTTCAGTGCCTTAGCTTTATGAACTTGTATATTATACGCTAACCCAATTTAATTCTTAGTGTCTTTATTTTTCAGGAAAGAAAGCAAAAGCAAACCTTTATTTCTTAGTTATCTGCACAGTAAAAAAAATTCTAGTTTACCTTCATGGTGCTATATCATTGTTGTACTCCAATATGGAGAAAATGGTGTGGGGATGAGCTCAACCTCAAAATAATAAGTTTTTAATATGTAATTAGTGCAATGATGCAATTGTGAATTGGAGAACAAGCGTGCGTGATGTATGGGTCATTCTCCCTCATGTCAACTTGATACAGGATCTGAACACATATACCATCACCCTTTCCTATGATGCTTTCAACATTTTGATAGAATGCTTGCAAAAGGATGAATTTAGTTGCATGTATTCTTACTGTTAATGATAAAAAAAACCTTTTTTATATGTAAGCCTATATTTGTAGTCACATATACTAATTAACCACTCTAAGGGCTTCAATGGCAGCAGATCTCTCGCCAAATATGGCTGCTTGAGTGTGCAACTTGATACCTTTTGCCTCTAGCAATGTGCCTTCATGGTTTAGAAGGTTTAGAACAAGTATTTTAGCTTCCGCCATGCTATTTTCCTTGACCATGCCATCAAAGTTCACTTTGATCCAACTCAGGGGTGTGGGACATAGTGTAGGGAGAAGGGGTTACCCGAGCCCACATGGCTTGTGGGATCCCTGAGCTGGAGTGGAGTCGTTGAAGGCTACATTGACTGTTTGGGAAGCAATAACCACCAGAGATAAGTGTGGGTTTTGGTGCACTCTCCTATTTCTAGCTCTTCCAGTGTGATACAATGCTGCAAGAAAAATTTTAATGTGCTTGCCATTGCGTTCCTTGGAGACGAGAGCTTGAGCTTGCAAAAGAAGACAAACGAAAGAGAGAGTAGAGGCTGCTCCTCCTCTTCTAGAGCTAGAGCCTCTGCAGCCTGCTCTAGAAACTGCAATGTGGGTGGCTAGACCTGGTCTTGAACAGCTATATTAACTCTTTCAACCACTGGCCTGAACCGTGCTTTGGATTCCTCTTCTAATTGCCCTTGATCTGGAACTGGATTGAGGTTGTTTTGATGCTGGAAACGGCTTATGTTACTGCTGGTTCCCAGAGCTTCTGCAGTTATTAAGCCTCTCCTTGCCAATTCAACTGCATTACTGATGGATATATTCAAATCTGAGGCCCTCCAGCCCCAAAACTAATATACATCTGGAGTATCCTGTGCTTTATAATCACTGTTTCTGCCTTCAGTTCCCTGCAATTGATGGGAAGTTGCTGGTTTCAGTGGCTGTGAATGTACCCATTTCAGACTGCAGCCAGAAGGTTTGTGATTTGCCTGAAGATTGGTGTTGTGAATTTTTAATCCATAACAATATGTTTCAGGCTCTTCTGAGTGTTATAGCCATTCAACATTTTGCGCCAATCCCCTGTTTTACAACTAGCACATTTTGAGACTGCACCATGACATACACTATAACAAAGAGATGAATTGAGGTAGCGTTTTGATTTTCGACCCTCATCTTCTCATGCCTTGTTGAGCAGTGAAAAAACCCTCTGCTATTGATGCCCTCGTTGAGTTGGTTTTGCTCCAAGCCAATACATTAAGGCAGACAAGCATTGTGATGCAATCAATCAATCTGTGCCAAACCATTATTGATGGTTTTCAACATGCCACCTACCATCTTCTTGAAGGACCTCATTAATTGTAGCCGGCGTTGGGTGTACCAAGTTGATGAATGCTGGCCACTTGGAGAAGGAAGTGGGGTCTACCCAAGGATCATCAAGAATGTAACATTGTGCCCTCGTTCCAACTTTCCTAATAGTATTTGATTGAATAATTGGGCCCCCTTAGGGTGAATCATGTGGGCAACGAAATTGAAGAACATCGTCAAGTTAAACCCACATCTAAGCTCTACCCCTCCTATTATTACACCCAGTAAAGATCTACTCCCCCCTGTCCAAACATCATGTAGGTCATTGAAGGCTAGGAAGTTAGCAAACTCTCAGTAAGTTGGGTGGAATTGGAATGGTTTGCTTTCCTTTCTGTCCTCTAAACTCAAAGTACAGTTCAAATCACCCCCAATGACGGCTGATATGGAATCTTGAACCACTGTTGATACTATATTTTAGACCTTTTTGCATATCAAGTAGCCCTTATTTGCATAAACTGCACTGAGTTGCTAAGCGGACTTTGCCATATAAGTAGCCTTGACGATGAGAACTTGCTAGTGGGATTGGACAACATTCAAATGAAAAGTTAAGGAGCCAAAGAAATAAAATCCCCCCCCCCCTTCCTACTAGTGGCCAACAAGTTTATCAATATCCTTTCTGGTAAAAGAGGCAACCCTTGTTTCTAGCAAACATATGAACACCAATGAATGCCTCTATTTCTGCCAGCTTTAACAACAAAATTTGATGTTTGTTTGATGGTTGAATAGCCAAGCCAACATTGCTCTTTTGTTGTATTGGGTGTCTAGGTTTCTCTACATTCATTGTGCTTGATTCTATGGGACTACGCTATTGTCCCATATTGAGAACCCCCCTTGTTGGCTGATCATTCGACATAATCTGTTTTTGAGCCAAAGTGGGGATCGCCAAACAAACTTCACTCTTGTCGTGTACTATTGTCCCATGAAGTGTTGCACATGTTGAGATTGTACTGTTGTCCCACGCTTCACCGAATGTCTCTTCCAGCAAGTAGATGGAGGTAGAGGCATCCACACAACCCCAACATTGGAGTAATGAAGTTAACACAATACGTTTTCAGCAAGAAAGAAAGGAAAATTCTGTGATCAACACAATCTGGAGGTGACAGTCGTGACAAGCAGGCGAGATCCAAAAAAATGTTTTGCACCAACAAACTCAAATGGATGTGACAGGCCTACACAACACATGCAACAAGAGAATGAAGTCGCTTCAATGATTTTTGATCCACAAATAAGGCAAAAGTTGAGTGATGCTATAGCAAAGTGGAAAACAAAGGAGTAGAGGGAAGAGATTTCACAATTAAGCAATGAAGGTGGTAAAGTTGTGGACAGGCTATTGGAATTGATCCTTTGGGAAGAGCCCTCCATCTCTTCTAAATAGATGAACCTGAATCCCTATGTTGGTTTCGTTTTGTAGCTAATGCTACACTTTCTTATCAACAAAGTCTATGGTCCCACCTACTCACTTTCTTGCACTGTAGAAGAGTATCTTTGACTATCTAAACAGGGAGTGGCCTCAGCATAGCTATGTGCTTTAGTTAGAGGAGCTATTTGGCTTTGAACAAGAGTGGCCATGTTCCCATGGTTGGTTGATCTCTCATATTACTTTGAGTGCTTGGGCTATGGTTGTCCTTTAACTTCTCATTGTTAAAACATATGGTAGCGATTCCTTTGTATTCATTTTTTTTTAAAAAAGGCCACTAGATCCCCCTATCCACACTCAGGCCTTAAGAGGGTCCTTGAGATTTACATTAACCCAAGTAAACTCTAGCAAAGAAGAGTCTTTCCAAATGCGTCGTAAAGTAGTCAAGCATATGTGTTCTTTCCATTTACTGGGTATTATGGCTAAATTGTGGTATCCCCAGCATTCAAGTGGTAACCCGGGCATCCTTAGCCATAAAGGTACTCCTGTGATCTTAAATTCGAGGTCCATTCATCCAATCCGATTGCTTGACCCACTTGAGTTCAAGGCCCTCCCATCCAAGTAGTGTCACAGCAGTACACATCGGCGAATGACCAAAAAACACCCATGTCCCATTTCGTGCATTTGGAGCCCTTCCAAGCATCCCCACTTTGCCTTTCCTAGAGAATAACATGAAACAAGATTCTCCTTCCAAGAAGTCTTCCCAAACGGGAAAGCTCAAAACTTCTTTTCCTTTGGAAATCAAACCTCCTTTTCATAAGGTCCACCTCCTCCATAATTAGTTCCACCTTCTATCTTTATATTGACATCACAAGATATCAAAACGTTGCCATTATCCTTTCCCATAATAGATTTTTTGCCATCCCTCACTGCATCAGCATAGGAGCCTCTTTACAAACTGGGTTGTGAATAGGGATGATTCCTCTCCCACCACCGGATGCAGCATTTGTCGAATACTCTCCATACAACTCCTTCAGCATTCTGGGCAAAATCTTATCCAGAAAGTTAAACTTGAGAAAAATTGGGGTTGTTTTGAGCGGTTCCTAGAACCACAACTCCATCATCACCCATTGGGACATTTTGATAAACACATGGCATTTTGTTTTCACCAGAAGATTTTCTCGCATTAGCACAACTATTCCCACAAAACAACCTGCATAGGAGAGCTTCCTCACACACACGCAGCCACATCATCACAAATATCACATATATCTACTAATTTGCAACCACACCTCAGGTGCGCTGGCTGTTGAGAAAGAGTAACTCCAATATTGGAGGTAAACTGACTTTTGAACTTCCAAAGGCAAGGGAAGATTAGTTATGGACGACTTCAGGATTGTTGCATTCTTCCAGAACATTGACCTCCATGATGTTTTTTGCAACTACTTCTTGTTCAAGACAGTTTAGTGAGATCAGCTCCAAGACTAGGCCCGGAACCACCTGAGACAAAGCAAGTGGTTTAGAAGGCTTTCCATCCTCCCACGAGTAAAGCTCTTTTTCATGCTCAACATCACTTTTGAATTCACGATCTTACATTTTATCTTCTACGGGCTAAGATCAACTTTCTTGGCCATGTTTGGGCTCATAATCATTGGCTAGACATAATTCAATCGTGCCTCCTACGGCTTGAGATTTCTTGAAGCAAAAATAGCTTGCTCTTCCTCCATCGAGGCCAACACTTCCTTTATGAGGTAAGGCCATAACTGGTCAGTCGTTGTGGGGTTTCCAAACTCCAGTTGGAACCCTAGAACCTTTTCCCATGTGTGAGATGTGCATCTAGTCATTCTCAAAGGTAACTAGTTTGGCAACACATCCATTTGATTTATCTGGTGCCCTCCATGGTCATCGATGGCGAGGGACCCCAGTCTCTACCTTTCTACGTCCCAATTCGCCTAAATTCTTGTTTTGTTCTTTGGTCAACACATCAATGCTTGAACTTTTGTTACCGCCATTACTCGTTTCAGCACTTGCTTTCAACTTTTTGTTGTTTTGTGCAAGTGACTTGATTGTGTACACCCATCAACACAGGATCATGTGGTGTGCTTGGCACTAAGCATAGATGATCAGGTGCTTGGCAACTAGGTTTGTGTTGTGCGGTAAGGAGTTGGAGAGTACAACTGGCAAGGACTATGAGTGTAGGGTGATGAGCAAAGCTAGCAGTGCAAGTGACAGTCATTGTTGGGGGCACTAAGGGGTAGATGTTGAGCAGGTGGAAAAGATGCTAAGCAGTAACGGGATGGATTGTAGCAAGCATGCGAGCGAGGCGAGATGCTAAGCGAGTGATGGTATCAAAGCTCAATTACTATGTTAACGATAAAAAAAAACACTAATTTTTTTCATTCATTAATAGGTCTATTCGTGTTAAGTAGATATGTGTACAATATGCCATAGGCATAACGTAAGCTAATACAAACCTAGTATTTATTTTCTAACACTTGCATTCCTTGCAGTAAGAAAATTAAAATATTTATTGGTCGTAACCTACAACCTTTAGCTTCTAGGTCAATTAGTTGATTTGACATGGTATTGAAGTCAGAGATCTCGAGTTCTACTCATGGTGTTTCCTAACTATTTCTAGAATAAGGTTTATATATTTATATGTGTGTTTGTGTATATGTATATGTGTTGGGATGGCAACGAATACTCAAGATGGAGAATTTTGGCAACAGTACTTCTTCGAAAAGTTAATTCAAAAATGTTCCAAGCCAAATTCTTCTGGGATTTTCGACAGCAAGAGTTAATGAAGACACGATCACTAGTAGACTCATACAAATCAAGGCTTGATGGATAGGTGATGTGAAACAATAATGTGAATGCAGTCCTAACTCAAAGTTCAGCAGATAAAGTAGTAGATAACCATATAATTAACAAGAGTATATTTTAACCTCGTAATGGCCAAGAAAATTCAATCTCGTAGACAAGTCAAATTTGAAATGTGAGGATGAATAAGCAAAGGATTCACCTCACAAATTAGAGCGATATTATTTCAACTATTCAGATTCATGCTACATAGTAAAAGGATAACTCACATAAAAGGCCAATAAGTCACACAAATATGTAGCTCTCACAGGTGAGCAAATCCGCAATCTCAATGATAGAAACTTAAATAGGAATTTGAAAAAAACCTAATGATATGAGTTTAGGCATAAGATCAACTGAATTAGTAGGCAATGGGTCCAACAAAATGATCCTAAGATGGAGATGATTGAGGTCAGCCGATCAACACGATATTACTGGAAGAGGCTTGGATTGTTGGTGGTTCAGATGGCATGGAGGATTAGGCAGAGCAATGCTAGAGCGATGTTTATAGGTGGAGAGAGGCAATGGCTATATGTGGAGCAATCGGCATGGCCAACTAGCTAGCAGTCTCTTGCATGCGGATGTGCATTAGAAAGGAATCAAGCTCGATCGGAATCTGTGCATCTGGAGGAGGGCTCGTAGGCTCTACACGTGATGATGTTAGCGGTGACCCGAGCGAGGCGCATTGGGGATGAGGGCTTAACGTGAACGAGTGAACTAGTAAGATAAATTAGGATTCAAAAGAAATTGTAGAGAGGGTTTATGCTTTTAGTGGGCTTGATTCTTTGAGTCGATTTGATTAGATATGGTGCTGAGAGGAGTTGAAAAAAATATCTTTTTCTTTAAAGTATTTAAAGATTTTTTCATCCAAGGTTGTCACCTTTACCGAGATATAACATACATTAATTTAAAATAATTTTATTACGATATTAAGAAGCACTACAAATATAAACTCTATTACACATCAAATTCAAATTGTTGAAATAAATACAAAAATAAAAGCAAATAAAATCATACCAAATATTGCAGTCTCAAAAGGAAAAATAATAAGTAGAGTTGAATTATAATAGTTAGAATAGTTGAGAATCTTCAATCCTACTTACTCCTCTAATCATGTTAGTTACCAAATCTGCCTAGACATTCATTGATTCAAATCGATTCATATATGGTGAGATGTCGGGTGTCGAAAATAGAACTTGTTTGGGATGAATCGATATCATGCCTCCACCAATAGGTTGAATATTTTTTGTTATGAAAGATAAGTGGAGTGGTTGAAGTTATATTTTTGATAAGTGTCATAAATATCTATCATAATATTTTCTTCAGCTAGTGTTCCATTGAATTTACTAGATTACTCATAAAATGACAAAGCGGAAGATTGTGCATAAAGGCATAACCCCCCTATCAGTTATAGTGGTAAAGTGGGGAAGGTACTAAAAATCCATCTGCATATGAAGCCTTAAACTTCTACTCTAAAAGGATAGCTTTTGCGCATTAGATTCATAATCCTTACTTGGTGTATTGCTCTTGTAATCTTCTTTGTGAGGATTAGTGCTCTGCTTTGATTTCTCTAGTTTTCCTCTCTAAGGTTTTACATAAATTTGTGTTCATTTTTCTTTCATTCTCGGTTGTTTGCTTCTACATCTTTGTTTTCTCCGTTTTATATGCTTGTGTTCTTCCATGAGTTGTGGGAGAAACACTCTCAGGTTCCTTTTTGTTGCACCAACGATATATATAGATATAAATAAATATGTATATGCATGTGTGTGTACATGTATGTATACATTCTGAATTGTATTTGTGCTGCAAAGCAAATGAACTTGCTTGTTTAAGCGATGTGTATGCTTTTTAGGTAGAGATTTAACTTTAACCACTCACGCATTCTGCAGCAAGGATGAACCATTGATATCACAGTAGCTTCTTAGTCTTCTTTATGTTGAATTTTCAGCAATCTGTCCATATAGATTTTTTTTTCAGTTAGATTTGTTTGTCCTAATTGCTCAGACATGATTGTCTTTATGAAAATGCCGAAAGAGTTTTACATTTCTTGTTTATGTTCATACTTTCTTGATCTAATCTCTACCATTGATTTTACCGTGTGGTTCAGCTGCATTTGAGGAAAGTCGTGCACAAAAATAGGTTTATGCGGAAAAGCTTCATTCTTCCTGCTATTGTGAACCGTATTAAGAGGGACCTGATTCACAACCCTTTACATATAATATTTTCAGTGGACGTGCTGGGAATGACGAAATCAACTTTGTCCTCTCTTAGTAAAGGATTTGCTGAGCTTTCAACAGATCAACAGTTCCTACAATTGCGCTCAAAGCAGGTTTAAAGCCTTGTCGTCTACTTGCCTTTATGTACCTTGCTTTCTTTGACTGCTTTTCTAACTTTGTTGCAGGTATGGTCAAGGAGAATTACTGGTTTTGGTGATGGATTTCTTCAAGGAACCGAAGCTTTTGTACAAGGTGTAGCTTTTGGTGTGACAGGAGTATTGAGAAAGCCTGTTGAGAATGCAAGGCAAAATGGTGTTATTGGACTTGCTCATGGGCTAGGACGTGCTTTTGTAGGATTTGTTGTTCAGCCACTCAGTGGAGCTCTAGATTTTTTTTCCCTTACTGTGGATGGCATTGGTGCCAGCTTTGCAAAATGCATGCAGATCTTAAACAACAAAGCTGTTGCACAAAGGATGCGGAATCCACGTTCTATTCATGCTGATGGCGTTCTCAGGAAATATTCTCAAAGAGAAGCAGTTGGGCAGGTTTCTTTTTCTTTGTTCACATTCCATAAGTGTGATGCTGTCCTCTTTACTTTTCAACTGCAGTAGTTGATCTAGTATTGTTTGGTTAGTTGTACTGTTGTTGTTATCTTCTAATCTTTTTATCTGTCCAAATGGATTTATGGATACATATTACTTCTTGACTTCACTTTGATGAACATATGGACCAGAAATCCTCAGCAACATAACTCAATGTTACCATAATTAGAGTAAAAATGAATGAGTATTAAGGTTAGAAAAGATTAAAGTAATACTGATTATGTTGTATAAAAGAGAATATAACACAGAATAGACTTGGTGTATATGTACAAGGTAGAGAGGGAAGAATATCACTTAAACAAACCAATAGTATTCTAGGTAGAAAATGGCAAAAAAAAGGGTGGGCCAAAAGTAACATGTTAAGAGACTTAGATAGATTTACGGCCATATGTTGTCTTTGTCAAAGGTAATTGGCGAAGAAATAATTACTAAAATAGGATTCATAAAGTTGACCCAAGTTGTTGCTGGAATGAGGCTGATGCAGATGCTTTGATGAATTTGGCAAATTATGATATTGTTACATGCTAACTTTTCTCTGAAATTGTGATCATTGTGGCATGGACTAGGAAAGTTGATTCGCAACACTGAGCTGATTCAATAGGATTTCTTGTGGTGTAATTGGTCCCAAGGAGGGTTTTTCATTTTTAAAATTCTTTCAATTTGGTCCCTTTCTCATCTTGGAGTATTCAGGTTTTGAGTTTAAATTTGATTGTTTTGAGGGGAAATATTTGATTTTCACAATTATTTTCAGTACACGTGGAGACACTGTGACTATTGACAATCAATTCATTTATGACAGTGTTTCTTGTCAAGAGATGTGAAGGATCAACTAATGGCTGGAGAATGATAATAGTGTTTATTGTTAATTGCTGAGATGTGAAGGATCAACATAGCACCTCATATGACCATTAAAAAAAAAACATAGCACCTACTTGCTTGAGACTTGCTATATTTATCCTTTTCAGAAATCAAAAAGAGAGGGAAAGAGGGGGGAGACTTTATGTTGTCTGAGGCAATGCGGCTGAGCTATAATGAGTGATCAACATAATGGCTCTGTTTGATTGGAGGAAAAAAAGATTTGAAAACTTTTTGTAAAAGATTTTAGAAAAATATGTATAATGTGAAATAAAGTGAGTTAGTTATATTAAAAATTATGTTGGATGTGAAATAAAGTGATTATTTAATGTTAGAATTTGTGTAAGATAAGATATAAAATAATTTTATAAGTTTTTTTTAAATAAATTTATGATTTTGTCCATTGCTAAAATTAACCATGATTTTTAACCTATTGCCAAATTGGGCCAATGATATAAAAAGGTAAAGTAGGAATTGCTTCTACAAGGTGGCAATATCAGAGTCCAATGAGTGGCCAGCATAAGATATATAAAGAGTAAAGGAGAAGGAAATAGGGAGCTTCCTTGTAAATGGAGAGTTTCTACATGGTAGCATAGGTAGGCTGAGGATTTACCTGGTTTAAATTCAAATAATAATTTTCTCTTAATAATTGAAGATTCACTCATTCAATCATGGAAAATTTAACATTCAAAATGAATAGAAATTTTGATTATTTTACTCGAAAAATAAAATTCTTGTTGACAAATTAATTGGAAGTAGGCGATTGTAGCTAATGGAGGTAGGCCATCGGCGTGTGCTTAAAGGAGCATAACATGAAGAAGAGAAGGATTTCCATAGGCCTTGGTCTCAGTGACATGCTGGATCAAGCTTGTGCAAGAGAGCTTGGACAAAGACGAGCACCTATGAAGCACGAACATGACACGGGGATATAGGAACACGACATAATATGACATGGCGACACAACGATTTTTCAAAATATAGGACACAAACACAGCACGGCACGTCAATATAATAAAAGCAATAATTCGTAATTAAGAAAATATATAAAACATTAGAATAGATTTGATTTTTTTTAGTATAAATAACTTGTGAATAGCAAAAAAAGTGTTATAGGATTAAGATGAGAACTTGAGAAGACATGTCAACATTGAAGAGGTTTGAGATGTAGAAAGCTCTCAGCATTGAGGATAAGAGAATGATAGAGGTCCGTGAATGATTGCGTAGATCAATATCTTTTCATTTCTTCGGCTTTTTGGATTTTCCACTCAAGGTCTAGGCTCTTCCATAATAGATACATACGAAGTGCTATACTCGACTCAAAATATATGTATTCATCAAAAATCTTCTTAATAAAATAGCAAAGAGGCCTTTATTGAGAGACCTCATCTGTATTTGGAAACAAGGAATAATGTGGAAAATAAAATACTAAATATCTCTAGAGTTGGTTTGGAATAAAATAAAATAATCCTAAAATATGAAAAATCCTCAATCCTCTGCCCAAATTTATTTCTAAAATCGTCAATCACTCAAATTTATAATCTGATATAATTTCATTCTGCATTTATGGTAGAGTCCAGCTAGAATGATTCAGTTCCCTTGTACTTATGGCCCCAACAAAAGTTTACCCTTTTTAAGACCTAGACCACTCCCTTTCCTTTATTTACTTTAAGTTTTACTCTTATTTTAAGATCTCAATTTTCATTCTATATAATGGAGAAACAAATATTGGCTAAAATAATAGATCAGTTCTTGTGAAGCAATATGTAGATGCTTTTTCCTCTAACAAAATTTTCGAAACTGGGAAGAATAATTATGTCTTGGTTCATTTCTTAATCATGAAATGTTTGGTGATTATTGAATTCCGAAGTTAATTATGCATACTCCTTTACTGAAGTTGAGTACATCTGAACTTTTTTCTTATCAGCTTCTCTTTCAATATTTCTTATGCAATTTTTTACTGAAATTGGGTCCCAATAGGTTCTATTAAACTTTTGTGGGCACCTTAATCAAAGTAATTTCTATGACCAGTCAAGGATTGGTCAATCAATGCTGCTTACATGGTTGTACCTTGATCATCATGATTTAATGGGAATGAAATCAAACCTGCAGCATTCCGAAAAGGATCAGTGGGATAGTGATTCAAAAGTCAACCTCCAATATAACGATCCTGTTGATGATTCCAGAGAAGATGACTATGAAATTGCTTCAAAAAATTAGGATGAACTTTTAAGATTACAGTTCTATCTTTTCTTTACAATCTCTTTCCTGGACATTTTAGCTCTCTCCTGTTACTGTTTAGCAGAGTGCTATAGTTGATTGGGTTGTCTTTCTTGTTCCAGATGATTCTTTATTTAGCTGAAGCTAGTAGGCACTTGAGTTGTGCTGATCTGTTCAAAGAGCCTGCAAAATACGCATGGTCTGACTTTTATGAAGATCATTTCATTGTGCCTTATCAGAGGATCGTTTTGATAACAAACAAGCGTGTCATGCTCCTTCAGGTTAGGTGTTATGCATTCATTGGGGGAATTACATACATGCCACACTGTTTTGGTTAAATACATATTAACCATAATCTGGTTATTTCTGTGTTGGCCACAAAATAGATGTTAAAATTGCGTGTTGGACATCTTTGTTAAAAAGTCCATGCTCATTTTGGTATATTTTGTTTTTGATATTTCATTCAATTTACATAGTGTGTCGATTCAACTTGTGTTAATGTCGAAACCCCATTGTTAGACAGCTTAGGCTTGATCAACATGATTGACTGCTTCGAAGCAGTTGAATTGCAGCATTTCAGATGTTGCATTTGACAAAAGGTCAAATGCCATAATTTTTATCTTAGTTAAACACTAGAAACCCAAATACCATAAAGGTGTCTATTGGAGAGCATAATTATTATAATAAATATTTTTATGGTTAATGTGCAACTCAGTCAAAATTTTGTCTTGTATGTGATTCCCCTCCTTTTTTGAGCGTTTGGATTTCATTACCTATTATAATTAAATATTCCTCCAATTTTTCAGTCTCTGTCCCTTGAGAATTTGGACAAAAGGCCCTCCAAGATTATCTGGGATGTACCCTGGGAAGAACTCCTAGCGCTAGAGTTAGCAAAAGCCGGACATAGTAAACCATCACATTTAATCATTCATCTCAAGTATTTTAGGATGTCAGAAAGCTTTGTACGAGTTGTCAGGTGCAATGTAGATGAGGAAGGACAAGAACCTCAAGCTGTTATGATATGTGCTTGTATTCGGAGGATGTGGAAAGCGCACCAATCAGATTTCAAGGTCCTAACTTTGAAGGTCAGTTTACTATTTAGTTGCTTCTAGAATTAAAAATTGTCATTTTCCCAAATTAAAAATATGCTACCCCAAACTTGTTTTAATAGGTTCCTTCAAGCCAGCGTTATGTCCAATTTACATGCGAGGAAACAGATGGGAGGGATTCTTATAAGCGATCTAAACCTGTGATCAGTCAAAGGGGATCCCCTTCAGCAGCTTCACTTTCGCATGACATGAGATTCAAAAAACATTCTGTCAACTTTCAGAAGATTTGGAGTAGTGAACAAGAACATAAAAGCCGGTGCACATTGTTTCCAAAGCAGGTGATGTTCAAAATTTTGTGTGTCAATTTTACACATATCCTTGACATATTAACAAATACATTTAACTCCCAATTCTTGATATTAAATAGCCTCTTAATTCTTTGAAACGCCATAAAACGGATGCTTTAGTTGATATATCCAAAATTTAACAGTAGACACTGTTATATGATTTGAGTTATATATACGTAATTATATATTTTATTTTTGATTCTTCAATATTCAATATTACCAAATAGCATGGGTGCATATGTAATTTTTCAAAATGTGAATAGAGAGGAGAGCTTAACTAACTAGAATTCAGATCCTAGGTTTAGAGTTTCTAATGAAATGTAAGAGGGGCTGTTCCATTTTTTTTTTTAAGTATTTGTGAGATCTATATGTGATGTCTAATTAGCTAATTTAAATGTGATTTGATATTATCTTTGAGTTCAGCTGCATTCTTCTGCGTCTACTAATATGTTTTCACATGTGGAATGGGATGATTGCTTAGGTTATTGATGATGGCGCAATCTGCAGCATTTGGAGACCTCTTTGTCCAGACGGGTAACTAACCTTCAGCCTCAGGGTTTTATGCAAACAAAAGTTACTTGCAGAAAAACTTGTTATTTCATTAATTCAGTCAATTTTGATTTTATATAATTCGTCAAATTAAACACGTCGATTGGTGGATACAATGAACATTTTTTTAATGAAAGACCATTCTTTGCATTTTCTATATACACTTCTTTTTGTGCTGAAATTAAAATACAATTTGGTGTTCCCATTTATGTTTCACACAAAAGAATACTTCTCAAATACCTTTCACTCCTATTGTCAAGTTAGGAGATCTTCACCAGTCTCCTTGTTCACATACACTTCTTGTGCTATTGAACAGAATAATAAACATTTGGTTGAGACTATGCATAGCCTACTACTTCGTATTGGAGTTCCTTTATGATATTGGTATGATGTAGTCCTCACTAAATCACTTATGGTGTTGGGATGATGTAGTTCTTATAATGGGCTACCTTGTCAAACACAAACCCTATGCCCTTCATAATTAGATCTCATTCTCTAGTGCTTTCATCTCCAAAAAGGGAATTGTTGTTAGTTCTTTGAGTTGCATTGAGCTTCTTTCAATCGATGTGACCTTTTGAGTCTACCCCTTCTTCACTAGTGCCCACACATGTGTCGTTACGCCCACACCAATGATATCTAGACTACCATGATATGATAGATGCTCCTAGTAAGAGAGAGCATCTAGATTGTACTAAGCAATCACCTTACTTAGAAAATGATGCAGTTAATATCACATTTTTTTATGCAACTTGACTGAGCTTGAAAAGGTTCAATTTGCAATTTCAATGCTTTTTCGTCAAGCAAGACAATATATTGAAGATATCAAGAATATAGTAATAGATTAAAACTGATTGAAGCTTGGGAAGATCTCAAAACCCAATTAAGGAGATAATATTTTACTCCTTTATATAATGTTGTACTAGATGTCATGACTAACTCTTCTTCGATGGGTGTTGAGATCGAGCACCCCACTAAGTCATCCATTCCTCCAGCCCAGGAGAAAACCCGTTTTGTGTCTAGTTCTATATATATCGTCGATCCTAGTTTAGCTAAGGAGTATGAGAAATATAAGGGTGAAACATATGAAAAAGAAAATTACAAAAAAAAGAAAATCAAATCGAAAAAATAGTGATAGAGTTCGGACATAAGGAAGAGATGATTATAGATTCAACTGGGTTGGTTAAATCATCTGACTGATGAGATGGTTGATCGCATTGAAATGATTATAAGTCACGAGCACTATGAGGTTAATAAGTTTGATGTGATCAAATACACTTATACACATTATGGATTCTGTAGTAAAAAAATCTCAACATCTGTAGAGAGATACATACAAAGAATGTGTGAGATTGAGTGATTGGTCACTTAGACTTATAGTTGGTGTGATGTTCGATTTGCTAGTTATTTCTAGATGATCTTATGGCACTATTAGGAACCACGTAGATTTTCACCCTGACCCACTATGTATATGCCTATGATCAGTCTAAGTTATCCAATAGGAATTAGTAGGTCATGAATCGAGTCCGTGTGCATTTTGTTTTCTTTCATCATCATATATTTGAGTGTAGGTCAGTATTTACATTTGCATTTCATATTAAGTTGTTGCATATGTGTTTTGTTTTTTTGTTAGATTAAATTTAAAAAAAAATCAGCAAAATTGTTGACAGATTATTATAAATTTGTACAAAATTTTTGTAACCTATAATTATATGATGATTGAGGTGATTAAATTCCTAAATTAAATTTGTTTTAAAATTTTCACTAAAATTGAGGCAATTAAATAAATTTGAATTTTATCATTAGGACACGGGAATAGTCAAGGTTTTCAATATTTCAGATTTAATGGTTATCAAGATCTCCAATAATAATATCTAGTGAGGCCTTAGCCTTGTATTTTCTTTTAAGTGAAGCTTTACTTATAAGTGTTCATGGCCAAAATTCACTTTAATTATAACCATATTAGAGTCAATCGAATTAACCTTTGTTCAGCAAATAATTTCAATTAAATTCAATTATCAGTAATAGTTAGTTTAGACTCAGAGGCTACAGTTGATTGATCTGACCTACTTGGAGACACATGAGTCACTTGACCCATACTCAATGATATCGAGTTTCTCCCATCTAGGGAGAGTTGGTAAGGACACAGATCAGCAATGAATTTGACTGCCAAGATATCATGCTAAATCAAAATTTAAATTCAAATTCAAATTCAAATTTGATTAAAGCTAATTGAAGATTTTCATAATAGTTGTATTCATACTTGATTTGATTCGATTCATAGTAGATTTGAGATGAATGAAGACCTGTCATATTTGGAGTTAATTTGTTGTAATAGAATTAGTTTCATATTTGTTTTAGATTTATTTGACATTTTATTTTTAGCAGTTAGTATTATATTTTCAAATTTCTTTATGGGGTCTCTCTATATAAAGAAGTCGCCTAGTATCGTGTTAGACATGGTGATTAATGATTAATGGAAATGAAATTTGAGTTGTTTCAAAGCCTAGATTTTGGTAGAGAGGTTGATATTCCGATAAAGAAAATGACAGAGTTAGCTTTGAGTGAGAATTCTTGAATTAACCTTGTTATCTCTTTTCGTTATAAAAATGAAATTCAATTCTTCCGCCTCCTTTCCCTCTGTATCCTTTCCCTATGCAAGCACGTCGAGCCACTCTAACTAGTGACCACTTCGCGCACGCTCAGCTCCTTCGTCATTTATCGTTTGATCGCCCCAGCTTGAAATTCTGCCACCGCCATGCCAACCTCGTCATTCACGAAAGCTTGTAGCCTCGCTCAATCGTCGTGCACTCAAAGCAACTCAACCATGCATCGCACTCGCACCCCGAGTCATTATTAAATGAAAAATTGTATACAAAAGCCCAGACTCTCAGCTAGTGAAATAGTACATACAAATACTCAAATTTCTCAGCTCAGGAGTTAGGATTATTCAAGCAAATATAATCTCTCGGAAACTATATAATGTTGATTCTCAACTTCATGGAAATTATTTTGTATGACTCTGATTATTTGGTTTAGTAGTATTTGTGTGATTATAAACTTAAATTTAAGAGTAAAATTACTGTTGAATTTATTTACGAGGTATCTGTCCTTAATTTTTGAAACCTTAAATCTGACTTACTTTTTTTAATTTGAAGTCATAATTTAATTTGATAAATTCTTAATTACCAGAGTATTCGATTTAATCTTAATTTTAAAATATGTTAAGTTGAGGGATTTTAAATTTTATGTCATTTAATTTATTTAGAAAGTATTTTGTGCTTAATAAATAATTTGTTAATTAATTTTGAAGATTATAAATTTAAATAACATTCATATTCTGTTTCGCATTAGGTTGGCATGAATAAGGCCCCAAAACTTTAAATGAATTAAAGTTAATGGCATTGAAGCATGCTTTTTGACCCGATTAAGGGGAGTAGATCTTCAATGCTTCCTTAATTGACAAGATTAGCATACTGTACTTATAAAAGCATAAAGACTTTTGGAGTCATTCTTTGTAGACTCCATAGACCTAGGTGTTCAAGGTGTCTATACATATGCAATAGAGCCAATCACCTTTTTATTCCTTGAATCCTAGAAACAAACAAAATCAAAGGTAAATGTTATTGAATGGTTTAAGGATCTTTAAGTTTACTTATAAATAAGAAATTCAAATAACAAGGACAAATAAAAAATAATAATATAGATCTATTAGCAAGTATGACCTTACTATGACTGGGAGGTTTCTAAGGTGAGTGGAAAAAGAGATGTAGCGACCTGGGTGAAGAACCTAAGGACAAGACCTAGTAAAATGGCACAAGGAGCTGATGCAACTGAGATGTCATTGAAGGAATATGAATCTAGATAGTTCCCTCCACTTAAAGAAAGATGTATATGTGTAATTAGGGCTATGCAACCTGTCCTTAGCATGTCTCAATGATCAAAAAAAAGGTTATGCCTCTTGATCTAAGTTTTTTTTTTTTGAAGGCGCAATCTGGTCTATTCTTTCTTCATGTTGAAACGTTCATTGTTGAACTGCTTAACGTTTGAGGTCAAATATGAAATAGAAAAGGCAGATGGTCTAATATTCAAGATTTCTTTAAAACATTTTTATTCTTCTATATTTTTGTTCTCTTTCGACATTAAAATAAATATACACAAGAGAAGAAAGATTAAATCTTGTAAGTAATTCTTCCAAATAAGTTACTGGCCCTTGAAACTCCTAATCATTATGGCTCTTATTTCATCTGCCTTAAAACTTAGCAGTTTCTAATGCTAAGACTGCATGTTCTCCTGCAGCATAATGGGCTTCTATTTATTGGATTAGCGTGAATCTCTCAGCCCTTCCTGCTATATTGCCTAAAAGCATGTGTAACTTAAGAAATAGACTTTCATTTGTAGATGTCATTGCTCAATCATCATTAAGGCCTTCCTCACGTTGTAATTGGATTTCTAGTTGTGATACTGGTGACATTTAATATCATGACATTGATTTCTTGTAGATATATTTCCGTTGGGGATGTTGCTCATATTGGAGATCATCCACCTCATGTTGCTGCAATCTATCGGGAGTCTCATGAAAGCTTCTCTATCCCTGTGGGTTATGACCTAGTAAGTATTATTCACAATATTCTCTCTCTATTTGCCCCTTGGAATTTTTTTGTGGGAGATGTGTTCTTTATCTAGGGTCGACCTGATGCTGATTTGAAACCAAGCAATTGAAGTTAGCTCGAACCATGATTTCCAAATTAAGCCATTATTGAGTCAAAATCGAGTCGGGATCGAGCCAGCTCAATTATTTGAAAGAATAAAAAAACTCTAGTTTGAGTGCCAGAGAAGGGAGCAATTTTTGGGTTTGGGCACTAAATGATTCGGCACCCAATCAAAGCCCGCCACATGTGCACGAGCCCACCCAAAGTGCAGATGTGGCGGACTCTGATTGGGCGCTAAATTGTTGGGCGCTCGAACCTAGTATTTTTTTCAGAGAAAAATGTTATCAATAAAATTCAAGCAGGATGGCTAAAATAGAAAAATATTTTTAGTGTGTTGTGTGATAGAAAAATTTCACTTAAACTAGTGCAGAATGTTGGCCCACATATTTGGAGATAAATGAGAACTTGTTGTTTGATAGAGCGCAATGAAAATAAAGAATTCATATAGTCGATCTCATCTAGTAGGATAAAGGCTTGATGGTGGTTGTTATTGTTGCTGTTGGGGTTGAACTAAAGATCACCTAAATTGTGAAAGGCTTTTTAGGCTTACATACGAAATAGTTGACGGAAGGTATGATTAGCTTAAAGTCCATAGAGTGTTAATGTTACGTATGAAAAAATATTAACATTTTGCTAATATTTGAGAGCTGGATCGAACTATGTTTCAAGGAAGCCATGTAAATTCCAAAAGTCAATGTCGTGGGAAATGTCTTAGTTCATGATTCAAATCATAAAAGTCAAATCAGTTGTGAAACTTTTGAGCAGCAATTACTTATCAGCCATTAACTTTTCCTTAATTACATATATATTATTAAGCATATAGTTCTACTGCTCAATCTCAATTATCCATCTCTTGAAACAAAAAACCTCACCCAATTTTTTTTTTCACCCAAGTTATTATTATAGTACATTGATCTTTGAAACCTTTTCCAGGTGTGGAGGAACTGTGCTGGTGACTACACTTCGCCAGTATCCATTTGGCTTCCCAGGCCTCCAGATGGTTTTGTTGCCATCGGCTGTGTCGCAGTCGCAGCTTTTGAGGAGCCGTCGCTCGATTCTGCTTATTGTGTTAGCACAGAGTTAGTTGTTGATTCAGTATTTGAGGAGCAAATGGTGTGGACTGCACCGGATTCTCATCCATGGTCTTGTAACATTTATCAAGTGCAGAGTGAAGCTCTCCACTTTATTGCCCTCCGTCAGCCGAAAGAAGAGTCTGACTGGAGTCCAATGAAGGTTTCCGACCGCCAACCACAGCTGGAGCTGCTGGAAGCTTCCAAGGAGTCTTGAGAGATGGTGTTTATCAATGGTGTTTCATCTTGAAAGGAAGCAGTGTTTTCTTTTTCTTTTTTTTTTCTTCTTTGATTGCTTATTTTATTTATTCAAAAAATCCATTTAAGAAAAGTATGCACACAGCACATGACACGAACAGGAAATAGCACCACTCAAAAAAAAATCAGTGGAAATCATGTACAAATAGAAACAAATGGGGCAAGGCAATAAAGCAGCTTTAATTTGAGCTTGTACTTTGGTCCTGCCGGACGCTTGATGCAGTTTCTCAGTTATTTTATTATTTAAGATCGTAACATTACATAACATGAAGTAAATTTGATTGTACTCGAAATCAAATCAAAATGTGCGCAAGCATAATGTTATTAATTACCATAGTCTAGAGCCTGATGAAAAAAGTGCATGAATATATCCCACAGGATCTATCATCAGGAATATAGTCAGAAAAGGAGAAAAAATAGGAGTTAATGTCCTCGATGCTTAAGAAATTATTGAAATCACTAGGAGTGATTTCAATAGTTTTCTCTGGATATGAGTAGTCATGTATAAGGTCTGTTAGGAGTGACCTCCAGGTTATGAAAAAAGAGGCTGCAGAGATCAATATTAATATTTGATCTACAAGTGGTAAATTTGCACCACCTGTAATGATCAATAAGAGGGCACAAATTGCAATTGCCCTCAAAAAAGCTCAAATCAAAATAGTAAACTTTCATCGGCTCATAGAAATTCTGATGAAAGTTTACTTCTTTAATTTTAGAGGAGAACTGATAGCAATCAAAATCTTCAGCTTCCCTAGGCTGAGGAATGGATTGAGTGGTATGTTGGGGTTGGTTTGGAATGGGCTGAGGTGGAGGCTGAATCAGTGAAAAATCAGGTAGAGGTGAGAGTGGAGTTGATGAGGAGGCGGGTTTCAAGGTCTGGCTTGAGTATGGTGCTCTAAGGCCTCTTTTGAGTCGTTTGAAGGCTCGTTTTGGTGACACCATTGTGATGAGATTCTAAGACATAAACTAAAAGAGATAGCAAGTGAAGAAGGGAAATCGACCTTCAAAGAGACGTGGAAGGTGAATCTCCAAATGATGGATCTATACTGTGGGGAGAACAGAGGTGAAAGGGCTCAATGGTCGATGATGATCCAATCAACAGTGTGGATGCAGTTGTCTGCAACCAAGCAAAATCGTCGGCGATAGGGTGGTGGCTGCCAGATTTGGAGCGGAAAAAGTGGTCGAAAAACAAGAGAATGGCAGCGATGAAGCTCACAAATTTCGTTGCGGACAGTGTCACAATCTCTGGAGGCGTGGCGGTCGTCTGCGGCGGATTGTGTAGGTTCGGCAGCGGTCTAGGGCACGGCAGAGATTGGGCGTGGCTGGCGACGCCGACGGCGTCGTGCAGGAGAGTAGGAAGGCGAGAGAACTTGGAGCTCTGTCGACGACGAGCTTTTTCGGTGACGATGCCGTCGTTAACGGTGACAGCGACGACGACAACGGGGAGAGGAAGAATGCGAAGATGAGGAGGATGAAGGGAGGGCGACGAGGCTCGGGAGAGTAAGGTTTAAAAACCTAACAATAATATTAAAAAGAAATTTCAGCTCACATGAGGTTGCCCTGCAGTCGCCCTCGGGTCACCCGGAGGTTACCCTCGGGTTTCCTGTAACTGTAGTTTTGTTGTAAAATTTCCAGTGAACTTTGAAATTTCATAAAAAAAAATAAAATAAAAATCAAAAATTTGAAGATTTGCAGACACATTTATCATCATCCCCTAAGAGTAAAAAAAAAATTCAGCTCAAAATAAAATTAAATGGAGATTTTGACCCTATAGGTTGATTTGCTCAAAAAATCTTAATTTTAATCAAACCATCTAACCCCTTAACTTTCCAAAAAAGAAAGAAAAAATTTTATTTGAGTGTTATGGACATATATGAAATCAAAACAAACATGCTTATGTGATTTTTTTGGTATCAAAGTTGGCAGACGCTAAAGATTCTAAGCACTTGGTGTCAAAGCAATTTAGCTATTTGTAGAAGCAATTTAGCTATTTGTAGTACAAATTAAATAATAATTGAGCTGCAATAAATATAATGATAAAAATAATATGAATTACACACAACTTAATGATATTATTTAAAAGTATATGAAGCAATCCATGATCAGGCATTTTGTGTATTTAAAGCATGTGTAGTGCTCAACAATTACTATAGTTTGATATAGGTTAGTTTAAGTGATTAAACTAGTGTCCTATTGTGCACATTCCTAATTCTCTCCTTAAATTTGTAAATTTATTTTCCGGGAAAGATTTAGATATCAGCTAAATTAGCTTTAGATCCAACATGTTCTAATACTATATCACCTCTAGCTACATGATCTCTAATGAAGTGGTGTTTCACTTCAATGTGCTTGGTTCTTGAGTGATTTATTAGATTTTTTGTTAAGTTTATTGTACTAATATTATCACATAGAACTAACACTTTCTTATAGTTCAAGTCATAGTCCTCTAAGGTGTGCATCATCCATAAGAGTTGGGCTACGCAACTACAAGCTGCAACATATTCAGCCTCAGTAGATGACAGTGCTACAAAATTTTATTTTCTACTATACCAACTTACAAAGGAGGAACTAAGAAATTGACAACCTTCGCTAGTACTTTTTCTATCTAATTTACATCCTGCATAATCTGAGTTAGTATATCCAATCAAATCAAATGTACTTGTTCTAGCATACCATAAGCTTACATTAAGTGTCCCTTAAGATACCTCAAAATTCGCTTAACGGCAACTAAATGCGACTCTTTTGGATTTGATTGAAACCTAGCACATAGACAAACAGAAAATATAATATCGGGTCTACTAGCAGTCAAATAGAGCAAACTCCCTATCATACTTTTATATAATTTTTAGTCAACGCACTTACCTCCTTCATAGCTGTCAAGCTTTATATTTGTTGCCATTGGAGCAGCTATCTCCTTTGATTTTTTCATGCTAAATTTCTTCACTAGTTTGCATATTTTTCTTGGGAGATGTAGATATCATCTTTAGTTTGCTTGACTTGTAATCCCAAGAAGAATGTAAGCTTACCTATAAGGCTCATTTCAAACTCACTCTCCATGAGAGTGGTAAACTCATTCAAGAAAATCTTGCTAGTGGAACCAAAAACTATATCATCTACATAAATTTGTGCAATAAAAATATCATTATCTATATTTTTATTAAATAATGTGGGGTCTATTATACCACGATTAAAGCCTCTAGATACCAAAAAAGTCGAAAGCCTCTCATACCAAGCTCTAGGAGCTTATTTTAATCCATAAAGTGCTTTCTTTAGTTTGAAAACTTGATCAGAAAAATTAATATTCTCAAACCTTGTGGTTATTTAACAAAAACAAGTTTTTTAATAAAATCATTCAAAAAGGCACTTTTCACATTCATTTGATATGATTTAAAACCACGATGTGCGGCAAATCTCAGAAGAATGCGAATCGACTCGAGACGAGCTATGGGAGCATGCGTCTCATCATAGTCAAGACCTTCAACTTGGTTGAAACCTTGGGCCACTAGTTTAGCCTTATTTCTAATCACGATCCCATTTTCATCTAATTTGTTCTTATAAATCCAATGAGTATCAATAATTGGGTAATCATCAAGTTTTGGAACTAATTCTCAAACTTGGTTGCGTTCAAATTGAGCAAGTTCCTCTTGCATGGCAATAATCCAATCTGGATCGCCCAATGCTTCATCGATACTTTTAAGCTCAATTTGAGAAATCAATGCAAAATTACTATCTAATTGTCTAAAAGATAACCTAGTTCTCACACCATGAGATGAGTCACCTAAAACTTGATCTAAAGGGTGTTTAGAAAATACCTTCCAAGCTTGAGGTGGTGGTGGAGCATAGGTGTAGGATGAGCTTGTTTCACCTTTTTGTTGAACTTGATCTTTTAGTTCATCCATATGCCCATGGATTTAGACTTGATTTAGCTTCTTGGCTACCTCCTCCTTAATGTCATCATCTACAAGAGAATATCTTGGATAAACGAAGTTAGATTCATCGAATGCGACATTGGATGCTTCCTCAATTTTTAGTGTCCGCTTATTATAAATACGATGAGCTTTACTAGTGAGGGAATATCCAACAAAAATTTCTTCATCTTCTTTTGATGAAAACTTGTCCAAATAATTTTTGGTATTTAAAGAATAAATCTTACATTCAAATACTCTAAAGTAGTAGATCTTAGGTTTATTTCTATTCCAAAGTTCATATAGAGTTTTCATTAAAAAAGGTCTAAGGTACACTCGATTTTGGACATAACATGTCATACTAATAGCTTCGGCTCAAAAGTATTTAGGCAACGAATATTCATTAATCATGGCACGTGCTGCCTCTTAAAGAGCTCGATTTTTCCTTTCCACAATCCCATCTTGTTGAGGTGTTCTAAGATTAGAAAATTCATGCAAATATCCATTAGCTTTGCAAAAATTTTGAAAATTAAAATTGTTAATTTCACCATCGTGATCACTATGAATCCGGTTGACTTTGACACCTTTTTCATTTTTAACTCTTTTACAAAAATTAATGAATTTTTCAAGAGTATTATTTTTATGTCCAAGGAATAGTATCCAATTAAACATACTATAATCATCAATAATAATTAAAACATACCTACTACTGCCAATGGACACTACTCTATGCGAATTTAATAGATCTAAATGAAGTAATTCAAGAAGTTGAGAAGAACTCGTCAACTCTTTGGCCTTATGTAAGCATCTAGTTTGCTTACCTTCTTGGCATGCATCACATAATTTGTTCTTTTTATATTTCACCTTGGGAAGTCCATTTACATGATCATATTTTGAGAGCTTGGAGAGGAGCTTTATATTGGAGTGTGTCATTCTCCTATGCCATAACTAAGCTTCTTCTTTCCTTGACATCAAACACTTAACAGAATTATTAATAGCAATAAGTAAGTCAATTGTGTACACATTTTCGTCTCTACTACCAACTAAAATAGTGAAATCGGACTCAATGTGTTTGATAATGCATTTACTAGAATGAAATTCTGCTAAGTAGTCATTATCACACAATTGGCTTACACTAAGGAAGTTATGTTTCAAACCTTCAACTAATAGCACTTTTCATAAAAATAAATTAAGTTCTACATGAATTGAGTCATAATCTACTATAGATCTTTGACTATTATCACCACAAAAAATCCTACCTTTATTCTTAAATTTGATAGAGGAGAATTTGGAGGCATCACCAGTCATATGACGTGAACAACCACTATCAAGATACCATAGGCTGCCGGCGACCCTACTCCTCAAGCACACATATTTACAAACGAAAATAAAAATTTTGGTACCCAAAAACAATTGAGTCCAATGGAGTTAGGCACTAGATTCTTAGATACTCATGCCTTTAATCCTTTCTTATGAGCACGTCCTCTAGATAAATTCAAAGACATAAATAGCCCTAAGGATTTTTTAATGGGAGATTTAATTCCGCTTTTCATAATCAAAGAGACATATGCCTTCTCCTTATGAGTGGAATCGTATCCAATTCTGCCTTATTGTATACTGCTTTTTGGTTTTCCAGCATCATATCTAGATACTTGGACCCCTTAGTGAATACTTTAAGATCTCTTCTAAGGCTTTCAACTTTAGATTTTAAATCATGATTTTCTTTCTCAAGTATTTCAACTTGAGAAAAGTCACATGATTTCTCATCTAAAGTCACTTGAGAGGTAGTAGAAGATAAAGTGTTAATTAAAGATTTTCTCTCAAGTTTAAAAAAATTTAACTCCTTATGGAGCCCTCTAACTTTAGACTTGGATAACTTTAACTCATCCATCAATTCACTAACAAAATCTTGCATATCATTAAATGAAAAATCACTTACCTCAAGATCTTTTTCTGAATCGCTTTCATCGTGTGTTTTGGCAATCAATGCAAAATGTGCAAAATGCTTTTTGGTAACATCACTGTCGGATGAAGATGATGAATTCGAGTCATCCCAAGAGGCAGTCAATACCTTCTTTTTCTTCTTAGCTTTATCCTTGCTTTCATGCCCGTTTTGGATGTTTGGGCATTCATCTTGAAAGTGACCTAGTTTTTTACAACCAAAGCATATAACATATTATCTCCAATTATTATTATAATTATTTCTCTTGTGATCCTTAATATTTCTCCTATCTCTATCCCTCCTAGACCCTCCAATCATTTTCTTCATATCATCTTTACTAAACTTCTTTCATCTTCTCATCATTTTTCTAACCATATGGGCTACAATTTTGGCTTCTGGATCACTATCCTCATCACATCACTAGAAGAAGATATCTCAACTTGGGCTTTCTTGGAGAGTTTAGGTGAAGGTGATGATAAAGGTTTCTTGGATACTTCTTCTTCTGGTACTAGAGCTATGCCTTTCTTCACTTCTTTCTCTCCACCATGCCTAGTTTCATGAAGTTCCATATGGCTAAACAACTCATCAATTTTATGTGTCAAGATTTTGAGAAACTCCTATAGCATCAATTTTGTCAAACCATAATTGGGTTCTAGGAAAAGCTTCCAATACCTTACATACAACTTCTCTATTTTTTAAAATCTCACCTAGCCCTACAAGCTCATGATAAATCTCTTTGAATCTAGAGTGCATTTGGGCTATAGATTCACCTTCTCTCATATTAAAATTATCAAATTGATTTTTGTATAGAGCTTTCTTTGCTCTCTTGACCTCAGATGTCTCCTCATGTAATTTAATCAACTTCTCCCATATTTTTTTGCGC
This sequence comes from Apostasia shenzhenica, assembly GCA_002786265.1. Classification (NCBI taxonomy): domain Eukaryota; kingdom Viridiplantae; phylum Streptophyta; class Magnoliopsida; order Asparagales; family Orchidaceae; genus Apostasia; species Apostasia shenzhenica. The sequence continues at coordinate 2,249,091 of KZ451999.1, forward strand.
TAGTTTGGGGACCTAATTTATTGACCTCTTCTTTGGTTAAGGCACATTGTAAAGTGGGGATACCTCTCGCGTTTGCCATATATCTTTTCTTATTATTTTCACTCCAATTTTTCTCATCTAACTCTAATTCATCCTTATCCTTAGGTGGCATATATCCTTTCTTAAAACTAATCATCATATCAAAGTCAGTTTGAATGAATGCAGTCATCCTCATCTTCCAATATGCAAAGTCTAATCCATCAAAAAATGGTGGCCTATGAATAAATTGACCTTCTGAATTTCTAGAAGTCATACTACTTCTCGATGGTTAAACCTAAGTAGAAGTTCGTGCTCTGATACCAAATGTAGGATCAAATATGATGTCTAGAAGGGGGTGAATAAACGTAATTAAAATTTAATTTAATTTACTAGATATAACAGTTAGTGCAAAATACAAGCGGAAGCAAATATAAGTGCAGACAAGAGGAAAATATCACATCCACAAAGAACATATGATATAACGTGGTTCGGCTCAAATAAAAGCCTAATCCACTCAACCCCAATCGAAAAAATATCACTATAACACACTCTTTGGTTTAGACAGAAAAGCCCATACAAATCCTCCTCTATCTACTCACTAGAGGCCCTCCTCACTTTTAAGTGAGGGCTCACTCACTCACCTTCTCCAACCCTTATTTGGAGGTCCTCTTCACACACAAAGTGAATGCAGAAAAGAAGAACTAAAATATTACAATAAAAAAAATCACTTACTCTTCCTTCTTATGATTGAATCTTGAGAGCTAGAAAAAGAGTGGATGAAGAGTTTGAGCACTTGAGTCCAAGTTCACCTAGATCGCCTTGAAGCTTGATTGAAACTCAACATGAATATTTTTATCAACTCCAAGGATGGTGGAGAGTGAAGGTAAATGTTGGGAGCAATTAGAGAATTTTATGAGCTAAGAAGAATACACCAACTCCTATCTCCTTATATGACAATAGATCCAACGGCTAGAAAAAGGAGATGGAAAAGACCTGGAGGTCGACCTCAAGTCGACTCCCAACTAGCCGTTGGAGGATAAAAATAGGTCAACGGTCACTTCCAAGGTCGACCTCACCACTGAGGTCGCCTCTAGGTTTCTGTTGAGGGTCGTTGCTGAAGGTTGACCTCACTACTGAGGGTCACCCTTCAACTATCTCAAAGCTGCCCTTGAGCTATCACAACCAAAAGAAAACATATCTAGAACAATGTCACTACTACTAGGCCACATAATTAGGAGAAATTTAACTTTAGACAAACTTTTAAGATTATCTAATTAACTCGCAGAGATTCTAAATGCTCAAACTCATATCCAAACTATTCTAGCAATCAAAATCAACCTCATAATAATTCTACTCTCAAATAAAAATAAAAAGGACTGATAAAATTTGTTTCACTTAATCTTCAATGCTTGAATATTTCTCTCCAAGTTGATTGATCTCAATTTTAGTATACATAGATACAATTGAGATGCAACTTTAATAAACCTGAGATTAAAAATACTAAATAATTTTGTTAGTACAAATTAACTTAAACATATTACTAAACATTAAAATCACAATATTACCACAAGGGAGGAACCAACATATATGCCTTATGTAAAGAATGAAATGTATTCTAATTGTTGTGGAAGCATCTCACTCGTGATAAAGAACACCATCCGATTCATGGCACTAGAAGCACAAGTTCTTTTTTTTTTGTTGCTGCGTAGTCCTTGAACCATTGAACTTGCAATATTGTCGCAATTGTGTGTTCCTGTCGAAAATTTTATAATTTTATGAAAGTATCTTTGGTCAATGTAAAAGACTATTTTGTTACTCTTTTTCCTTTGCTTCATGATCCAGCCCAAGATTTGCTGTGGATTCGCCTTGTTATTCAGCTTGGGAGAAGCACCACATTTTTTGCTCAGGTCTCTCTGTTCCTGCTAGAAATGTGTACTTTCCTCTCGTGGAATCACCTATTCAAGAGCATCAAAGTTTAGATCATAGGAACAAATTTAAGCTGATTAAGGCTTGCTTATTTGTAAATTTTAATTTTAATAAAATTAAATTTAGATAAAAATATTTTTTATTAAAATTAAAAATTATAAATGATTAACTTTTAATAATAAACTTTATGCTTAATGTGATCAGGCTTTAATTCTGCTTCTGTTGTTGATGTTGGATTTATTGGTGTAAATTCTCCTAGCCCAATTAGGAAGAGCTCACTTGGATACCAGGTGACACCACTACATTTCCCACATAGGTAGGGAAAACTGCGGTGTTTGGGATTAAAAAAACAAAGAAATAATTGAAATAAAATAAAAAACAGATAAGGGGGGAGATGATAAACAGTGACAAAGGTGTGGAATATGCAGAGCCACATTAAGATGGAAGAAATGAAACAGGGTGTCTTCTTCTGCCTCCATTTCACCATGCTCCTACTGATTGAATCTCTTACAGAAAAAAGGTTTCAAAAGACCCTACAAACTGTGTCAAAATGAAACTCAGCACTCAACTAAGCTTGAAATGATCAAGGGTTTTTTCTTTGGACCTCTTCCACTGCTGTATATTAGCTCATAAGTAACAAGCATCATAAATTCTAGCAAAGAATCTTTACTCTGCTCCACTTTTAAAAAAGGATTTGCCTTTTCTTTCACAAAACAGCTGGCTTTCTCGAATATATTTCCTGTAACATCATCAAATTGGAAAGAAACCTCGTTGAATTTCTTTCCCCACATCAATAATCTCTCAGCCAACCCTTGCTCATAGAAATGAGAGAGCAACAGGTTAACAGTGACAACGTTAGGAACAAAAGCCATCTTAATCATCTTTGCAGCCAACATCTTGGCATGATCAAGCATGTCGGCAAGCATCCCATTCATCACAGTGTTATAAGTCACCGTATTAGGAGTAAAAAATCCCTCAGAGATGACCTCATCCACTACCTTCATGGCCTCAGCGACCTTGTGGCTTCTGCATAGTCTATGAATCTCTATATTGAACGTGAAAATATCAGGTTTGCAATCTTTAGAAGCCATTATTTCCAAATACCTCATTGCAGTTCTCGAATCAAAAGCTTTGTAACATGCATCAATTAATGTGTTGTAAGTCACAACATCTGGTTCCAACTCATTAAGACCCATTTGCCTCAACTTTTGATCTGCCCTCATCAATAGCCTCTGCTTACATAAACCATAAATTAGTATATTCATGGTGTAATTGTCAGGAACCAGCCCATTGCGCTTCATTTCCCCTTCCAATTCCAATGCTTTTTCGACATCGCCAATCTCACAAAAACCATAGATCAGAGAGTTGTAGGTGAAATTGCTTGGCACCAATCCTCTCCTAAGCATATCACTGAAAGCTTCTTGGGCCCTGTCCATGAGATTCACTCGGCAAAGGCCATTTATATAGGCTGAGAAGGCGACTGCATCAGGAATGCCACACTTCCTTTCCATCTCATCCCAACAAGCCATAGCCTCAGATACTTCACCAGCCTTAAAGCAGCTATCCATGAAGATTGTGAAAGCTAATATATCCACATTGAAGCTCATCTCCATCATCTTATACAAAAGCTCTTTAGCTTCAACTAACCTTCCACCCCTACAGAATCCTAACAGCAAAGACTCCCAAGTACCAACCGAGGGTGCAAGCCCAAATTCATCCACCATGATACTGAGCATATTGACTGCTTCTACATCCAATCCCTGCTTGCTATATCCAGCAATAACTGAATTAAAAGCTGCGATACTGGGCATCTTTATCAGAGAGCTACGTTGGGTTAGCATGAATCTTGCAGACTGCAACTCTCCATTCCAACATAAACTTGAGACTAACATCTCGGAACGGACCTCATCGCTCGATGCTCCATTGTACAAGTTTTCAACTGCGGATTTCCAATCTCTCCGGAACTTGCAGAGCCCGGAAACAATTATGTTAAAGGTGTAGCAGTCGGGCGCCAATCCCTTCTTGATCATCTCTCTATACATAGAATCAGCTTCATCGATCTTCCCAGCTTTCACATATCCATCCAAGAGGACATTGTAAGTAATGGTGTTGGGCTGAATTCCATGTTCCTCTATTTGACTGAACAACGCTCTTGCCTCTTCCATCCTCCCCTGCCGACAGAGTGCGTTGATCAGAATATTGTAGGTTACAATACCTGGAATGCAGCCGGAGTCGAGCATTTCGTCAAACAATTGGAATGCTCTGCACACACGACCCAACAAGCAGTGAGCTTTCATGACAATATTGAAGCTGCAAGCATCTGGCGCGAGATTGAATTTGGGTATCAACCAAATCAGCGCTTCCCCGGATGAAACCCGTCCTTTGAGGCATGAACCAAGAATCATGGCATTGAAGGTCCTGATACTCGGACGAGGCCCGAGACGAATCATATCCCTGAACAATCTCCAAGCGTATCCTGAATCACCGTATGTAAAGAGCAGCCGGAGAATAATAGCGTTGGCGGAGAGGCTCGGAGTCTTACCCTGGCGACGGATCTCTGACAGAGCTGCAAGCGCCTCAGGGACCATGCCAGCTTGGAGAAAGGCGCGGAGGACGAGATGAACTGCTTCGTAGCGCGAAGGGTGGAGGCGATGGAGATAAGACCAGCGGAAGAGCTCGCCGGCCAGGGCAGGACCGAAACGGTGAAGGAGGCCAGCAAGCAGGACCTGAGCCAAGCTTTTCTGACCTTCGATCGAGAAGAGGATCAATACAGCATCGCAAGCACAGAAAACATCGGCCGTGGAGAGGACAGGAAAAGCTAGGGTTAAGAAAGCGAGGCCCGGCCCGGGTCTCCGAAGAGAGCTGAGGAGCTCGGCTAGAGGTTCAGGGCGGAATCCAAGGACCATTGAAGTAGAAGCAGCGGAGAATCGATCATCGGTTTTGACCGCCACGGCCAGGTGATGGAGAAGTTCGAGGCGAAGTTTCAGCTGAAGCGGCGGAGTCGGGAGTTCGCGCGGAGGAAGAAACTGATCGAGAATGACATCAGCCGCCAGAGGCGCCGCCTCGGTGGCGGCGTTGGCGGTGGACATGGAGGTTAGAGCTCCGGCGACAAGGTAAGATTCGACGGCGGCGCGGCGGCGGAAAGAGGCGATGATCATCACAGTTGGGCCCCGATCCCGGCATTGAGGAAAACCCTCGTAGTGGACTCTGAAGGTAAAAAGATTAAATTTTTAGTTACTTGCAGCATTCACTACCATCAAATACAGAGATTGGTCTATACTGGAGCTGCTTCATGATATATGATTATATATATGAGGTAAATTACGTTTAAAGCATATTATTACACATATTAATGTTTTCAAATATTCAATTGGTCTTTTCCTAACTCTTTTTATTACTAAATTTTTTAAAAGTTCTTATTCTACACCCCCCTCTCTCTTTGGACCGGTTCTACTCTGAGTCCGGTATAGTTCAAGCCAAGTATGGTTCAAGTCGGTTCTGAGGACCAAAACCAGTCCAGCGCAGTTCTGTATGTGCGAACCCGTGCTCGACACTACCTCTACACAGTAGCAAGCACTCATGCCACAATATTTTAAATTTCAGGCACCACAATTTTTTTAAATGGGATAGCGCTCCACATTTTATTAAAAAAAATAAAAAAAAAATTTAAATTTAATTATCATTAGATCAATCGTTTTAGAGTCATTTTAAACTTTTTTTATGTTATGTAAAGCCTCTTATAAATAAAAAAAAAATTATGTGTAGTATAATTTCTCAAATTATTTATCAAGTTTAAGACTACTGCTCATTTGAAATGTTTTTGCAAAGTATTACTAGCTTCCTGATTTTGATCTGCTACTGATTCTGGTCTTCTCCCTCTCGGGGAGAATTTTGATGAAACTTAAGAACTTGATTCGATCTCTCTGAAGAGCATAATCTTAATCTTGAAGCTAGTGAAGATGTTGGCATCGATACTGACCTGTCAATTCAATCTTTAGGCATCTCCTAACACAATAAGGTATGAGAGTATTTTGAATCATAAGTTAAAACTAACTCTAGTACATTGCTAATAGGATAGCTATATTTAAAAAGCACTTAGATCTCACATGTTTATTGAAAAAATTTATCAACCCACTATGGTAGAGGTAAACTAGACACAGTTAAGTCCACAAAGTGGATCTATGCCTTGGATATTTAGAAATGAGAAGGCATGAAAAGGTTTAGTTTAGATTGTTGTTAGAAATGGGAAAGCATGTAAAGGATTTCTTAGAATATATTATTCAGTATTTATAATTATAGTATTTCTGGGTACACATTAAAAGTGGATTATATATCAATTTACTCTCTAATTCAACACTTAATAAGGGTTAGTTTAACTTCTGCTATTTGACTAACATTAATATGAAATGTTACTTGGTTGTTATTTATCATTGATGAATAATAGAAAATGCAAAAACATACTTTATCTTTAGAACTGTTAGATGAAGCTCGTATAGGTTCTACTATTTTTTTATATTCAAAATGTTCATAAAATTTATAGCATAGGAATAAGATTTTTTTTTCATTACCTTAAATAATACTTCAAATAATATTAGTGCAATTAATTCTTTTCAATAATTTTTGAAATATTTTTTTTTCATATTAGATGTGCATATCATATCATAAATTATATGTTTCTGCTGCTTTTAGTACCGAGCATTTGATTATGTTTGAAATTAAACATATTACTGAATGGATTCGATTCAATTCAATTGTTTGTTTGTCTAAGTATAGAAAAATCTTTCATGTTTCTTTACCTGCTAAAATTAAAAGGAATTCTCTAATTGATTTTACCGTACGAGGATTTACTCACTGTATTTTATGAGTTTCGATCAAATCAAATTCTTCTTGTTAGTATAGAACAAAAAATTTAAAATTATTGAAAAAATATATTTTTTATATTCTATCAACATCACGCTTGCTCGCTACCAAGATAATTAAGCTATTGAACCATTTTATACAGAATATTTTGATTTTTTAGGGAGTGATATTGATACTAAAAAAAAGCATTAGTCTTCACAATTCTCTAAGATTTATTATCTTTTTATTATAGTAAATAGGTTACAAGTAGGAATGTTGACGCCACAAGCAGGAACACAAAAAAGAGTGGCATCTTCAACTTTCTTAGGCAGGATGCGGCGAAGAGGACACTTGTTGCTGAAAAGGGAAAAGCGCTTACAATTGACCAATCCATGACCGAATGTCAAGTGCTTACAAATCTAAACAAGTTACAATTTTATTTCACTTGATGGAAAAATTTGATGACAACATAAGCTGTGGACAGGGTAAGCAAAACAGTACCCTTTAGTTCATGACATTCTAGCAGCATAAGCATCGACAGTAGCATCCAAATCAACTTTTTTCATGACAGAATAATAAGAAAGTACAGAAATAACTTATTCGCTATGGCTTTTTACATACTTACTTATCTATAAAATTAGTTTGTTGTCGAGTCATGTAATCAATAATATAATTTTGTGGATGAGCTTAAGGATGATAGCTCATAAAAAAAAGAAGAGTATTCCAAAAGAATTTCTTATAATCATGAAGAATGATTTTTTTTTACTATAAATATTTAAAAATATTAACTTATTTTATTATAAAATTTTTCATTAATGATAATGATTTTTTTTTTAATTCATACTAATTTAATTTTATAAAAATAAATAAAAAATGAAAAGGAACTAGAACTAGACCCGACCTAACTCGAAACCTAGAACCTGACCAAACTTGAACCAAAAACCGTAGGAATTAGACTAAACCGGTTCTAGGTCCAACCTTGGACTGGTTTTTGGTCCGGTCTGGTAAGCACCCTGACCTCTCTTTCGCCCCCCTCTCTCTCGTGCGGTGCTGCTGGCGGGGATGGGGGACCCCACTGATTAGGGCGCTGTTGGCTCCCTCCCCTCTCTCTATCCTCCCCTTCCCTACTCTGTCTTTCTCTCTTCATGTTTTCTCTCTCCCGTTGGCAAAACGATCACCCACTAGCAAAAGGGAGGAGGGATATTTTTAAATTTTCGAACTGATTTTGAATCGATTCAAAAATTAAATGAGTTTTTCGAGTTTGGGATATTTTTAACATCCCTGTCTTGAGCCAATCAATACAAATCTGGATGAAGAGCCGAATGTTGATTACGTGGCTCCATTTCATATCATACTGCATATTTTTCCAGTCTTCAAAAATCTCGTAATATTTGTTCTTTCACGGGAACCACTGGTAGCCTCCCTAATTAGTGTGAGTCATTCCTCCTCAACAAAGGGAGCATGATTTTTTAAATTTAATTATTTTTTGATTAACTAATTAATAATATAAATATAATTAAAAAAATTTAATAAAGGAGTATGTTTGGGACGACTACCGTTAATTAATAGAAGTCATCTGGCGGGCGGGCGGGCGACTTCTGTGACTTCTTTAAAATAAAAATAAAAAAATTTATTTATTTGTTGAAGAAAATTCTCCAAAATTGAAACATTATTTCTTCTTTTTTTTCAAATATCATTTTTGTTTAAAAAAATGGCATATCAGAATTTATTATTTAATAATAAATTATAATTTTTTGTTGCTATTTTAGTACACTATTTTATTTTTCATTTATAAAAGAGATGCTTTAAAGGCATCTTTAATTTGGTGATATGAAATTAAATATTTACAAAATAATTAATAAAAGTCCCCAACTCTCGAACGACTTCTAAATTATTTTTTTAAATTAAATATTATTTGAAAAATATTACTTTAAAAATTCATAAATAAAAAAATAAAAATAATTATAAAAAATAAATTAATAATAATTTAAAATTATAAGAACAAATAAAAAAAAATTATTAGTTATAAATTAAACAAATTAAGCTCATTAAAAATTTAATTAATTAATAAAAATTTCTAATTAACATTATCTCTGCCACGTCCAGCATCCGTAACTATTGAGCGTGATAGAATTTGTTTAATTTATATCTAACAAATCCTATAACGCACATTAAAGTAATATTTTTTTAATAATATTTAATTTTTTTAAAAAAATAATTTAGAAGTCGCCCGAGAGATATGCAATTTCGGTTGTTTTGGTTTCGTGGCCTCGAAGCCGTTTCATACTTCTAAAAGCATATCTAAGTATAAATTTGTTATTTCTCTCAAAGCTAAAATTAAGGGATAACTAAATCTGAAAAATTCAAAATTTAAAAAATAATAACAAATTATCTTTAGACTCATAACCACATCCCTTAAATATCTCAAATTTTAATATAAATATACTCGTGAGAATTTTCAATTAATAATATTCAAATAAATTTAATTAAATAAAATTTATTATTTAAATAAATTAGAACTCTTATTATCTTATTCTATTTTTATATTCAATTAAATTTTTATAAATATGTTTGTTTAAATTAATTTTTTAAGTTTATTTTAAAAAGAAGCCGTCCGGTCCCGGACAACTTTTGATAACTTCTGCTTAGCAGGAGTCGCTCGCACGCCGGACAACTTCTTTTTAACCCACTCACCAGGCGACTTCTTAAATAACGACACCTATTTAACGTCCAAAATAAGCTTTCTTTGTTAATTTTTTTTAATTATATTCATATTATTAATTAATTAATTAATTAAAATGCTCCAATTTAAAAAATCAACTTCCTCCTTCCAAATTTCCAATCTGCATTCGATCTTCTAGCAATTTAATCAAGGGTAATACTGTCCTTTCCTTAAAACCCAATAGAGTTTTTTTTTTTTTATAAAAAAAACCCAAAAGAGTTGAAAGAGTTATTATCGGAGGTTTTTGATCTATCGATATTTGAAATAAATTATCACTTGAAAATTAATTAAAATAATCTTAGCAAAATAAAATGATTATTTGGTTGCATGTTATTGTCAAATAATCTTTTATACTAATTTCTATTTTGCCGTCGAATGCTCACTTATAGAAAATATATATATATATATATATATATATAAAATATGATGTAACATCCGACGATTCCACTATAAAAATATTATTCGCTTTAACTTTAAGAAAACAGCGTGATTTAGGTACTTCCCAGGAGTTCATTTGATGCTACTCCATCCTAAGCACGTTTAAATATAGAGTTTCCTATCATTAGCCTCACAGTTTTGCCCTAAAATGTGCTTCTATTATTTGAGATCATGTTATCTACTTATACAACTTAAAAATTCTTTCTCTTTTTTTATGTGGAATGATTCATTTCTGTGCTCCTCTTATCACTAATTATTCGGTCTAAAAGTCTGCTAGGAGTCACACTTTACTTCAGTGATTCTTTCCTTTTAGAATATCACCCGGCGATCACTCCCTGCTCTCTTCAGCCACAAGCGTTACATATAATATTTATGTAACTTTACTTGATGATATATTAAAATTTGTATTTTTTTAATGCCTATTAAATCTAAAGTTGCCGCATTCTAAAATACCTGATACTATTATGCCAATTGGGTTGATTTTTGCGTTTTTTGATTAAGTTTTTTTCCACTTGTGAGTTTTTATTTAAAATAAGCTTGCCAAAATAAAATGTTAATTTGTCAGCATGTTATTATGATATATATATATATATATATGTATATATGTCTGTATAGATAAATAGATATAAATATAGATATATAAATTTTGGGATATTTATATGCATGCCACACAAATCTTTTAATATTACACCACACATATTTTTTTCACAAATTTTACACTATAGAATGCAAGGTTTTAAAAACTGGACCGGACCGGCCGGTTCAACCGGTCGAACCGTGAACTGGTCAGCCAACCGGTCCGATTTAATTTTATAACCGAATCCGCTTAAAACCGGTCAGAATCGGTCTAAACCGCGGTTCAACCGGTCAACCGATGAACTGTACCTTTCAGTCTACCAGTTCTGAAGCCTGTTCAGTTTTCAAAACTTTGATAGAATGTGAAGAAAATGTGTGTGATGTAATATATGAAAATTTGTGTAACATGTGTGTAAAAATTTCATAAATTTTTATGTAAGTTTGACTTGATAGTGCATTAAAATTTGTATTTTTTTAATACCTATTGAATCTAAAGTTGCCTCTACTAATATGCCAATTGGATTGAGCTTTATGTTTGTTGATAAAAGTTTATTTTATTTTTTTCGTAAAAATAACATGAGTAACTAGCAATTGAAACCAATTTTATTATTATTATTATTATTATTATTATTATTATTATTATTATTATTATTATTATTATTATTATATATATTTAAAGCATTATAAGTATATATATATATAACAAAAAATTAAATAAGAATTAAATTTGAATCAATTTTATTATAAACGAGCAGATTTCAAGTAAAAATAAATAAATCAGAGTTTTGCATAAAAAGTTTTCTGAGTTTCAAATGTTATTAACAACTCCGATGCAATTAAAGCCCCGCTGCCAAGTAACATATACTTAGGGCTGGCTTTGAGCCTAGTTTGAACACAATTGTTCTCAACTCAAAATTAATTTTTTTTTTATTTCAAGATGATTATTAAATTAAAATGTTAATTATACATATATTATAAATATTATGATATAACATTACAAAATTATTTATAAATACATATAGTATGGGTATAGTTATGTTCTAGTTTCTACGTATTAAATAACATAATATATATATATATATAATTATTTATTTTGCTTAAATTAAGTTTGAGTTATATAACAGATTTTAAATCGAATAAAATGCGAATAAAAATGCCACCCGTAGAAATATTCTCAAGAGACACGTATTTAAAGGGGGCCCTCAGTCGCCTGCTCCTAGATCTCCTCGCTCTACGAGACTCCCGTCGGCCATCATGGGTTCAGCCGGCCGTCTCGTCCTCTCCCACTCCCCGGAGATCCTCCTCCTCCTCCTCCTCCGACTGATCTGTGCCGGCGAGGCGGTAAGCTTCCGCTGGGTGCCCGCCAACCCGAACAGTAATATTGTGAGGGCCGGACATCGTCGTACGGGCGCTGCCGGTCCGCGAGTACTACAACATGGACCAAGTGCCCAGGCTCATCTTCGGGTTCGGGGAGAGCGCTTTCCGGCTGCAGCTCGGCGATCAAATCGTGTGGCGTGTCAAGTTTCTCGCCAACAGGGTCGGAATAGGACCGGCCGCGCCGCCGATGCAGGTTGTCGTCGTCGACGCCTTCGTCTTTTTGGCTACTTCTCATGATCCGTTCCTCAAGATGTTCTTTTGCGCAAACCCATTACACTGCACGCTTGAAACGCTAACGAAGGAAGCATGGATAATCTCTAGCCACAATCTCAATATGTTATGTCGTATTTTTGTGTCTCTCTGAGTTTGTTTGGTTAAAAGATAAATTTAGAAAAGAAAAAAAAATTTTATTTTATAGAATTAATCGAAAAAAAAAAATTATTTTAATATTGGAAGGTACGTGAGATGTGAAATAAAATTGATTTTTAAGATTGAAATTATATTGGATGTGAAATAAAGTTGATTTTTAAGGTTAGAATTTGTGTTGGATGTGAAATAAAATTATTAAAATTTATAATAAATTTAAAATATTATTATTTTATTCCTTAATCTATTTTTAAGGCTTTGCCAAACAAGCCCTCTGTTATATATATTCGTGTTTTATAATTTAAAAAATACATTAATATATCTGTCATAGGTAAATTCATAATATTTAAATTTTGTCTAGTTGAGAGTCTTTTTACCCATGACTATGGTCGAAATAATTTCTAACTATTTTATTAAAAAAAATTATTTTTAATCTTCAATACATAATCTTCAACATAAAAAATTCACTTTATATCACATATTATACTTAATTTTTTATTATTATTTTTTTAATAAAATAATTATTGATCATCAAAAATTATTTTGACCGACCTCCAACTAATTAAACAGGACCTTAATAAATTACGTCCAAAATATATATAATGTTTTTTGTGTGCATCCAAAACTCCATTTTTTGACTCTCTTTTTTCTGAATTTTCGTGTTTAGTTATATCCATTTTTGGACTATTGTTGAGTTATTCAAACTCTACAATATGATTCTATTTGATAATAAGCTAAAAATCATGACTAAAATTAACTATAACTAAAATCTTAAATTTATTTTAAAAAAAATTAAAAAATTATTTTAAATCTCATCTCACACAAATTTTAACATTAAACAATCACTTTATTTTTTACATCCAACATAATTTTTAATATAACCAACTTATTTTATTTCACATCATACATATTTTTTAAAAATAGCTAAAAATTCTAACAAAATCTTCTTTTTTTTCTTATTACTAGGAACCAGACTGTAATTTCCAAAACTTTAACATATGAAATCCATTATTTCTTGAAACCAGTATTACATAAGAGAGAAAATTAGCACATAGAAGTAGAGGTAGGTTGTGAGTGGTGCGAAAATTGAACGTAATCAAAGGAAACTTAGACCAGATTGAGACATCGAGGCAACATTAAGAAACTTGGCCGCTTGAACACCAGTAAGAATAAATAGCTAACTGCAGCATGAAAAATGCTGTCATACTGATCAAGCAAATGACAAAATACAAAAAATCATGGGTTAAATTTGGTAAAGTATAAACTAATATTCAGTTACCTTTCAAAAACAAAATAATATGTAATAAAATTACGGTAAAGAGATCACTATGAGAAGTACCATGAATAGAATAGATGATGAGCATAGAATGAAGCAAGAATATGAAGCAAAACCAAGAAAATCTCCAAAAAGAAGCAAACTCGAGAGATCCTTTATAAGAGAGAAAATCCATTATTTCTTGAAACCAGTATTACATAAGAGAGAAAATTAGCACATAGAAATAGAAGTAGGTTGTGAATGGTGCGAAAATTGAACGTAATAAAAAAAAACTTAGACCAGATTGAGACACTGAGGCAACATTAAGAAACCTGGCCGCTTGAACACCAGTAAGAATAAATAGTTAACTGCAACATGAAAAATGTTGTCAGACTGATCAAGCAAATGACAAAAATACAGAAAACCACGGGTTAAATGTATAAACTAATATTCAGTTACCTTTCAAAAATAAAATAGCATGTAATAAAATTATGGTAAAGAGATCACTATGAGAAGTATCATGAATAGAATAGATGATGAGCATAGAATGAAGCAAGAATATGAAGCAAAATCAGAAAAATCTCCCAAAAGAAGCAAACTCGATAGATCCTTCATAAGAGAGAAAATCCATTATTTCTTGAAACCAGTATTACATAAGAGAGAAAATTAGCACATAGAAGTAAAAGTAGGTTGTGAATAGTGCGAAAATTGACTTAATCAAATGAAACTTAGACCAGATTGAGACACCGAGGCAACATTAAGAAACTTGGCCGCTTGAACACTAGTAAGAAAAAATAGCTAACTGCAGCATGAAAAATGCTGCCAAACTAATCAAGCAAATGACAAAAAAACAGAAAACTATGGGTTGGTAAAGTATAAACTAATATTCAGATACCTTTCAAAAACAAAATAACATGTAATAAAATTACGGTAAAGAGATCACTATGAGAAGTACCATGAATAGAATAGATGATGAGCATAGAATAAAGCAAGAATATGAAGCAAAATCAGAAAAATCTCCAAAAAGAAGCAAACACCAGAGATCCTTCATGCTATTGATGTTCCCAAAGTAGCTTCCTGCTGGCAGGTGGAGCGAGGCCAGGAATGTCGGGAATATCCTTGTTTTTTGGGTTCACAATCTGAGAAAAATTTTAGAAAAATAACCATTCAATTAATGGGAAAAATAGCTTTAGTGAAAAATAAACTAAACTCCCATTTCTTTTGATATTACATACAAGCCCCCTCAATTGATATTACATATAAGCTTAAATATTTGTAAAGTGCAATGAAAATAAAAATTCATGTAGCCAGGTACTTAGTGGGATAAAAGCTTAGTTGTTATTGTTGTTGTATAAGCCCAGATATTTTTAAGTACCGCAAAAAACATGAAGTTTGTTTGGTTGTTATTCAAAGAAATGAAGATCCTTCATGCAAATAAGAATAAATGTAATTTCATGAAAATAAGTTACATAAGTACCTCTTTACAAAAATAGAAGAGAAACATCAGCCTAACGTTCACCTCTTAGGTTAAGAGTTGTTAACAAAAAGTAATAGGAAAATATTTTGTGATGTTTGAGGAAATTAGGAACTTGTACATAATATCATTGTTAAAGGAGAGATCAAATGTATAATTCGTTAAGAAATCAGGACTGAGGAATTAAATGGTAATCAAAAAGGATTTAAGTTCTATTAAGATACTAGTTACTTTCGATTGGGAATTTGACATCATACCTTTACAATAATAACAGCTATAACTCCAGCCACAATTAAGCAAAGCAAGGCCATGATACACCGGTCGGTTGCAACCTAATAATAGCACAGAGGATTGAGGAGTATAGAAAACTAAACTACAAAAAATCAATTGCTTTGAGTAAAAAAGATAACCTGTCTGCCTATTTCTTTGACAAGTTGTGATGCCTTCTTGATTGAAAAATGAATAGAGTCTAGTTCATTTACGATCCTACTCATTTGTTCGGTCTAAGAAACCCGAACATAAAGAAGATACAATTCAGTAGTTGGTTGTATTAAACACTATTCAAACTAATCGTGTATATTCTGACAATAAAACAGCATCTCGAAATGAGTGTTAAAAGGATAATCAACCTGTGCTTTGAGAGCAGCCGTAGTCTCTGTACCAATATTGATAGTGTCATGTACAACCTAGTACAGAGCAAAACTTGAAATATTATCAACTCTAACGAAGCTTTCAGACTAGAGAAATAACAAATATGGAAGTTAAGCATTTGAGATGATAGCTCATAATCCCTGTTTTAGGTTAGAAATTAGATAAAGCAATAAGCAATTTACTTTTGATAATTTGAATTCCCATCCTAAATGAGAGAATTCGAAGATAGCGTCTAACCTTCTTTGACCGCTCAATGGCTTGATCAGTATCATTCATCATGCTGTTTCCAGCATCCATTAGTTGCTGGTCGGTCATAGCTACATAAAAAGCAATTTCGTGAAGTAAGAACAGAGAATAAATTGTCAAAATTCATCTTATTAGAAGATCACAGGAAAAATGGAACATACATATAAACCTGCATGTACACTCCTTTCGTCAACTAAATGACCATATTATACCAACCTTTCAGCATCCGCAGATCATTGAGGAAGATTAGTGGTCAACAGACAAAAGAATAAAAGGAATTAAGTTTGATAAAGTTAGACTTTGTTTGTGAGGCTATTTTTAATTGAAGTAAAAGATAACTTTTGATGTGATTATTTTATTTTGAGATTTGTGAAAAATTTAAAATATAATTTTATGTTAAGATATGTGTAGTATGTGAAATAAAGTTGATTTTAATGTAGGAGTTTGTATAGGATATGAAATATTGTTATTTTAATGTTAAAATTTGCATATGAAGTGCCCTATAAGGCTAATTTTAATCTAAGTTAAAGTTGACTTAGAAAAAACAAATAGCACCCTATTAACGAATATTGTATCCTTCTTGTCCTCATTTCTTGGTTAGGCTGAAGAGTGTAATCAGGAAGAAAGAATTATTGTAGGGAGGGAGCTTCCATTCATTTTGGTCTATGAAGTCTAATGTTCCAATGATTTGTGTGATTAGCCCAGCGAAATATCAGCTTACAAACTATACAATTGAAATATCTCAGAACTTGCATAGTTCAGGATAACAATTTAGCTTATATTTGAGTTTAACTTTTCATTCCGTTTGAGAACAAAAATGAAAAAAAAAACACTTTTTTGGTTCTTAATGAGATTGTGATCATTTGATAGTAATTAGATTTAATCTGAAATAAACTTACCCCGACTATGTTGACACAGGAGTTGGTACTTATAGCAATTATAAGGGGAGATTAGACACTAGTATTTTCAATTTTTCATTCTCACTCATAAATCTAGGCAGGTTAAAACTTCAGAAACTTCTTTCCATGCAAAATAGGCTATAGATAAAAAGGTTAGTCACGAGTCGAAGAGAAAATGACAGATTATCTTACTTGATGCCTGAAAGACATTATCTTCACCAGGTCCATCTCCAACCACAGATGTGTCAAAAAGTTCAATACGCTTGTTTCCAAGACTATTTGTGTACCTGCAGTACCATACAAGCAACTCAACTATCATTCGGTCCAGCAAAGACGAGCTCTTGAAATTTAAATGGCTCAACACAAAAATAAAAGGAAAAGTAAAAATGGACCTAGAACCATTGGCACCCTAAAACCATTGGGACACTTATTCCCAATGGTTCTGGGTCCATTTTGGGTAACATCCTATGGAATAACACAAGTTAAACAAATGAAAATCGGGCATGAATAATACAATCTTTTCAAATTAACAAGCATACATTCCTTTTTAATCATCATAAAATGTTAAGCCTCAAATATAGAGATTTTGAAGACATCCATGCACGTTTCATCACAAGCTGGGATATAGCTTAATTAGAAGGCATTATCTAAATTCTGAATCCCTAGTAAGTTTCAAACCTCAGCTGAAAAGCAATCTATATTAGGTAGCCATACTTAATTTTGTTGTTCGTAACTTTTCTTCGTCTGAGATTAAGATCCATACAAACTAAATTTATGCTTTGTGGCTTTTACTTCACATCTCAATGATGTTCTTTAATTAACTTATACGCCTTGGTTTTGACATAATTGTCATTTTGATATGTTTAAAACTGTTTGATCTTTTATTTTTCTTTTGATGAATCATCATCAACTTCATCATTTTGAAAATACAGATGTTCGGTTTTGAGATACAGTGACTTTTCTATAATGTTACCATTAGCCACCTACAAGTGAAGATTTTATGTAGTAATAATCCATTAACCTTGAGGAGAAAATAAAACGGTGCTGTATCTTAGCGGTATATAGAAAAATCCTAATCCTACGATGCATGGAATAGAACAAAAAGTCATCATTTACAGAAAAACCATGTATATAACACAATTTATAGATCAGTGATGCAAAAGTTGTTGACATATGCATATATACAAAATGATTGCGTTGGATCTCAATCTTCAGAAAATAATCACAATTCCATGTCGAGGACTTCACCAAGTTTTTCCCAGGTTCTGTTGAAGTGCTTATAAGCATCCAACAAAATTTTATCTCTACATGACGCCTGTTTGAAAATGATAATGCAGTTTTATAATAATCAACCCCATGATTGTTGCATGGGATGATCCAGGAAAGGCAATATTTATGCTCTATATTGCTAGTATAAATTCTTGCGACTACGGACATCCTGCTTTAAAAATACTAGAAATTAAAGGCACTTACTGCTTCTTGAGAGCAACATATGAATTTAATTCTTTGATCTGAAAAAATATTACAGATAGTCAATGCGCGGGAAAAGAAAAGATACAGTGCCTAATAGTGGGGAAAAGGTGAATTTATGTCAGGTTCAACTGAAGTACCATTGACTGCTTTCTTTCATTCAACATTCTGTTAACTGAGGGGGAATTTTCACTTTCCTCTTCCTTCAACTCTCTATCAAACTCTTTAATGAGCCTGGAAAATATTAAGCATACAATAACAGCAAAAGTTCATATCCATCGCAAAAAATAACAAAAAAACAAACCTTTAAAGTGGCTCTTTCCATTATATAGTTTGCTGCAGATAATAACAATTTAGACTATTCACCTGGTGCCTGGAAACTTGCTATTTCTCTTACAGCATGGATATCTTATTATTCTGACAAAATTGATGTGAACAGAAAATATTTGAACATTTCCTTATTTAATAAATCCTTCACTTCTGAGGTGGGGACAAAGTTGAGAAACTTCAGTAAGATAGTCCAGTCAAGCAATTGGATAAGATGGACACGCTCAATAACTCAAACAAAGATAACTTTATGATTAAGAGCTTTCACACACAAGAAAATGATGGCAAATTATGAGCTAAATTTGATGGTTTGGATTTCTGAACTAAAAATTTGTTTTTGATTGTTTGGGTTTCTTTTTAATTTGAGTAAAAGTCCTAGGTGAAAGTCGTGGAAGACAGCACTTCCGGAAAAATGTTGAATAATCTAAATTAGACATTGTTTCCTTGGCATGAGAAAAAGCACAATTGACCTCTTGCAGTCTCGCATCTTTTCCGTAAGTTCATCCAGTTGCCTGCTTTGCCGGTTTGAATCTTTGATCTTTTCCAGTTTTTGAAACCCATTTCTGCAAAGGCGGCACTATTATGAGCATGCGGTAGTAACGCTAGCCACTACATTAAAGCAGGCAGTATAGAAAATAATTTTAATTAAAATGCTAAGAAACTAAAGCTCAAAATAACAAATTTCAGAAAAGAAAAAAAAGTTAATCTAAAAATTTAAGATGATTTAATGAAGGTTTGCAAAACGGCAGTAGAACTCTTTGTTTTCTAAAATGAAGAGAAAGCTTCCCACAACTTGATTAGAAGGAGTAGCTAAAGATGAATACTCTCTACAGATAATCCTGATGTCTCCTATACCCTATTCATCCTCAGTAGATCTCATATGCCTATAAACATCCGCCATTCTTAATAAATCTCAAGATATCCAGATATTACGCGTCCTTTTGGGAAAAAAACTCAGGAGAAAAAAAAACCCAGTTCTACGGGATTAATTAGATACCATCGTTCAGAAAAATACAACGACTCTGATCGTAAACAAAAACAGATCAGTGCACAATCAAACTGTAGCATAAGTTACAATATCTTACGATAGTGCTCGAAGAATATCTCTGACTTGCCCATCAATGTTCGCCAGTTCCTCGCTCATCGCAGACAGATCCATCACGAAGACCAGTGTCTGAATGGCGATGCTTCACGATAACGATGCAGAATCAACAATGCTCATTGAAAAATCAACGCCACACAAGAAACCGGTGATCCCCTCACCGTTGCCTCCGATCAGCAACACTTGTCCAATCCACGCCCTTAGCTGAAATGCCGAAGTCGAAAAAAAGGAGAAAAACCCAAACTTCAGCCAGATCCAAATACAGCAGTCCAAGATCTCCCAGCAGCACGAAGGATCGACAGTCAGAGTTGCTGTTAGCATTAAAATGCGGGATCGGATCTGGAGGAGAAGAGGATCGCAATCGCGAGAGAAGCTTGGGTTCGGCGGGCTACGATCGACAGTCTGAGTCCGCTAGAATCTTCATTCTCGAGCCTATGATCTCACGGGATCGACGACTTCGAGATTTCCGAGCTTCAGGTTCAAATTGAGAACTGTCCGCCGTCCGCTTGCAGCTGTCCATGAGGTAGCATTCCCAAGGATTTGCTGAGGGGATCAAAACAGCAATGGAAGTTAAAGCTAACCACGCGTCAAGTAATCGAAAAAACAAAAAGTATTTAGGCTAAAATTAACTTTTATTATGAAGTAATATATTTAATAAATTCATCAAATATATATATATTTAATATAAGAAAATATTAGTAATTTTTTATTTTCATTAAAAAAAGATTACTAATAATTTCTTATATTAAATATATTACGTCATAATAAAAGTTTTTTTTATTTCATTTCTACGTGAATATTAATATAAAAATATTTTAACTTTACATTTCACATATATTTTAAATAGGATGACTCATTTTGATGACTCTTGTCAGTATAGATAAGTGTATTTTTAATTTTATTAATTATTTCGTACGTTCTATCAAAAAAAATAAAATTTTTACGTCATATGTGAGCTTCATTATAACATTAAATGTAAAATTGCTAAAAAAATTCGAATTAGAAAATTGTTGCTAATATTCACCTAGAGCAAAAGATTCTAAGTTCAAACTATACTATCATTATTATTTTGATAATTATTTTAAAATAAATATATTTATTTAACTAATTAATAATTAAACTATTATTGAAAAAATTTTAATAAAAGAAAATTTATTTCTAACACCATTAGCCAGCGTCGTTAATCGTAAGTCGCCCGATGGGCAGGCGATTTCTGCGATTCAGAAGTCCCCTGGCCTTCAGGCAACTTCCATGATATAGAAGTCATCATCCGCTATCTATAGAAGTCGCCTAAGGCACAGTCGACTTCAAAAAAGATTAAAAGCAATTCAGCAAAATAAAGTCAAGAGCAATAGTATTTTACGGTATTTTCTAAACTTCTCTTATTATCTTTTTTATTATTATGAATTAATTAATAAATTATTATTAATATTAATTACTAGCTTTTCTAATTAAAAGTCTAATTAATTAATCACAAAATTTAAATTTTTTAATAAATAATTTAACTAATTTGTTAGTTAATTATTAATTAATAGATAATTTTAAATTTAATATTAATATTAGTAATTAATTAACTATTTAATTAAATGTTTTTATTTTAAATAATTATTTAATAATTTTATTTAATATTACTTAATTACTTACTTATTAATTAGTTAATTACTAAACAATTAAATAAAAATTTCATTAATATTACTAATTATTAACTATTTAATTAGCTAATTTTTTTAATTAATTATCTAATAATTCACTAATTATTAATTAATAATTATTTAATAATTATATTCATTTGTTACAAATGACTAATATATATTTAAATTTACAAAATATTGTTGAATAACTTATTAATTAATTTGTTGTTAAAATTACATTTTATTGCTTAATTTTTTAGAATATTGTAATTAATTAACTATTTTATTGTTTACTAAATAATATTTACATGATATCATCTTTTTATTAAATTACATTAAAAAATATTATATTATAGATTTAATGGCAAACTCATCTGTTTATATTATCATTCATTTTGATGGTAATTTAATATTTATGAATGATTATATTGGTGATCACGCTAAGATTTTAAAATTTTAACTTGGTGACATATTTGCTGATCTGAAAAATAAATTTTATTGAGTAATGCATCTCTATTTGAACAATTACAATATAAATATATTATGTAAATATTCAGAAGAATAAAGATATATAACATGTTGTATTAAAGATGATGACGAGTGCGAGATTATGTTAAAGCGAGCAGCTCAAACGACTCTAACACTCTACATTAAAGCAATAGCGCTTCTTGGTACTTCGTCGCATGTAAATGATCAACAAATTTATTTTAAGCATACTCAAGATAGTGTCATTATCTCAATTACGTAAAGACCATAAAATATACATCTTTCATCACAATCTAAAGAACTGTCATATTCTGATACACTACTATAATTTTTTTTAATTAAATATACTTTCTAGATATTTTTTTTAAGTTACTTTATTATTTAAATATTTAAATTCTTATGCAGATGAATTAACGGGGCCGAATTAATGCTGTCAGAAATATGCTTCTTTTATTATTTTTTTCGTAATAATACTTAAATTTTAAATTAGTTAATTAAATAAATTTACTTTACATAAATCATCTATTATTTTCAAGTAAAATAAAAGAAACTGTAATATTCAAGAGTTCTAAAAAAAAACAGTGCTAAAGATTTTAATATTGATGGTTTTATAAAAGTTGACTGTCCTGCCTTAAAATTTCCCCAAGAAATTCATACAAGAGTTATTAGTTAATATCATATCCTTGAAAAACTTGTAACTAATACTTATTTATTAAAATCACCTAGTAGTCATCTTTCCATCCAGGGTTTTCAGAACCGGACCGGACCGGCCAGTTCGGCCGGTTCAACCGGGAACCGGACCGGACCGGCCGGTTCGGCCGGTTCAACCGGGAACCGGCCCAAGGTCTGATCTGGTTCAATATTAGACCCAAAATTAAGTAAAAATCGGGTTGGATCAGTAAAAACCGGGTTGAACCGGTAAAAATCGGTCCAACCGCCAAACCGGACAAACCGGAATTATTATTTGAGCTTCTTATTTTATTTTTATACATTAATATTTGGGCATTAATATTTTAATATTGATGCTATATTTTAAGTAATAATTATTTTATGTAATGGGTGTTTAGCTAATTTATTATTTTTTATCATGAATTTATTTCGAATTGTTATAAAAGAGACAGTATTTTGAATGACAAATTGACAAGAAAAGCAATTATATTCATTTTGTTTTATAATTTTTAATTTTTTATACATTTCTTGTAGTAGTAAATTTTTTAAATTAGTTGTACTATTTTTTTCAAAATAATTTTTATCATATTTTAAAAATTAATCTCACATTTAGAAAAATTATATTTAATTATGATGTAATTATTAAGTCATTCGGTTGAACCACGGTTCAATCGATTGAACCGATAAAATTATGAACCGGTCGATTGATCGGTTCGATCTTCAGTCCGATTCTGAAAACCTTGTTTCCATCAAATAGTCATGCAATATACCTTCTTTATATGATCATGCCTCCTGTTAATATTTTTATTCTATTGGTTCTTTTGCTCCTTATGTAAGATTAATATCATTCTTAATTAATAGCATTTAGGCCTTTTTGGCGTGAGGACTATTATTTTATTTCACATATTAAATAACTTTTAATAAAAATATTGACTTTATTTTACATTCTATATCTAAATACTTGATCGAATATTTTGATATAAAATGTGAAATAAAAATTATATTTTTATTAAAAATTATTAAATATGTGAAGTAAAATAATATTTTTATATTAAATATAAAATAATTAAAAAAATATTTATTATTATTATTATTATTTTAAACTAATATCATTTTAATCTCGTACAGACGGGCCTTTACACGGAAACGAAGGTAAAATATTTAACCTTCAAGAATCAAGAAAAACTACTATTCAATTTTTTTTATGAAAATTAATATTCAATTACCTCTGTAAAAATAATTAAACTCTATTTTTTAATATTTACTTTTTTATTAAGTTCAAGACTAACAACTAACACCAGAGCTAATAATTTTGGATAATATAATATAATAAAATGTCTAAAGTTCTCTTTCTTATGATCTTCAGCCCATTCGCCGTTCCAAATCAAAGGTATTAAAATTCATTAAAAAAATAATTTATTTTAATTATAATTAAAATTTTAAATTTATTTTCAAAAAAAATTTAAAAATTATTTTATATTTCATCTTGTATAAATTTTAACATTAAACAATCATTTTATTTTACATCTAACATAAATTTTAATTTCATTAACTCACTTTATGTCACATCATACATATTTTTTTAAAAAATTTCACAAAAATTTTTCAAATCCTATTTTTTCCTCCATCCAAACAAAGCATATCTTTATTTCAAATATTATATAAAAAGTTAGAAAAAACATGTACATAGACTTTCAAAAAACAAAAGAATAAAGATGTATATTCAATACAACAAACAATATTTCAAAATTAATCAATTTTTTATAATAAAAATTACTCAATTTTCATAGTAGATTTTCATTTTATTTATACATTTTTTCATATTTTGACAACAATCTATAAGTGGGCTTACACTCTACATTATAAACGAGCATATAATCCCTTATGATATCATCTTAAATAGATATCATTCCTATTTTTTGTCAATATATAATTAAAATTTATTCTATAACTACTTGAATAAGTATATATATATTAATTTTAGCACTTATTTTTGTAATATTAGTAGTTATAAGAGAAGTCACCAAACAGAGTAGATGTGCCCCATAGAGGATTCAAGAAGGTTTCAACCTGTTTTAAAAACATTAGAAACCAAATCTACGTTCCAAAACCCGTCGAAGTCACTTCCGATCACTGAAAATTCTTGAAGTTGAATCCTCCCGTTAGACTGTTTGATCTCGAAGCCGACGTCAAGATTCTTCGAGATCAATGGGCACCCATTGCTATTATTGCAGCGAAATAATAACACTAACAACAATATATACAGTTAACTAACAACAATCTCCTATTGACAATATTAAGTTCCCCAGCCCAAAAAATTCCACCTTATTCACAGAACTTTTAACTTACCTTGAGGAAGTGTTTCAGAGTTTGTAGTGCTTCATGTATCTTTGCATCACTGGTTTGCTTCACTTCCTGAGAGGCCTGCTGCAAGCTTTGGAGACCACGGCCCAGAGAAGCAATCATGGGAACAGAAGGGAGTGATTCAGCAGCACACTCAATCCCATCTCCATACATCAGAAGCCCCGCGCAGGCAGACATGCTGCAGCCAAAGCTGGCCCAAGGCGCAAATCTGACGGGATTAGCATGCCTTCGCCTCATTATCTCGTAGAATGAAGTCCTAATCGCCAGCAAACTAGTCCTTTCTGCTGTTGCTATCACTGCATGCGTAACAGCGCGGATCTTCTCAGCAGAGGCAGTGAACTTAACCGCAGATGTCTTTAATATATGCCCAGGGGCCAGGAGTTTAGATGGAACAAGTATCTTGCCAAGTCCAATGGCAGCTGTTCTCTGGAGCTGGATTAATCCAACTTTCAATGAAGGCACGTGAACTGTAGCAATCTTGAGCAGTGAAGAAGCAGGAGCGGCTTTTGACAAAGAAGATACTCCTAGAATAGCAGTAGCGCCGGCACCCAGTGCAACAACTGGTTTATCTGTCAATGCTCTTTGTTTGACGTGATAATCCAAAGTTTCCTCACCATTATCAAGCTCACTATCACAGTAGTGTGTAATACAGTGGTTAGCCAAGTCTGCAACATCTGGAGGCAGTGATGTGTTCCAGTGTCTCCTAAGACCAGACAGGCAAGCTGCATCTACTATAGCCACCACGGTTCCGAAACTTCCAGCCTGAACCTTCAGGGCTTGAGCGAAAAGAACATGGCATTTCTCTTCAGTAGGAAGCTCCGAGAACTCACTCCCACTTGATGTGGCATTACCCAGTTTACCAATTGGGCTGTGGGCAGCTTTGTTTAATGCTATTCTCAGGCCTTCAATTGCAATTCTGAAGTTTTGCACTTCTGACAAAGTTTGGGTATCAACAGGCTCTCCAGCGTTCACACTAGCTAGTATATTCTGTGCAGAAGATAATGCTTTACCAATGGCTGGAATGTCTTTAAATATTTCATGCAGATCAACGAGCAAGTAAAAGACTGATTGTGCAAATGACGGGATCTGGTAATTATGCGCTGGCTGGCCTTCTTGGTTGTTTCGAGCAGTTGAGTCAGAAATGGAACTAGGAATCAGCAACTTGAGAGATGGGATTAACGATTTCACCGCGTGTGATTGAAGAGCATCAGCAACCAAAAACCTCCTTGAACAGGAGTACATAGCAGAAGTCACCTTCTCGGGAAGTAAACAATTTGTTTGCTGAAGTAATCTGGAGCTCTCGTTGCCTGCTTCAGAATGAGTTGAAACATTCATAGTTGTTGTCATCTCATATGGGGATTCCAGTAAGAGGAAATGAGAATCAACCTTCTCTGCAGCTGCCTTGGCGGCGAAAAAATGTCCATAGAACCCAATTCCGAAAATTGCTTGCAAGACCTCGCACCCAGCAAAGCTATCATACTGATCCCTTTTAATCTTTTCTACAAGACATCTTTTCAGCACTCCAAAGGAAGAAGTGGGGATATTGTTTACATAGTTTTCACTTAAACATTTCCCTTCAACTTGGATTTCTGGAAGAGTTGATGGAGAAACTGACACCACCACAGCATTAGGCCGAACTTCCCTGATTAGAATATCTGCATCAATAGCAGATTGTTTAGATAAATTTTCAGCCACCAATAGATACACCACTGCATGAGAATCCTGATCACGGATAGCAAAGACAAATTGCTTTGTGTGTTCTGCAACTGAAAGCCTGTTGACTAGCCTATTTGAGGCTTTCAAGTCATCCTCTTTTAACAAATAAAACGGCCAAAAGTTTTGCAGAGATGATAGCAATGCTGATCCCATGACTGACACATTGGAAACGAAGAGGAATAAATGATCAAAAATCTACTTACGTTCCACTATATTACCTGCATCATGACAAATTAATCAATATTTGCATCTTGATGAAATTTGCATAGATCGTTGTTACTTCAGCAACATGTGAATAATTTAATGAAGAAAAAACAAAAACACGAATATATATAGTAGAAAAATCAAAGTGCCTACTTTCCAATATAAGTATGACAAAGATCAATAAGCTCAGCTTGTGTGTACTTTTCAGCTGCCAGAAGAATAAATCTTACAAAAATCATGAAAAAAAATGCCACTTGAAATGCATTTTTCAAACTAATTAAGATTAACTCATGGATTTCTCTTCTCCACTCAATTCTAAGTGAAGCAATATTTTTTGTAAGCACAAGTGATTCGAGTGCATGTCTAATGCCTTATTCTAGAATACAGTGAAAACTATTCCAAAGAAAGAATTGCCGATAAGTTAGATAAATCTAGAAAAGTGGTCTATAAAATTATGGATGTTCATAGCCTGTTAAATAACAAATAAAACCAAGCCTATATCCCACTAGTGGGGTCGCTTACATGGATCTTTTATTTTCATTGCACTCTATCTCATTTAACCCTAAGTACTCAAGATAATTCCTTATAGTTTCTTGCCTCGTGTCTTCTTAAGTTTTCCTCTTCCTATTTTTACATAGGCAAAATTCAATAACTCAACTCTTTTTACTGGGGCTTCAATCGGCCTATAATATATATGTCCAAATCATCTAAGTTAACTCACTCTAAGCAAATCCTTAATTAAAATTACTCCAACTTTCTTACAAATATACTCATTTCTCGTCTTATCCTTTCGTGTATAACAACTCATCCATCTCGAAATCCATAAACAAAGTATAATAATTGCATTCCCACCTATCAGTTCCAAATAGAAACAACTTGGAAGAATTTCAGAGTCGAAACTCTTAGCCACTATCCCCCCACTTGCCTTCCTCGGGTGGATACTTCGTTGATTTTGCAATGCGTCCATGAAAACACCTCTATTTCACCCTTAGCTATATCGGTGCAGACTAAGGCCCTAGTGCTTCCTCTCTAGAGACATCTAAGCCAATTGTTATTCATTAAGAGCACCCACTGCATAGTAGCTAAAGGCAAGCTTTGATGAAGTTGCCCCCACAAGATTAGCTTTGTGATGTAGAGAAGGGGATTTGTGCCGCCACACAACTATCAAGGACACATGATTCATGTTGCAACTCCATGCACTTTCATTAATAGGATTTGACACTTGCTTTAGTGCAACATGTCTTCTATACTTATTTCATCTAAGATTGCTTGCTTTCTTCATTGTCTCATATCATGTTTCTCCTTACACATACCATGATAGCAATCAAGATGATGATTTTTTGGCTAATTTAGGGATGATCAAATGTTCACTTGTTCTAGTGAAACAAAACTGCTCGAACCCCCTATCTTCTAAGACAGGATAAGGTCAGGTTATAAATAAAAGATTATGGTCATTATTTTTGTGACTTGAGGAGACTTATAAAACCCAAAAAAAAAAAAAGATTTCAAGAGCCAAAATGGGAATAATAGGGTTGTGAAGACCATAAAATCATAGTGCAACCTTGTGACATAGGCAAAAAGCTTAGGCTTTCTTAGCGATTTGATTGGTGTGTAAAAGGATCATTCCTTAGAGTAAGATTCAGCAACAAGCAGCAATGTTCGATGAAGCGTTGTGGTGATTGACTGTCCAGTCATTGATGACAGTCTTTAGTCGCCTATTTTTCCATGAGCAATGAGTAGCAGTGACTTCCCATCCTTGTCATCTCTAATTCTAATATTTATTAGGCTACCACCGACAATATATAATAGGGATTTTTACATACAGGACATAAAATTTACACGAAATTACGCATTTCACCATCAATTCATAAATATTACCACTATCACACCATATTCATTTAAATTTTACGCATTTCACATATTTCACATATTTCATATACTTTATAATATTATATGTAAATTAAAATGCATAAATTTATTAATATTTAAATTCTAATATTAGGATAAATAAATTAAAATACATAAATTCATAAATATTTAAATTATTATTTATATAAATTAATTTATTTATAGTATTTAATTAATATATTAATAATATAGTTAAGATCAAGGCCAATTTAGAAATGTGAAGTTCACCATTAAAGAATATGGTGTGAAATATGTGAATTGCGTAAAATTTAAATGAATATGGTGTGATAGTGGTAATATTTATGAATTGATGGTGAAATGCGTAATTTCGTGTAAATTTCATGTCCTGTTTGTAAAAACCCCTATATAATAATGTAGAGCCAGCTAAAGAGCTATTCGGCTTCAAAGAAATGATCTTTCTCCTAAATCTTTATAAGGTAGGAGAACAACGCAACCTTTAATTTAGAACTTTGGGGACATTGACCAAAACTACTTATAATTTGGAATGAGTTGTGAAATTCTTACATCTTGAAAATGCATTTTTTGAATGCTTCATGTTATGAGATCCTTTATGTATAGAAATTTTGTGAATTTGGATATTATAATTATGCAAAATGGTTCTACTTAGGTGTAAGTAATTTTTGATGTGTGAAAGCTTGATCATTAATTGCAGATAGGATATTTCCTGTATGCAATCTCATGAAAACGTTATTATGATGAAGCAACTTAATATTGTTCCATATCCTACTTGATACTTATGAATTAAAAATAAAGAAAAAAAGTTATTAATAAAACAATTTTGATTTATTAATTATTTGGTGATGAACAAGATTTGCAACTGGATTTAGCATTATTACTGATGACATTGACAAAAAAGACCAAGATCACAGATGAACATTGGTGTGTCATCCCTTGTGTTGACAAGCACAAGCTTTTTGGACTTGAAATATTATGTTTTAGTTGTGATACTTCATTCTTCAACTTATAGTTTGAATAGCTCATCCATTCCCCAATAATAGATTATAATGGTCCAAATAATTCTAGTCATTCTACTATTAAGTTTTATTGTTAATTGCCAATGAATTTGTTTTAGCATTTCTCCAGATTTATGACATAAATTTGACCATAATAGCCCTAAATGCACTAATCTAGATCCATGTAAGTTATGCATACTCCAACTGAATATGCAACTTCATTGTGAATGCGATGTTGATTTGGTTTTGCTTTTATATGCACATCCTTTTTTGAATTCTTGACTTCAAGCTCCTAAACACCTAGGTGTTGATGTCTTTTTAGGTCATTCCTAAAGCGAACTCTGAGTGTCAAAGATATGATTAAAGTTATGCACGTGGAGTTAATGTAAGTAGTGTATTTTCTGCATAAGAAAAAATGAGTATTTTGCTCTTGCTTATATTAACAAGACCAATATGCATTTGAGCATAGGTCAGCTTATTTCTTCACATGACATTTATCAAAATGAAGTCATCATCAATCTATGATGTATAGTCACAAATAAGAGGGCCACAGTACAATATATGAAGAACATCATCATCTTCCAGAGCCATAGATACTTCTTTTTCCTTCCTCATTCCGCAAAAGTCAAAGTTGGGATATAAGCCGCTTCATCTGCACAGATTAAGGCATCAAACCTATAGCAACTTTTGAACAAAAGTTGAATAGATTATTCAATGCACTCCTAGTATATACATGTTAAATGAGTATGTTAGATGTGTAATTAATTACTATAACTCAAGTTCGAGCCAACCAAACTAAATTAGATATAACATAAATTCTTTAACGAAGAGCATAAGATCCTAAATAGTTTATACAGTAAAACCGAAGCCACGCCAAGTCATGTTGAAGCTAAACTCTAACATATGAAGTCTAACCTACCAAGAACATTAATGCAAGTTGATTAAGGATGCAAATTTATACTAAACAAGCATTTCACTAAACATTAGGGACTTCAAAATAAAAGGAAATGTTTACAGAAATTCAAGAAGGAAATTTTCCAGGCAAAACAAAAAATATATATTCAGTAAATGGCCTATTTGACTCAACCTATCAATTAATCAGGGCTCCTTTCACCTTAAGGAACAAAAAAGATTATAGAATTCAACGGGTTTTTTAAGTGACAAAATAACCAAGGACTGAATCCCTTACAGTAAAATAAAATTAAATTAAAACTTTCATTTCAGAATAACCTCCAATAAGATAACTATTAATCATCGTATCATCAACATAATCGACAGTGGAAGGTTCAGAATTGAAAAGGGTTTATTGCGATATCCAATAAGCTAAATAATTCCTTTGAAACATACATTTGCCAAAAAACTCCCACAAGAACATGAGTAGTTCTTCCCGTAGATTTCCTCTTCAATAACTTAAAAGCACATACAAACAAAAAAATGAGACCGTGCATATCGTTTATTAGCTAAATTTTCACAAATACCAACTCTCACTCCAGAACCAGCAAAAATCAGAGACAATCTTCCCGATAGACAAGTGACAGGATGTTATTTTAAAAATTAGGGAGAAGGAAGAAGAAGAAGGATGAGTAGGGTTGGCTTCAGCGACGGGATGTCGGCGGCTTCGACTGCATAAAGAAGAAGAGAAGGAAGAAGGAACAAGAGGGGGGGGGGGGAGAAACATAGATGGGCTTCGGCGGACATCGCAGCTTCGGGAAGAAGAAACGAAGAAGGAGTAGAAAAAGAGAGAGATACCCTGGGACCGGCGGGAGAAGCGGTGCCGGTGACAGGACGGCGACGAGCAGGCCGCGAGTCTTCTACTAGGGCAACCGGAGGATTCCTTCGATGCCACGCTATTTTGCTTCGTTAAAAGTTCAGAAGAGCATTATTCAATTTTTTTTATCATTTCAAAAACTTAGGGCGATTTCTCTGTCATATTATTAAAAATAATAATTATTTAATTTAATAATATTTTTACATATTTTTTTAAAAATTATAAAATTATCGATAATATGATATACATCGAATACACTTTTAACCATAAATTTTAATAATTTTATTTTTTATATTATATAAATTTTAATATTAAAAATTAATTTTACTTTATATTTAACATAAAATTTAATATCAAAATTACTTTTTACTTTGCACCCTACAATTTTATTTAGATAGCTCTTACTGTTGCAGTTAGAAAAGTGAGGTATCACAAGAACGTATAATTTCAAAGGTTCGTGCTCGTATAAATAAAAAATTATTCGATCAGATTATTATACTGCCTCTCCTGTTAGGCAAGCAAGTGAGTCTGTGCACTATGCTATACTCGCGGCAGTAAAGAAATGTTATTTCACATCATTTCCTTGCTATTTCGCCTCATTTTTTCATCTTTTAATGAAAATTTTTATTATACAAAATTATTTTTTTGCTTGATTTACATACATAGTTAAAATCAAAAAAATAAATACAAAATAACTAACGGTCCATACAAAACAAAAAAAATATTATATAAATAAAAAATAATATACTTTTGTATAAATATTTTTGACTTTATATGGAATAATGTTTTACATCATATTCACTTTTTTTGATTTTATGTATGAATGTAAATCAAACAAAAAATATTATAGATAAAAAAATTATTATAAAAATGAAAAAAAATGATTCACTGCTGCACATATGGGACAGTGCGCAGGACCCATTTGCTTGCCTGGCTCCCACTTATTAGAAGCCTAATGAATGAGGTGGTATAATGGCCTGACTTAATAATTTTTTATTGCAAATAGGCTTCAAATGTAAATAACTTCTCGTGAAATTTATCGAAGGAGATGGGCAATTGTCAAGCTTACATTGACAGTTTTTATTGTTTTTAGTGAGCTCATCTAGCTTTTTTTCCAGTGAGATCATCACCATCTATTGATGCTCTGAGAATGGTGCATTCAACAATATTGCTTTTTGTAGATTGCAAAAATTTGATGATATTGTGAATGCCATTGGTGACATTTTTTAGGTGGATAACTGTTAACGCGTGGCTCCGATGCTGCATCCCAGTCATACACGTGGCACTTCAGGAATCTAACTCTTTTGCATTTTTCTTATTATTGTTGACTGTTGTTATCTGCAAGAGTCAAACCTCGGGCCCGACGCTCCAACCGACTGAACAGAAGAGCCTCGTTCCCGATGTTTTTTGGCCTCTCTTGAATATCGATGACGATGTTCTTCAACTATGTCTATCATCGACAACTTGCATCAACCGCATCATTACCAAAGCACGCCTCCCTTTGGCATACAAACCGAGGACTTGCATGCTCTAGCCGGCGCGAACCCCTCGTAGAATCACTGCAAATAAGGAGAATAAAGCTCTCCGCTTACTACTTCCAGCTCCCCCAATGGCCGACAGCTGAGGGACCATCAGGATGGGCCCAAATCTTTTCTTTCCGAGAAATCCAGGACAAAGCATCATTTTCAGCAATATTTAAGCCACTAAACGGGCATAAGAAAGAAGGACAGAAAGAAGGAACAACAAGGACAATCGGAGTACGAGCAATTCCCGTGTCCCCGTGCTTTCACTGTATTGGAGCCCCAACTGAGAAGCTCTCTCTCTCATTCTTCCTCTCCCTCTCTCTTTCTTCCTCTCCAGATTATTCTCATTCTAGCACTGTATTTACCCTTATGGCTACTTTTTCTATAGTGAAATCACCCGGTCATCCGGTGGACATAGGGGATCCTCTCCCTGAACCACCTTAAATCTCTATGTGTTGCTGTGGATGCTCTCTCTCGTTTAAAGCCTTAACCAACAGGCTCAACTCTCTGCGTGTCACCGTCTTTCAGGACTCTCTCTCTCTGTGTTTGTTGGGATCCCCTACATCCTACGTCAACAATAACATTGCCTCTCAAGAGGAATAGAATGTAGGATGAGGAAAATAAGCATAAGTGCCAAGAGATTATAGGCGTGCTAATTTTCTTTAAAATAATTGAGGGTGAGTTCTTGGCTTTAAGTAATATCCTAGCAATAGGAGAATGAATTATCTCATGTCATGAGTTTACTAAATTTAATACAAATGAAAAAAATAATTTAAATTTAAAATTTAAATTAATAATGTAATAATATTATGTATCTACATCTAATATATATTAGGAAAGTGAATTACTTCAGTTAACAATCTAAATTCTTTGATTTAATAATAATTTCCATGAGATTCATGATCAAATTAGTACTTATTAGGGAACAACTTTGATCACAAAATACAAATTAACCAGACTAGGGTGATGGGTTAAGTTAAATAGGGATCAAATAGAACAAATTAATTTAACAAAAAATTGGAGCTAACCTCCATTTCTTAAATTGGGTTAAGTACCAATTTTCCGGTTAATTTTTTTTTTTTAAGTTTTTCCCTGTTAAAATTAGAGTCAACGTTATGAAAAAAATGTTAAATTTTAAATCTAGAAATTCATTTAACTAATTTTAATGAAACTAATTAACTAAATTAAGTTTTATAATTTTGAAGGAATATAATAGAGTTGATCTTAATTTTTTAAATAAAGTATAATTCACTAATAAAGTCTAAAATAAGCATGTTAAATATAATCTCACAATTTTATACTATGCTTCTATCAACTAAATGTTTAATAAATTTTTTTCTCAAAAAAAAGAACCATTTTTTAATTATCTTAACCTCTATTATATTATTTTTTGTAGTAATATACTATGCAGATTTAATCAATATATATATATATATATATATATATATATATATATATACTATGTAGATTTAAATAATATATCAATATTTATTCCATCAAAAAAATATATATCAATATTTAAGATCTAGATAATACAAACGTAGTACGCGGCTTTAAAAAACATATAAATAATATTAAAAAAAATTTATGCAGTTTTGAAACAAGATAGTAGTAAATATTTTGTTAATTTTGATCTTACTGTAATAAATACTAACAATTTTTTTAAATAGCAATTTTATTTTACTATAAAACATAATTAGTTTAAAATCTTTATATAAACCTCATGCAACCAAAATAGTAGATAGAATTTTCATTGGGATCAATTTAAGATCAAAATTATCTAATTCCCTTTTAGAACCAATGGAGCTTCTCCAGGAGAGAATAAGGGTGAGCAAAGAAGAAATTTATATATAAATACATAAATAATATATTTAAATTTAAATAAAAAATTATATATAATATATATTATATGTAAAATAAATATCTAAATCAAAATATAAATTAAAATCAAATTTAATTCAACCCAAAAATCAACTCAAAATCAAATAAAATTTAGTCAATTTAAATCAAACTCTACTTAAACTCAAAATATTTGAATTTGGGTTGAAGCACTCAAACTCAACTCATTATTTGTCCCATGAGAGTGAAAGAAATTGCTAAAAAACAAAAAATTAATAGCTTAAAACTGATGGTTTCGATCAAAACTTTTATAATTTAATATTATGTCATATTATATAGAAAAAATAATTATTTAATATTTAAATAAATTTTCAAAAAATTATAGAATTATCACTCAAAAGGTAACATTGACATAACATTAAAATAACAACGAACAAAAAGCTCCCCAAACCAATTCAAAGTGCTTTTTTAACCGGTAACAGAACTATAAGAAAGTAATATTTTGGGGGTTTTTACATACAGGACAAAATTTACACGAAATTACGTATTTCATCATCAATTCATAAATATTACCACTATCACACCATATTCATTTAAATTTTACGCATATCACATATTTCACATATTTCATATACTTTATAATATTATATGTAAATTAAAATGCATAAATTCATTAATATTTAAATTCTAATATATATTTTTATTTTTTACTGTAAACACATCAACTTTCTTACTTCAATTAAAAATTATAGTCATGTGGATTTAAATTCGGCACCCTAATTGGAAATTTTAAATAGGATAAATAAATTAAAATACATAAATTCATAAATATTTAAATTATTATTTATATAAATTAATTTATTTATAATATTTAATTAATATATTAATAATATAATTAAGATCAAGGCCAATTTAGAAATGTAAAATTCACCGTCAAAGAATATGGTGTGAAATATGTGAAATGCGTAAAATTTAAATGAATATGGTGTGATAGTGGTAATATTTATGAATTGACGGTGAAATGCGTAATTTCGTGTAAATTTCATGTCCTGCACGTAAAAACCCCTTAAAAAAATAAGAATTTACAAAATAGATATTTTGCAATTTAAAAAGAAATTGGAAATAAAGCATAGATACTTCAATAAAACTGGATCAAAGTGATCCTCTGATCTGATATTAATGAATAATGTTCAAC
Source organism: Apostasia shenzhenica (assembly GCA_002786265.1). Taxonomy (NCBI): domain Eukaryota; kingdom Viridiplantae; phylum Streptophyta; class Magnoliopsida; order Asparagales; family Orchidaceae; genus Apostasia; species Apostasia shenzhenica. Next base: position 2,285,054 of record KZ451999.1, read on the forward strand.
TGAAATCAGCACTCATATCAGATAACAAAATGCAAATGAAATAATTACTGTACATAGGCATCACGCATGGGGGAGAATGAGCACCTGTAGACAGCAATGGAAGGTGGAAAGCTCGTTCTGCTATCAGAGGGAGAATGGCTTCGTGTAGACATCAAACATTTCAAAGGAAGATAACTGCGGCTCCTGCAGAGTGAATGAAAGAAAAGTAAATACTGCTTAAAAGGTCTCGCTCCGAAGTTTTCTTTTCTTTTCAAACTAAATAGTAAAAAGAACAACGTAAATATTATCAAGGAATCTTCGTACAATGTTTTTGGGTGACCTCCCACCCCTATGAAGCGCAAGAACGATATAAGATGTTGAAAATATGAGATACACGTATAACAAGAATAGGTCATATAAATTACCAAGTATATATAAATATGATAAACTTCATTTACTTGAAAAGTTATCATTTATTTGGAGAGTGTTTGTTGTTCTTTACCAGTTAGAAGAGAAAGCTCTGGGAGAAAGATGCTGAAGGATCAAGACATAACAACGTTCGAGATGAGTCTCCGACGAGAAATATGAAGAGCAACTAGAGATACACAGTCACTTAGCGAAATGAAGAATGTGAGGAATACATGTGCTCAATTTAGCATCTTTCGAATTTTATGATTTCTCCTATTACATTCCATGTGTATTCCCACCATATCTTACGTGTTTCTATTTTTTTTTTCAAATATGCTATGTGGTTTATGTGGAAATGTGGTACTATACGGATGGATCAACCCTTTAGAAATATCCATGTTTTGTGGCCTCCGACCTTATCAATCGAAATGGTTGGGCAGGTCTAATGTCATCTAGCGTGAACCTAGTAAGATAGCACATTGAATGATAGCCAAGACGAGTAAGGCCAGAATCCTAGAGTATTGCAGTTGAGCCCCTAAGAAGAATACTTAAATATTGATACTACCATTCAAGCAACCCACCCAAAATTCACAATCAAAGTCATCAAAAAGAATAGGAACTTCTAAATTCAACTTGCGATTCTTGCGTCAAATTTTATAAAAGCAATTTCATGCTAATGAAGTGCACGGAAAAATTTTGAAGTAAAAAGTACAGGCGCTTCGAATTGCTCACATACCTTTTGATAGCTCATGCTTAGAGCATCGTCAATACTATAAAGGGATAGAGGATGGCATTATGAAATATCTCCACCTAATACTAGGTTCTCAAATGAATAATTCTATAGTCTAATTTCAGGTAACCGTCAAGATAAGGCATAGCCTAAAATTGGGCTAAATTCCCAGATGAGGGCTTAGCTAAAATTTTGGATCAGAGTTAGGTCTCAAATTCAAAGCGTAGTTAAGCCTAATTAGTATTGAGCAAATTGAGCCTTTAATAGCCTCAAAATCTGCGCCCAATTTTAAACATAAATTTGGGCACTTATCAAATTCTGTAAACCATATGCAATCAATGAGACTTATGCAAGAAAGCATTTTTACGTGTATAGTAAGTGCATGGAATGCTCTCATTCAATTGCTTAAAAACAAAAATGCTATCATTCAAGCCATCACCAGGATAGGCTATAAATGAACCGAGTGTCCAGTGAACTACTCGATGCTCAGTTTAATAAGAGCTCATTTGTGTTCAATCCATCAAACTTAACAAACAAGCTAAACATAATTTAAAAAACTCAAATAATAAATAAACGAGCTTGAACAGAGCAATGCTCAGTTCGTTAATATTCATGAACTATTCATATGGAGTTCATGAATATGCTCGATATGAGAATTGATTAGAGCTCAATTAGTAGCTCATTTAGATATTTGAGTATATCTTGTTTATAAATCTGGAAGAAACCGTTCATGAATCATAAATTAATATGATGATGAACAAAAATCGTGAACTCATTAATGTAATTGATTGCAGTTTGTTATAGTTTTTGTGCTCATGAACTTAAATGTATATGAAGTCATTAGAGAGCCTATACATGAACCAAACATGAACCAAGCCCAAACATAACATTGTGTTCACGAACCAAGCTAGAAACAAGCTTGAGCTCGGTGTTGATAAACGAACATGAACTTGAACAGGCCACTATTCGATTCAATTTGGTTCATTTACAGCCTTTCATATGCTCTCATAATATGATACAAAAAATGAGAAAGATCAGTATAAGTAACCAATATACCGATATCAAAAAGAAAAGTAACCAATATACCTGGCTAAATCCACCGCCAAGACTTCCTCCAGTAATAAGCATGGTAAGAAGTGAAGTAACAGCACCCCCTCCCATTGAATCACCAGCATTCCGAATGGTCGACCTCATCGAGTTCAACATGCTTCCGTATGTTGCTGCATGACCTTTCTCAATTGCTTGGATAAAGCAGAATGTCATAGCACCTGTTGAAGTAACTTTTGAAAGAGCCTGTTTCAAAAATAATTAAAATACAAAATATGTGAATTGTTTTGACAAAGCTGAAGCCAAACTAGTGGGGCAAGAACTTTTTTTCTGATGGATAGTGAGGCAAGAGCTAATGTAAAGAAAAGAGAAAAATTACACAGGTAATAGTATCACAAAAATAATTATGTTCAAGAAAGATTTTATGTAATAATTTAGCATAAATAACAAGTCAGAAAAACTTTCCCGTTGTCAAAGGTCCAATGTAACAATGAGGATGCAATAGCACCAATCAAGAATGACATTCAAAGTAAGAAATACAGAAGTTCACAATCAAATAGTAATGCGGCAACTGTTTCTTCCCTGAACTAAATCGTATTTCAAAGTAGTGTTATTCCCAAGGTTTGCACTAAACTACACTGTGCTCTTCTATATGAACAAAAGCAAAATCCACAAAATATAAAAGGTAAATTAACAATAGGTCCCTACATTTCACTCAAGTCCTTTCCCACCAATTATGGTTTCACACAGAACCCTGAGCTTTCCAATTTCTTTTAATTTTGTCCTTTTAAATGTTTTCTATCCAAAATTTAATGGTTTAATATGAGTAAATGACCAAAATACCTATCTATGCTTGGCCAGATTAGGCAGCTGTAAGAGAGAGGGAAAGATAGAAGGAAAGGGGAGAATTATAATTGAAAGGTAGCGTGGGTTCTTTTTTATTTTTGTATTTTTTTAACTTTTAACTTGACTAAAAAGTTAGCAGGACCAGCATGAATCAGATAACTGGATGAATCAATTCAAACAATGTGGACCAATCTGAAAAACTCTCCTACCCAAATGTACTTTACCCAAAAATGAAAGAATACATAGTTCCCACAAATTAGCAAATTATCTGAATGCCAGCATGATGATATGTTGCCATTTCATAGAAGATGATCCAGAAAAATGATGGAGCAAACAAGCACTTACAGAAGTATCAGCAGACGTTTGATTATCATCACAGCCACTAAAGGAGATAGCCTCCCCACCGTTGGTACCTTTCCAAATGCCAGATCGGGGCCGATGGTCTTCCCATACATATTGCCCAGTCCTAGATCAAACAAAAAGAAGCTATTATAGAATCAATTACATTTTGAACTACAATCTTTCTTTTCAGATGTAAATAGAATATAGTCTAAACCTAAGAAGGGTACGTGGATGAAAGGGATTTTGAGTCCCTCAGAGTTCTAAAAAATTAAGCGCTTATAGAACAAATTTGTTGGTACTTGTATTATTTTCTTATTAACAGTAATCTGGGATAAACAAAACCAGCTCATCTGCTTCAAAACTTGAGATATGAGCTAGCAATAATTTCCTCTAAATTAAGATCTCTTGCTTATGCTTTATTTTGATGAAAACTAGTTAAATTAATACATTACACTAGGATAATGCCAAATTACAAGCATTAAGGAATTTAAGCATAAGATTGGCAATAAATATTCACATCATCTATGCTATAATATTGGGATTTTGTAAATATGAAGCAACCTTGAACAAATACTTCATAATAATAGCATACACAGTAATTTATTCAAGACTTCCAAATCCTGTTTCTAACATCGTACTTTCAGACGATTCATTCTCAGTTGTCGAAAACGCAAGTGGTTGAGATTGTTATAGGGTGTTGATGCAGAAAATCGGATAGTCTGAGGTGGCATTCAAATTGGTTGAACATCAAAATCATTGATCGCATAAAATATAAAAGCAGCAGACAGCACACATTATTTTAGATGGAAAATCCAAGTCAGACAATAAAAAACAGTTTGTCCAGAGGCAAGGAAAAATTCCACTATAATGAGTCCACAAAGGGATTTCACGAGTAGATAATAGCCACATTAGGAGGAAGAAGAAGGAAGTGATAAGCTTCCTCTATGTTCTTGGATAATGTAGAGGAAAATGATAGATGCTCCATTGACTTCAAAAAGGAGAAGTAACCCTCATCATCCTCATAGCAGGAAGAAGAAGAGGGCAGCTCTGTTTCCATCTTCACAGCAACTACAGGTCCTTTTGAAGAAGCCACCCCCTTAACAATAAACGTGGGATCCTCTTTCCTTGCAATGACTTCCCCTTTTTCCCTCCGTTTGCTAGATGTAGGCTATCGATAATGCTATTCTGCATTAAGGTCCGCTCTCTTAATTGCTTCCTTAACAATAGTAGGGACCTTTCCATCAAAAAAAAAAAACAAAAGTTGGGACCCACTGACTTCTGACTTGACATGATAAGGTCACCATGTGTACTACTAGGAGGCAATTTTGACATCAACATAAGCCTCCTAGTTAGAACGAGTAAACGAAATCCTGAGTACATAGAATGCCAAATTTGTATCCTGCATAGTCACTTAAATCAAATATTAGCAGCATGGTGACATTGTGTTACCACACAGAGATAGCGAGAAGAAAAGTGTCAACATGTTGGACCATTGACAAGTAAAACAAATGCCATGTGCATTCAAAACATTGTAACAATAGCTAAGTATAATCACTCAGACTAGACAAGACTCTTGGCAAGCTTCTAAGTGAAGGGGTATAGAAATGAATCGTCTCACATCAGGAATGGAGGAGAGTTCCTAAGATGTACAAGTAAATAATGTGATCCAAAATAATAAAGATATCTTTTAAAGCAAAATCATGAGGCTAATAGTGAAAAACTCTATAATTAAATATACTTGAGCTAAAGTAGGACTAGGATAGGTGACCTTCTAAGAAGTACCCAAGTCATGCATTTTCCTAAAGCTAAAGCAGACAATACCTCTATATTTGAAATACAGAATGTTATAGGAAAGATTATTCAAAAACTCAATAACAAGAAGGTTGTAAGGAGCATGCCATTTGTAAGTTGTTCAGGAACACATTGTCAAGGTGATGCGGGGCAATATGCAAGATGCATTCTAAATTAGAGATCAGTAAATAATTCTAGTGGATGAGCATAAAATAGTTTAAGAATATCTCTAATGACAATTATGTAATAATCAAGAAACTATAAATCTATGAAGCGTGTCAATTTTAAATATGTAGAAACAAGCCCAAATGATATCTAATAAATTTATCAATTGAATATTTTGAATATCTTGCGAGATCTTGTAGTAGCGTTTGTTATTGGGACCGTTTGATTTGCTCACCTGTGTGACCTAAATATTACTGTGCGATTAAATTGCTGTTGGGTTATAATTAATTGTGAGAACTCCCTTTACCGCGTACCCTAGCTCTGACTTGTTGAGATATAGTTGCCCAATATCATTTGATAAATTTATTAGATATCATTTGGGCTTGTTTCTAGATATTTAAAATTGACACGCTTCATAGATTTATAGTTTCTTGATTATTACATAATTGTCATTAGAGATATTCTTGAACCATTTTATGCTCATCCACTAAAATTATTTACTGATCTCTAATTTAGAATGCATCTTGCATATTGTCCCGCATCATCTGATATCAAAGCATGGTTGGAATGGGTGCATCTAGGCATATTTCATTCTGTCTGCATATGCCCACTAGATCTGGTTTAGAATATACTAGGTCTAGTTCCCCTATTCCCATGGATCCCAAATTAGAGGTTATGTTGACCGCTATCTTGGCCAGAACTGATTGTCTAGATAATATGAAAATTAAATTGGGTGACTGAGTCGCCTCCCTGGAAATTGAACGATGCACCCAGACTTCTGAAATTGAGGTCGATCAGCCTAGAGGAGATACCAAAGTTAGGAGGACTGCCTACCAGCCTGCTGGTCAGGCTTATGAGCCCCTTGATCTTGATGAGAACTATCTGCGTAATATTAAGGTGGAAGCTCCTAGTTTCGATGGGACTCTAAATTTCCAAGCGTACTTAGAGTTGGAGGATGGTATGAACCACTATTTTCAATGGTATACCATGAGCGAGCAAAGAAAAGTCATTTTTGCTAAAATGAAGCTCACTTGGCAAGCTGAACTTTTCATTAGCAACGTTGAGAGTTTGCGCCAGCGTCGTGGCCTAGAGCCAATTGAATACTGGAACGAATTCAAGGCAGTCATGAGGGGAAAAGTATGTTCCCATCACTTATCGTGATCGACTCCTTGATCCATGGCAGCGTTTGACTCAAGGAACGCGCTCTGTGACCGAGTACATCGCTAAATTTGATGAATTTATGATGCGATGTGGTGAAACTGAGAGTCTTACGACGACCTTATCCAGGTTTAGAGCGGGACTAAGGGAAGATATACAACGCGAGTTATATTTATGTCGTGTTGCTACACTCGAAAAGGCCTATCAAATGGCCCAAGACTACGAGCGATTTCAGAAGCCTCTTACTCCCTGACGTACTGATACTCAGGAAGGATATATTTCTTCTAAACCAACCCCTATGGGTGTCAAGCCTTCTGCGACTCCTGCACATGTTAGCCTCCCACCTCTTTCTAAAGAGGTGAGGGGCAAAGCTGTAGTCAGTGAGTCCTCGCGTGAAAATATCGGACGTCCACTACGATGTTTTTGGTGCCAAGGTTTTGGCCACATCGCTGCTGAGTGCGCCACCAAAGCCTTGATGATAGAGCAGGTCCCCGAGGATACCCTCCTATCTGCTGAGGATATCGAACCGACTTATATAGCAGTATATGCGGAAAAATACGAAAAGTATGAGGATGAGATGCACGAGAAAGATAGTTATAAGATAGAAGTTGAAAGTCAAGTTGAGAAAACAGTCATAGAGCTGAGTTACAAAGAAGAGCAAATCATAGATTCGATAGAGGCTACTAAATCATCTTATTGTGTTGATAATACTATCGATCATATTGAGATGATTATAGGTCACGATTGTTCTGAGGTCAATAGGTTTGATTTAGTTAAGTATACACATGCATATCCTCAATTTAGTAAAAGCTCGACACCTATAGACCTATATAGGCAGATGGCGCATGAAACTGAGTGGTTGACTACGCGAACATCTAACTGGTGTGCTGTACAGTTCGCCAGATATTTCTGGAGGACTTTATCTATTAGAAACCGCATCTCTCGTGACTTTAACTTATTCTCCACATGCCTATAATCAGAATTAATTATCCAGTAGGCAGTCGTAAATCGAGTCTGCATACATTTAATATCATAGTTATGAGTCCATTTGATGTCATAAATGACTATAAGCCTAAAACCCCCACTGACCTTATTCCCCTATCACTATATCATAGAGTTTCTGAGTCTGCACAATCATTTGCTTGAGCATAATAGGCATTTGCATGAAGAGATCAGTAAAAGTATAAGTCTCAGCAATGAGACTTATAAAAAAATTAGCAGATGCTCATAAAAAATTACAGGATTTTCTGAAAGTGATTATGTGATGATTCGGGTTAGACCTGAGTGATTCCCTTCAGGGGTCGTTAAGAAGCTACCAGCTCGTGGGGCAGGTCCATTTAAAATATTAAAGAAACTTGGGTCAAATGCATATGTGATTGATTTACCATCGAATTTTGGGATCAGTACTACATTTAACATTTCAGATTTAATGGCTTACAAAAAACCAACAGCGATACTCAGTGATCCATTTAAGCCTTCTTCCCCCATTGAGAGAGAACCCACCACTGAGTGTCCAGTTTCACAGTCTTCCATAAAAAAGAGCAAATTGAGCAGATTCTTGATGATCAGATAATCTCGACTAAAAATCACGGATATTAGAGATATTTGGTCAGGTGGAAAGGTTTGTCATCATCAAAGGATTCTTGGATCACTAGAGATGAGTTGCAGCAACTTGATCTGGACTTGCTTGAGAGATAGTGTAGCGGAGTTGACCCTTACTCGACGGGTCGAGGTCTTCGCACCTAGGGAGAGTTGGTGGGGACACAACGACATCGAACCGTCGATTTATTTTAGGCAGGGTCTACACTCGATGTTTGAAATCTCAACACGTGGCGTCGATCTGAATGGAGGTTTGATATCTGCAGATTTGGCAGCAAGCACGATTGGTGGCTGATCAGTGGATTGGAAATCCCCATTTAAATCAATTTATTGATTTGAATGAGAATATTCTAAATTTTGGGCTAATCTCGTTTATTTCCTTCTATTTTTTAATATTCGCATTTGGCATATTGTAATCAGTTTTTATTTTTACATTTATTTCTGCAATTTAAATTTCGATTGTAATCGCTCATATAATGGTAAGAATTAGCACTGTTTGTTTTAATCCTGGAATGAAATTATTTTGAGTTTGAATATTGTGTGTGTTACATCCCGGTGAAGGGAAAGGTTGGGGCTTTGGGTGAAAATTCCTAAATACTTTAAAGAAATTTAAGGTATTTCCCCAACTTTTCTTGCCTTTTAAATCACGATTTCAGCTCAATCAAAATCCAGGCCCCTTGATGCAATTTTCCAGCCCTAAAGTTTATTTCCCTGTTTTTCTTCACTGTCAGCTCGGGAAACTTGCACGCGTCGCTCGTTGTTCCGCCGCCAACCACGCCTCTGCCCCCCCAAGCGGCCGACCGGCCACCGGCCACCGGCGAGCGCCGGCGACACTGTCACCGCTCCGGTCGCTCTGCTCCGCTGCTGACTGCAGTCCTTGCCAAGCCCGAGCACCGCTTACAGGCGCTCGCCCGACGACGCCTCCGTCGCCCGTCTCGCCTCTGCTCCCTTACTGGCCCGCCGATCACCGGCGAGCGCCTGCGACGCTGTTGCCGCCCCGCTCCTCCTCCGACAGCAGCCCTTGCCTAGCCCGAGCCCGCCTACGGGCGCTTGCCCGACTACGCCTCCGCCCGTCGCCCCGCCGGCCATTCGGCGATGTCGGCGACCTCGACACCGCCGCTCTGGTCACTCCACTCCACCGCCGGCAGTACTCCTCGTCCGAACGTGGTCTCGCCTCACACGCCGTACAGAGACCCGCGTTCGCTCTGTTCGCCCACCACTGCCCTCATCCCCAGACAGCCCTCCAGTCACCGGCATGCGCAAGCGACCACGCGCCGTCCTTCCTGGCAGCCCGTGCTCCGACAACCTGTCGCGGCCAATTGTCCAGCTTGCCCCTGCTGGATTTCACTGTATCACCGACATGTCAGATGATCCCCAGATTGCTGCAATTCATCCTTGAGGTCTGAAATCTTCTGTCGAGGTAAATCCGAACATCAACTGAATACTTTAAAAGTCCCGTGAGATTTTGTTGTGGTATCTGTTATTGAGGCTGTTTGATTTGCTCACTTGTGCGACCTGAACATTGCTGTATGATTAAATTGCTATTGGATAATATTATATTGTGAGGATGCCTATATTACCGTGTACCCTGGCTCTGATTTGTTGAGATATAGTTGCCTAAAATTATTTGATAAATTTATTAAATATCATTTGAGTTTGTTTCTAGATATTTAAAATGGACTCGCTTCATGGATTTATAGTTTCTTGGTTATTACATAATTATTATTAGAGATATTCCAGAACTAATTTATGCTCATCCGCTAAAATTATTTACTGATCTCTAATTTGAATTACATCTTGCATATTGTCCCGCATCACAAGGATTTTGGAGCATTAAAGGAAGTCGTCAAGAAAGGTCATTGTCTCAAGAAATCAATATCATTGAGGAAACTCCTCGATGGTGAGAGATCATTGAAGGAGATACCATAATTCATTCAAAAGCTTACCGATGATAAAGAATATAAATTCAATTGCTAAAAAATGAACCACAATATTTGTAATATAAATCTTTGATGTTTTTTTCTTTTTTTTTTAAATAGGGCTTATCATATATAAATATACAGATATCTTTGTTTGCCCACATTGTCAAAATAATAAGATTGCAATGGAATACACTAGAGAGGGCGTTTACTAGCAACAACTTTCAAGTGTCTTTTTGTCAAACTAAGCCCCAAACTTGAGATTAGACTTCTGGTAGAAAGTAGCGATACGAGGTTCGAATATTAATTCCTCTATAACAATAGAGGCAAATAATTGCTCTCAACAGGAGCACCAAAACGTTAACACGAGAAACTGTACAACTTGATGTCACGTTCAAATTGCTCAAATATTCAAATCAGGGATCACACAAAATAGATAAATAGTAGAGAGGTACACAAATTTTTACATGAAAAATCTTATTAAGAAAAAAAAGAAGTTGCTCAAAGGTGAGAGAAATTTCACTAACATGAGGGGTTCCATGTAGGCATTACATGAGTCGATGACAACTTGATCGATAGAAGGAAGAAGAAAAGGAATAAGTAGTAAGCTTCCTCATTGTTGTTGGATAATGTAAAGGAAAAAATGAGAGGTCCTTTGTTAACTTCAAGAAGTAAAAAGGAGAAGTAGCCCCAATCTTCTTGGTAGCAAGAAGAAAAGCATAGCTTAGTTTTCATCTGCCTAGCAGCTGAGGGTTCTCTTAAAGAAGAAGCTATTAACTATTTATATTGTATGTGGAGTCCATTTTTCTAGTAACACCTTCTCCTTTTATCTCTCCTTTTCCTAATGTGGCTTATTCCATAGTGACTATTTTCCATTACGACCCTTTTTCAAAATTGTTCCTTCACAAAAATAGTGCTTTATCCAATTACCCAAGTGCAAAATCAAGTCGCCAACATGTACTGCTCGGATGAAGGCAAAGATTTTGGCATCAACATATGGTATACCTAATAAAAGAATTGGATGGAAAAAGCTGGCGCCAGAAATACAACAGAACAGAGCTCAATAATAAACACTAAAACTCTAGTATGAGAAGGTTGAACTTAAGGATGCTTCTCTCTCGTGGAAGAATTAGGTAAATATATAGAAGCTAAAATGTGTCAATTTACACTAAGAAAAATATCAAGTAGGGTTTCCATGGCCACTTAGTACCATGGGTAGTTGAAATTTTTTTTAAAAAAAAAGTAAAAATTAAAAATTAAAAAACTCAAGGCCCTAGCCTAAATCATTGCTAATAAACTACAAATATTTTAAATCAAACACAGTTCTCAAAAATTTAAAAAATTATTTCACATAATAAATCCCAATAACAAAAACTAATTTTATTTCCTATACTACATATATTTTAATATAAACATTAGATTAAACAAATCTTAATGTAACAAATTAACTTCATTTCACATTATATACAACTATCAAGTAATAGCTAGAGAAACATCGTAGAAATAATCGTGAACCAAATGGATCCCAAAAATTGATTGCAATCATGCCATAAGAGAAATCTATGGATGTCAACAGCCGACTGTTAAAAGTGAAAAACAATAATAGGATTAAGATAGCAAAAGAGAGTCCTGTTGCTATCATCAAACATTTTCAGCTATCATTAAAAGGAGATATATGGCAATAATGCAATTGAGGACTAAATAACTGTATATCTGTCTATAGACTATTAAACCGATACTGCATTACAACAGAAAATAAGGTATTTAAGATTAAAAATTTTGCAGCTTATGACCAGAAAAAGCATGTGCCAGGCATTACGTACTGCTGTGAATGGGGAACTCCACATACATATGCAATACCTTATAATCCCTGAAGTATGAAGCATTCCTAACACAAACGTGCAAACAAGATATTATCTGCATATGTAGACAGAACACAACAGTTCATGGATGCATATAAGAATAGTTGCTAGCATGCAACAACATTGAACATGAACAAGTGCATATTTTTACCTGTAAAAAATATGCACCAATAATAACACGCACATGTGTAACACCCTACAATTTCTTATACAAATGATAGTACTACATTATCCCATTCTATGCATATTAAGTAAAAAGTATTAAGGCCAAATTACCTAATCACTTTCAAGTAAAAGCTATAAATCATGTAATATTTCTTGCTTTTATTGCTTGCAAAAATCTATATTCCTTGAAATTACCTAATGTTTTTGCTAAAATGGAAAAAGAAAAAGGAAAAAAAACTTTTGTTGTTGTATTATATTGAAATGCTCCACTGTCACCAAGAATCATGGCAAAACGCATCATGATTGGGAAAGTTAAAAAGAAAATGTTTTAACAAAGGATGAAATACACACAAAAAAGTTAATTTACCTATTCATTCTGCAAAGGAATGGTAGATCAAGAACAGTCCCGCTATGGCAAGCATCAATTATGGCATGAAGCTTCACCCCATGTGGAATTGGCCGTACAATAGTTGCATTAATCTCATCATCGACAATCATTCCTTGCGTTTCAAAGTCCAGAGGACAAATGGTTTCATCATATCCATCAGCTTCATCTCCATTATAGTTTCTCTGCTGTGATCCATGCCCAGAATAGTGAAAAACCAAAGAATCCCCAGGTTGACATCCTTGAACAAGCCAATACAACGCCATCCTTATGTTGTGTTTGGTTGGAATTTTGTACGGATCGGTTTGTTCTTCTGCACATAACTTCCACAAACAATCATTCTTCAGTAAAGAATCACTAGAAAAACTACCAGATAGCAATCTCAAGCAATGGATAACAAGATGTAATCTGTTTGGTTCAGGTTTAACTCCAGATTCACTTGAAGTAACCCTATTTTGACATCAAAACAAACAAGCAAAGTAGAGGGTTAGAATTACACTAACTCATAGTCCATCCACCCCCATGGGTTTTAACTTCTAATCTATTCATTGTGCTTTCTTTGAATCTCGTTGTATTTGCTATTCTTTACTAATTGACGTCTGATGCTATTACACACTGTTCTTTATTGTTGCACTTACAATTAGTAAAGAAAATTTATTATATTTTCTAAGGAATCTCCTCGATTCTACTCCAGTTTAACTCTCTCTGAACCGCTCTCTATCATTATATGCTAGTGTTAACAACATTTGATTGGACTGATGACACAGCATGATAGCACCAACTGACAACTGTTGACAGTATGGAAGTGCTCTTTAGCACTGTTCGTATGTCATTAAACCTTAGGTCTCTAAATTGTGCCAACGTTTTTGCTGTGTGAATGAAATATGTTGATATTGCAAATTTTGTGAACTAAAACTAAAGTTGTACATATGATTCACAGCGCATACAACAAAAGGTTTTCGTAAATAAAATGTAATATAAACACAGATACCCAAACACTTTGGTCGCTTCAACTCAGATAACCCAGCCAAGTTAAAAACGATCGCATTCGAATTAAGATTTAAACCAAACTATTTAAAATAGTTTCTAGATCTAAAGCTAAGGATGGTCTTAATAAGTAAGCAGAGACCCGAAACGCATGATTAGGGCACCTGTGAGCAGGATGATAGATGACTCAGGGAAGTGGAATCGGTTGACCAGTAGATACTTCATGCAGTTGGCATCGTTGATGCATCCCTTAAGCTCGTGCCTCGAGAATCGATACGAAATCCCGACGATCACCGCGCGCTTACGTCCATGCGGCGACGGCGATGCGCCGGAGGGACCCGGATGCGGCGGCGGTGGCAGGGCGACGGGACCGTAGTTGCTCGGTTGTTGAGCGGGAATCCCTCGTGGATCGGCGATCTGTGTGACTGCATGGCACATGGCGCAGCGGATTGATCTGGCACCCGGCGGCAGCTGCAACGGCGTCCGGCAGCCGGAGCAGTCCACCAGCATCATCATATCGGGCCGGCGGAGGAATCGACGCCACCAATGGCCGGAGACGAAGACAGAGAGGAAGGAGAAATGTGCGCGTCAAAGGAGAGAAACGACCAGCGATTCACCGTCCGGCTTCGAGCCTTCGATCTTCCTCCTCTGGAAAGCGCGGTGGGCCGTGGAGAGGTCCAAACACAATAAATGCTACAGAAAATGGGTGATTTCTCCATCAGGAAGCAAAATGGGAAATTTCATCTGGGTCTCTGGCCGCGTAGAAATTACAGCGTTCATTCAAAACTATTACAGCTGATTTATCAAAAAAAAAAAAAAAATTTACATACATAACATTTGTTATCACTATATTTACATATTAAATATTTTTTTTTAAATTACATCTCACACACCTAAAAATTACACTTGACACACTTTTTTTATACCTTACAAACTTTTCCTAAAACTGCAAAATAATTTTTTAAAAATAAATATAGTATACGTAATTATGATAGTATAAAGTGTTATATAAATATGGAGTGATACACGTGGGGGCTGAGCCGTTGGCCAATCAGCGTGCACCATGCTAATGTCGCCCGTCGCATACTGCGCACCGTTAATGACTTGGCACATGCAGTTTGTTATTCATTTTTTATGAATTTTTTATTTTTGATATGATGCTTAGAATAATTTTTTAAAAAATGGGAGGAGAGAGAGGAGCAGGAGTAAAACAGTAATTTTAAAAAAATTAAAAAAATTTATTTGATAATTTATTAAACTTCAAGAACTCTGATATTATAATATTAAAAACGTGAATCTATGCGATATTAAGTATTAAACTCAGTGAATTGAGCATTATTTAAAGATAAAATAAAATATTTAAATTAAAAATTTATTTGATTGAAATATTAATGTAAAATAATTTTTATAGTAGTAATTACTTTTTTTAATATTATGAAAAAAAGAATATTTACATTAATTTTAAATCCATTCTCTCCAGCCCAAATAAAGTAGGAAGTATTGCTATGTCACCTTAAGAAAGTTTTTTTTACTTGTTTAACCATTATTTATATAAATCATTTAATATTTTGAATATATAATTATAAACTAACATTCATATTAATGAATGATTATATTTTTCTCTTCTTAAGTAATATGAAAGGCTAAATCTTCACAATTTTGATGAAAAAAATATAATTTATAACTATGTATTTAAAATATATGATGATATGTGAAAATTTCTAAATTTAAAGTTTAAACAAGTAAAAAAATTATGTTTTAGATGTGTTATATGTAATTCCCCGATAAAAATAATTTGATATACGAGTTTACGTTTGAGTGGAGCTTGAATCACTGAAGTTGAACTCACATTGAGCTCAATTTGTTCAAACCAGACTTGTAGCCAAGACTCATGACAACTCGAGTTCAAGCAAGTTAACCCGAGTTGATTTGAGCTTTAATTTTACTTTTATTTTCTTATTTATTCTATAATGTATATTGAATACAATTATTACGTTTTTTTTTAAAAACAATTATTTAGTTAAATTTATATGTATTTTATATACAGGTATATACATTAACCTTTTTAATATATATCACATATATCTCCTAAATGTACAATAGTTAAAATCAAAATACATTTTTATAAAAAATCCAAATACATATTATCAAAAAAAAAATCTAAATACATATCATTATATTTATATTACCAAAACTACCGAAACAAATGCTTTCATCTTGTGACTAAAATCAAGCATTGAACTTGACTTTTGATTTAAATTAAAATTAATTTAATAATTTTGAGTTAGCTTTGAGTCAAGTGTGACTCGATAAGAGTTACATTAGAGCTGACATAAAACTATATTAAATATATATATTTTATTTTGTTATTATATATTTATGCACTTGTTATAGTGATTGCTCAGATTAACTTAAAATTGTCAATGAAAAAATAATAAGTTTAACACCCATACGCTTAATGTTTTTAATTATTATTTTTTAGAAATATTAATTTTAAGTAGGCTCAAATTAAATTTTAAATTGACTCAAAATTAAAACATTTCACCAAAAAAACTGTTTAAAATAAAGTTTTATATTTGGAGAAAATTTTAAATGTCACGTTTGGGTTTAATAATTATGAATAACTGGAATGTCACGAGAAAATATTAAGGAGGCATTGGGTTGTGTTATGGTTTGGCAGATATTATTATAACAGAACACAAATTTTTATATGTTATGCAACATAATCTCATTATAAAAAATAATCAACATATAATGTAAATTTCATGACAAAATAGTACAATATAATATACCAAGAACAGCATATATTTAAAAAATAATTATCTACACTACATAATTTAATTTCATTTATGTCTTACCTATCCATTCTTAGTTAATTACGTTATGTACATTCAAGACATTATAAAATCTTACACACATTTTAATTTATTTCTATTATAACGAATAATCATAATTTTTCAATAACATAATTATAGTTAAATTACAAAAAATTTGAGTCGTTCATCATGTTATTTTAAAGATATTTAAATATATTTTGAGTGAAAATTTTAAAATCTTAATATTTAGATAGTAGCAAAGGAAGAAAATATCTACGACGTAAATTAATTTTAGGACAAATCATCATTTTAATGTGGTATTGAGAAAGAGAAAAAATATATACTATTAAGAGTAAAAATATAATTTTAATGATTTACTAACAAAATATTTTTTTTCAAATAAATTTTAATTAAATTTTAACTAAAATGTGTGTACGTAAGATTTTATAATATTTTTAGTGTGCATAACATAATTAATTAAGAATAGATAAATAAGGCATAAATAAAACTAAATTGTGTGAGATGTAAGTAATTATTCCTTTATTTAAATGCCCCATCACAATAGCCATATTATTTAAAAAATTAATTATTTAATTTAGCATGTCTAAATAGCATTTAAAAAAAATACGAAATTAATATCACCACTGCAAACATCACACATTTGTATGACTGATTTTTCAATATATTATCTTGACCAGTTATTAAAAGGATAAATTGCATTTAAATCTCTCATAATAACATTGAAACAAATTCACTAAATTAGCATTTAAATAATACTAACATCTTGAACCAAATATCTCTCGAGTCATACATTAATTATTGTTTCTTGGTTAGGAGCGAGCAAGGTCTTATTTAGGTACCTTACTCGACGTGATCTGGCTTAATTTATGACTCGAGTTTGATCCAACGATACTATTATCTACCCGAACCGAACAATGTCGTGCATGGTCCAAGCCAAATTGCCAACTTGAGACAGTTTGGCATTAACGCATTATATTTCATGCTACACAAATTCTAATATTAAAACATTACTTTATGAAATACAAGAATGCAAAAAGAACTCAAACGCAATATGTATCATGCATTTATAAATTATAATCAGCAGTATAAAATTTGGCAGCATGAGTTATCTATCCTTCCAGGGAATCTAAGCTGTGCATTACGCAGGATCAGATGTTCTACAAGCTCCATATCAGTAGCAGGTATATTACACATAGCTGGAAAGATATGTCTTAAATTGTTTACCTGGAGAGATTGAGAGCCCAAAACTCAGCTTCTCCTTTCAGCGCGACCACCTCCTCAATCTTCATTGTATGATAGCCATTTAAGAGTAACCTGGTTACAATTAGGCTGCATTTGGAAACAGCTTTAGTTTATTTATGAGTTTTAAGTTGCTTTAATTTTGAAGCTACTTACAGGCTTAAATTTGAAAATATCTATTAGGTAGCTTACATTTCAAGCCACTTAGAGGATTCTTTTGAGCTTTTAAATCGCTTAAACTCCGTGAAGCAGCTTAAAGGTATAAGATATGAAATATGCTGTTTGGATACATTTTAAGCTGAAGCCGCTTTATTTCTAAAGCTATAAAAGCTGTTTGGTTGTGCTTTAAATTTAAGCAACTTTATCTTAAGTTTAAGTTGTTTCCAAACGGAGCCACATTAATCTCTTTCTCTCTCTCTCTCTCTAAGTTTTTCGCGCAATTGTCAGTACAAATTTGAATTCCTTTTTTATTATTCATACTGTGGTTTGACAAAGTAACAAAAAGGAACAAAATTTTGTTAGCTAAAGTCGAGTTTTCTTTTTAACTTGGAACCAAAAAGGACTAATCACTTTTGTAACTTTTCTTCCTCGGAGTTCCAATAAAATTCACAAATTTTGGTAAACTGAGCAAATAATCAATTTTGATTAAGCAGTAACCAAGTTACCTGTAACTGGCTATCAAACAATAACTGCAGGGATTTGTGATTCTTGGTATATAACACTGAAATGAGTCCTCAAACCTTGCTTGTTCAACCGCTGTTGTACGCTTTAATGTGGAATCGCAAATGCAGCTCTTTGCCAATGGAGAACAGCTACCAATAATGAGGAAGCACAGAACATTATCAAACTATTGGGAGTGGAAACTCACGCCGATCATGGTGTATTCCTTTCTCATTTTGCACAGCCTTGGAAGCTGCAGTTCTTGCGGCATTAGCTGCATTATTCGCAGCAGTGACGGCCTTGTTTACTCTAACGTCGACCCTCCGCACGTGAAATGCCTTTCCTGCTGCTGTCCGGGCTTCCTGGTGGTGAAAACAATGAGTATGCTTGCAATTGACAATGAGTTGGGCCTAGCAACAAGAATTGAAACAAACATTTGCTCTTGAATGGAGATCAACTCAAAACAATTTCTAATTTTCAAGTCAAGATCTATTCAAGGGTGCCAATTTGAATTACCAAGTTGACAATAAAATATAGTACACACATTTTGTAATCTAGTATCAAAATTGCATCAAAACTATGAAAAAAACAATATAAAAAGGCGTGAAACTGAGGTTAAAAAACATCAAGAATTCAAAGTAGCTTTATAACATAATAGGAGTATAAAGTACAAAATCAACACCAAAATAGAATAAAAACCTGCCTAGAACAGAATCAAATGCTACGCTAAAATACAAGTAATATAGCATTGCCGTAGATTTGAAACTTAGGAAAGAAGAATAAAAATAACATCAAAAATGCAATTAAGCACATGGCATAGTGGCAGTGAAGATAAAAGCATTGAGAGTCCACGAACTCAGTTCTTACGATCACCACTTCAACGTTTTCTTCAAAAAAATTAATAATTTTGAATCCTCTCTAAATTTACAGCAATTTGACTCAAACTCTACGTGGTTGAAGTGAGGCAATTTGAACTTGAAATTCATTCAATGTCATGATGACTTTGAATGGTATGAGCCAAATTTGAGTTGGCCCTAACTCGCTCAATCAACAAGGAGCTAATGAATACAACATCTTCACTTAAAAAGCAATACCTGAACAGCATTGAGTACTCTGGAATGGTTGACAGCAAATGAAGAACCTGGAAAGGGGTTTCTAGTGCTTGAAGTCTCCAGAACGCCATTAAACCAGTGACCCGACTGGGTCTCGCCATTAGCAAAGGTGTACATCCCTAAACCTTGCCTTCTTCCCTCATGCCATGCACCCTCATAACATTGCCCATTTGCAAACCGGTATACCCCAAAACCATGCATCTTATCAGCAAAATATTCTCCAGCATATGTGTCTCCATTCCTGCTAGCATTAGCAGAATGACAATCAGGATGTGTAAATATGGTGATGGCAATGATAGAAATGTTATTAGAAAGAAATTATAAGTTGTGAATTGAGCCTTTCATTGGTTTACCAATAAGAAATTTGATGTAATACCATCATTAAAAATTTTCACCATGACACAAGTATTCAAAACTAAATGATATACATATGATCACACAGCAATACATGTAGCTTTAATGCAATTACAGCAACAACCTTTTCGAAACAAAGTATGGCACTCCACAATCAATTCAATCTAGAAATTTGTTTACAATGACATTTTACTCGTTTATGAACATACACCATTACATCATCTGCCTTCAAAAAGCCCCAAAGCCACCCAAATTCCTAGGTTACATAATAGAAACAAACTGTAGAACTTGTTCATGATTCAACCTCATAGCTTGAATTACAACCTAACATAAAGTGGAGATAAGAAAAACAACAATTTCCACTATTGTTCACTTAAACCCTAAAATAAAATATACATGAAGCTCGATAGTATTTTAGAAGTGCAATCACAAAGAGTATTCCATAGCAAAGCTTTACAATGTATTTTTAAACCATCCTCAAACCATTACAAAAAAAGAGAAGACAAGCAAAGGTGCCATATACAAAAAATTTCACAAAAATCTAATTCTGTGAAATACACAATAAGGGGCAGGTACATAATCATTCAATCAAACCAACATTTAATGCCCAAATCTAAGGAGAATAATCAATCAAAATAAAAAAAACATTCAAATAGTATTTGGCATCCACAAGTTGCAATATGGTCCTCAACAGAAAACTTAAAAAATCGTAGACACCTGAAACTGATTTGCAGTCGTTGAAATTCTTAGGAAAGCAAAAATTCCAATTAGAATTTAATTTCTAAAACTCTTGGGATTATCTCAGATTACACCCTTTAACAAAAAATAAAAAGAAAATGGTCATGGGGCTATAAAGGAAAATCATTGAGCAATGAGAAGAAATCAAGAAAACTAATGAAGGGGCCATGATTCATGGCCTTACTTATACCTAAATGGATTGTCCGTGTTACTCAGAAAATTTGATGTTTAAATAGCCAATGAAGTACTATTTTTTGCTCTAATCAGCAGGATCTAGTTCAGGGAAAAAATTGGAAAAGGGTTGCAAACAAGTTTTTCTTGTTGTCTGGTATTCAACTGAGTGTGTTTAAAGGCACCAGTATGGATAAGGTTAAAACGTAAGTGCACATAGTTAGTATATAAAGAAAATTCATATGATTTAAAATGCGAAAAACAAAAAGTCAAGACTTCAAGAAGAAAAATTCGCAAGTCTAGTTTCAATCTCAAATTATAAATAGGGTGTGTTTGTTTGTAAGGTTAAATTTAAGAAGGTTAAAATTAAATTTGGATAGAGATATTTTTTTATTAAAAGTTGTTAATGATGTGAAATAAAGTTAGTTATTATATTGGGATATACGAGGGATGTGATTAATTTTTAATATTAAATTTTATGTGTGATGTGATATGCCTGGTTAAAATTAAACCAGTTTAATTTTAAACTCTTAGGCAAACATGGCATTTTAAAGTTTGCTTACATCAACTTAAAAGACAATAAAAAATTTTCATCTAAAAAAAAAAGAAAATACAAATTTTGCAGCAAATACCTGGACAAATTCTAAAACAATTTCAAAGGAAAAATCCAATAGTAGAAAGCACAATTTAATCACCTGAATCTGTAGTGCCCTAGTCCATGCTTGATTCCCCACTTGAACTCACCAACATACCGGCTACCGTCATCGCATGTATGCACCCCACAGCCATGGCTCTGACCATTCAACCATTCACCTGCATATACATCACCTGTGTAGAACCGATAAACCCCAAAACCATGCCGCAGCCCCTTCTTGTACTGCCCCCTGTACCTGCTCCCCTTAGTCCACGTCTCGACGCCACACCCATCATACTTGGCATCAAGCCAGTCACCTTCATACTTCCCACTCTTGCAGTAATAGTAAACCCCACTCCCGGAGCACTTACCCCACCGGAGCTCCCCCTCGTAGACATCACCGTTATTGTAGACCTGGACGGCGAAGCCGTTCCGGCGATCGGCCCGAAGATTGAAAGCAGAGCCTCCGATGGACCAGAGAACTGGGAGAGAAGGCGGGCGGGGGAGGAGCCGTAGCGAGGGAAGGAGGAGGGAGAAGAGGAGGACGGCGCCGGAGGAGAAGGCGAGGACCGGAAGGAAGTCGATGAGAAAGGAGCGTCTGTCAGCGGAGGAGGTGGATGAAAGGAGGAAGACGAAGTAGAGGGAGGGGAAAAGGAGGACGACGAAGAGTCGGAAGCGGATGCGGAGACAGCGGAGGGAGGAAAGTGAAAGGCGGGGCGACGGCGGAGAAGCGAAGCGGTGGCGGCGGTTGCCGGCGGCAGGAATCATGACTGAGATCTTCGAGGGGGAAGAGAGGGTGAGAAGATCGGCATTAGGGTTAGGGTTGGACTTCAGTTGGGATGGCGATGATGATTTTTGATCGGGAGAAGAAGCGGAGGCGGACAATGAAGGAGAGAGAGACACTTCTAGCCTTCTACTGGATTTTAATTTAAAGAATTTTCGTTTCGCCGGCCTCAGAATTCGCCGGCGTTCGTTTTTCTATTTACATTTTAGATTTTTTTTTCATAAAAAATAAAATTATAAATATCTCATTTCAGAATATCAAAATTATTAACATCTTATACTTAATTTTAGAAAATTATATATAAATCTCAGTTATTTACAAACTGACTAGTATTTATTAAATATAAAAATAAATAAATAAATAAATAAATAAATATTTGATCTCAAATTTTATTTTATTTTGTAAAATATTAATCTCAACAAATCATTACAAACTTTTATTCACTAAAATGCTAGCAAAAGGATCAAATTCATTTAAATATTACTCATTTTTTCTCTTATTTGATGAGAGACACTACAATTCATTTGTCTATAATAAATTTTTGAAAATCAAAATAAAATATTACAAATATTTTAAAAATTTATTGATAATAGTACTATTTTTTATACAAGATAATAGTAATTTAAAATATTGAAATACAAATATTTAATATATAGACTCGTCTTTATCTCATGCATGTAATTTTTTTAAAAAAAAATTAAGAAATTTTTATATTAATACATAATTTTTTTAAAAAATTCATGTTTGTGATTTATTCTTAAATATTTGAAACAAGCGTTGTCAGCTATTAATTTCAAATTAATCATTTTAATTAAAAGATATTAAACATTTAATCATCATTCATTGCAATTTAAGTCTTTTAATGATTCGATTTTGTGCTAATATTTACCAGGAGAAAAGTTTGATCCAATCTCAATTTACGCACAACATTTGGCTTGTTAACTATCAATTAAAATTAGAATCGAGCAAAAGTTAGATTCAAATTTCAATTAAATTTTAATCACTATTGGTCATCTTCAATAAAAGATAAAGCGTTGGTCATCCATGTATAATTTTTATTTAAATATTTTAAAATTGAGCCATAAAAATACATCATGAGTTGAATCATTTAAATCTAGTAAATCTCAATTCAACCCAAAATCTAATTTATTTTTCTTTAGTTCGAATGAAATTAACAACTTTAATTGTTTGATAATTTAATTATTTATTCTCTCTCACTATATATATATATATATATATATATATATATATATATATATATATAAATTTATTGTAAAATTATATATCGATGAATTTTTTTTTTGGTTCGATGAGATAAGAGCTTATCTGAATATTTAGTAGTCTTAAATTTGAATCATTTAATTACAATTTTTAAGTGAAATTAAAAACATTGTAATACTCAAAAGTAAATAAAAAAAATGCACATCCACTAAACAGAATATACAAACATAAATTTAGGTAATTTTATAAACATCTAATACATTTTAGCGAAAAAATTATTATAAAATAATTAAAATAAAAAAATATTTATATATATAATATTTCATACTATCACATTCATATTTATATATTTAATTTTAAATAATAAATTTTAGATATAAATTTGTGATATGAGTGTAAAATCTAAAATTATGATAACAGAGAGTATTACATACATAATTATTTGTAAAATAGAATAGAAATTTAGGATAAATCTAAATTACTAATCCAATAAATAAATAAATATACCAACAAGTTTTCTACATTTCTGGTTGAATGTTTCAAGTTATTTGAAAGTTTTCTTTATTTAAATTTATGATAAATAAAATAATAAATTAATAATAAAATCATTGATATAAAATAATATTTAAACTAATAGTCTTGAGGAATTTATTTATTTGGCACTTAAGACCTGTGTTCTTACCCCATCTTTTTAGAATTGCCATCAACATATACTCCATCAAACGACACTCACAGCCTAAAGGAGATTCAAAGGCATAATTACGAAAGAACGTATGGATTTTAACAAATTAAATTTAAACTATAATTTTAAGGCATGAACTTAAAGTTTTTCGATACATATTTAATAAAATCATTGATATAAAATGATATTTAAATATCATTATAGTTACAAGTTATCATTTTTTTTTTGGTATAATAATTTTTTTTTTTAAATGCAAAGCTCCCTTAAAAACTTACTCCACAAGAAATATATTATTCCTTTGAATTCTACATCGTCTTTTCTGGCAGAACATCGATTAATTTGATAGGATTATGTCAAATGTGATAAGGATTGAATAAAAAATGCTTAGTCATAGATATTTAATAATAAAATAAATAATTATGTTAAGTCACATTCCTAAATTAAACTAATGCCTCAAATAAAAAATTTTAATGACGTCAGGCTGATTTTGAACTAGCAAATTTTGAATTTGGTTCTGCTTAAAATTGCAAGTAAATGGATTTAAATTAAACTCGAGCTAACTCGAAGCACCGTGCTCGAGTTTGAATTCGACTTTATGATTGTAAGACAATCCCTCGATATAATTAAATATTTATTAATAATTGTAAAAATATAAATGTTTTTATAATTATTTTAAGCCTGGTTGAATCACATTGCGTCTAATTTGAATTGGATTTCAATCCAAGTGCTCGGTCTTTAAGGCCCTATTTGTTAGGAGATTCGGATACGAAATAAATAGAATCGAATTCAGTGTTTGAAGTGGCTTTAGATAAGTGAAATTGCTTCGTTTAAAATCATATTGTATATAAAGTTTTTAATTATGATTAAAATAATAATAAAATTTAGGAGGTTAAAAACATTCGAAATATTCAAAACTCAAAACTAACTAGGAACTTATTCGATTTTTGAATTAACTTAAAAATTGTTTTAAAATTTTTCAATCGAATATGAGTTGTGAACTTTGGTTTGAAGTTTATTTCGAGCACATTTTAAGTTGATCTTAGCTTGCTCGAAATATAATTTAATTAAGATCAAAATTATATTTATAAAGTAAATAATATATATATATGAAATATTAATAGATATAACTTTGGATTAAAGCTTTTCAAAGTCCAGGATCTAATACTATTAAATTTATAATATTTTTATTTTTCTACAATTATATACTGATTTGAATATGATCCGAGCCGACTCAAAATCAAGTTGATTTGAGCCGAGCCGGCTTGAATCATATCTTATTTTTATTCCAAATAGATTTTGAATTGCCTTCGACTAGGCTGAAATCAATTTGATAATAGCCTGAGTGAAATTTAAGTAAAATATCATGGCAGTAATAAATGAAATATGTAAAATTTAATTTATAAATATTATTTTTTTATAAATTTTATATTTTTTAATAATTATATGTAAAATTTATAGTATTTAATAAATATAACATTGTATAAGTCTTTTATCATGAAATAACCTCAGCTAATTTTGCTAATTTTCAAATGAACCCTATTATACTCTAATAATTAGTTTATATATATAATTAAATTACATTTAAATTGAAGTCATTCACTGGCCTCGGTTCAGAATTAGTTTATATATAATTATTTATGAACGACCTTGGTTTATAATTTGGGCCCTGTTTGTTTTAAAATTAAAAATTGACCTGTTTAATTTTAATCTGGCATATCACATCACACATAAAATTTAATATTAAAAATTATATTTATTTCACATCATACAAATATTATTAAAATAATAACTAACTTATATCACATCCCTCATATATCCCAACATAATAACTAACTTTATATCACATCCCTTAGATATTTCAATATAATAATTAATTTTATTTCACATTATTCACAATTTTTAATAAAAAAAAAATCTCTATCCAAGTTTAATTTTAAACTTATTAAATTTAACCTTGCAAACAAACAGACTTTGGTGTTCTATTAATTTTATATTTAAAATTCAAAATTTGAAATTCAAAATTCAAAATTTAAAATTCTATTTTAAAATTCAATTTTTGAATTTTAAAATAAGAAAAAAATCATAATCCTAATTATGACCAAATTTGGTACGTACATAATTTGCCATAATTAGGATTATGATTTTTTTTAATATTAAAATTCAAATTTTGAACATATCCGTCACTTTCAATTATCCCCTTGGTTATAACTTATAATCACCCAACACTATTAGATAAGCATTATTTAAATTTCAGAAAGTTTAGGCAAATATTTTAATTTATATATAAGCATTCAAATAAGCATAACATTTAAATATGCAATATTTTGCACAATTCCTAAAGTTAAATTCTCCTCGTTTCAAAAAAAAAATTGCCAAACATATTTTCTTTATATTACTTAAATTTAAAGAATTATAATTATAATTTGAGAAAAAAAAATCACATGAAAATTGATTGTGTTATTCTTTAAGTTGCTTCCAATTTGCAATATCAAAATCAATCAAAACAAATTTGCAATATCCAAAAAAAAAAAAATTGCTTCCAATTTGGATTGAAATGAAAAAAAATTGAAATCATTCATCAAATAAAAATATTTATATGCATCTCACAGCCAATTTAAGAATAAATTTCATCTGTATTTCTAAAACTTAAGAATAATATCACGCCAATCAATAATTTTAAAAATCTTTTATTTACTTTTTTAAATTTTATAAAAAAATTTAATTTAAGTCTTAAGATCAACTTCAATACTTCGTTAATAATTTTCGTTAAATATCCGTGAGACCACAAGAAATTTTTTTTAATAATTTTCATATTAATAAATTTACACAAATGCTTCTACTATTCTTCCTTCCCCTATTCACTCTCTTCTCTCCCTGGCCAGTGATCTTGGGGCCAGAATTTTTGAAAAATTATAAAAATTGAAGGTAATTAAATTCAGTAAATTCTTAATTTTAAATAATAAAACTTTAACTTAATTTTAATAACGTTGGGTCCAATGAGCCCTCGGGAGGTGGAGAAATTATTGCGTCCAGACGGAGCATCATCTGAACGCCCAATCAGAGGCCACCACGTGTATTCAGACCCAGCTGTATTGCACATGTGGCGGCCTCTGATTCACCATCCGGACACAATAATTTCTCCAGGAGGTGAGAGCAACTCCCACGCCGCCGAACGCGACATATTTGAAGGCCAACAAGGATTGAGAAATAGTAACGAGAGGGGAGAGAGAAAGAGAGGGGAAAGTAAAGAGATAAATGTAGGATTAAAGGAATAATTTTAGCATTATTTTATTATATTTTTAACAGAAGGATAAAACATCAAGCCTCTAGTTTAAAAAATAATAATAATTATAAATAAATATTTTAATCAATTTACATAAATTTTAATATAAAAAAATTTATTTTATTTCACATACTCAATAATTTTTAATAAAAATATCAACTTTATTTCACATCCTATACCAAAATACTTGATTCTTATTTTGGTCTAAGATATTAAACAAAGTTGATATTTTTATTAAAGATTATTGAGTTCGTGAAATAAAATAATATTTTTTAGGGTAATCCCACTTAGGCCCCTAATGTTTACTTACCTAAACACAAGAGTCCACAAATCTCAAAATATGTCATTCAGGTCCACAATAATTGCTATATAATTCACTTGGGTCCTAGTTATTTTTAAAAAGCATCCAATCAAGTCTAAAATAACATTTTATGTTTATACCATTATTTCAGAAAAAAAAAAATTTAAAATAAATAAATTAAAATAAATATTTTTTCAATTATAATTTTACTTCTCAGCCCACCCAGGGCGTCCGCGCGGCCTTGAGCAACGCGCGGCAACCGACGTCTGGGCCAGACTGCTAGCTACCAGGACGCGTGCAGGCATTCGGGCACGGGTCGCCGCGACAGCGCAGAAGCCGACGCACGAGGCTGGTTGCCTCGCAAGCCGGTGTCCACGCTGCCGCGGCCTCGCATGCAGGGCCCTGCGTGTGGATGTTCGCACAGGCAGCAGGCAGCGCGCGGACGCTGGCAGACACCTGCCACGAGGCCGCGGCAGGGCGGACGCCTGCGAGAGGATGCCTACGCAGGCGCCCATGCATAGGAGGCTGGCAGCGCACAGAAGCTGGCTACCCGCGCTGCCGGCCGCCGACGCTCTCGTTCGCGCACAGGCATCCGCCGCACATAAACCTAGTGTCATATTTGAAAATTAATATATTAAGAAAAGATTTTTTTATTATTTTTACAATACATAACGGATTTTATCACGGAAAGACCACGATGTCTTGTATAATATTTTTTGTAAACTTGAATGACATGTTTTAAGATTTATGTACATTTGTGCCCAAGTAAGTAAATCTCAAAGACCTAAGTGAAATATCCTTATTTTTTTTTATTAAAATTTATATAAAATAAGTAAGAAATTTTATTTATAATAATAATAATATTTTTTTAAAGTAATACCATTCTTATTTTAATTCTCACGCAAAACAGGCTTATATTTTTTTTTTGAAGTAATTTTTCATTAATCATCAACGATTACAAAAGAGGTAGTCATTACAAATTAAAAGGCCAAAAAATATTAGTATGATCTCCTTCCAAATAAAATTTTCTTTATTATCAATAACAAATTGGGCTAGAGAATGAGCAACATTGTTTGCACTCCGAGAGCAATGATTGGCAGAGCTACAAAAATTATGAGCATCCCTTCTTTAATTACAATAGGCTTACATATTTAAAGTAACTCAAAAATTTAAATGAAAATTTTTAAAATCATAAATTTTTTATAATATTACCCCTACTCTCAAAACCTAGTCTTATATTATGTTTTCTTTAATGAAATAAAATTAATATTTCATAAAAACAAAATTATCATTTCAAAAATAATGAAATAAATTTTTTTTATTTACTTAAATAAAAAAGAATGTAAAATAAAAAGTAAAAAAAATCTAAAATATTTGTAAATATAATTTAATAAAATATTATACTATTTATTATTATTAAATTTAATTTTACATTATATATATATACTATAAGAATATATATATATGAACAAAAATAAATTTTAAATAATATTTTTAAATCACATAAAATAATCAAAAAATAATTAATCTTTAAATCGTTGAAAAGGATAACTATTTCTTAAAATATGAAATAAATTTTTTATAAAATAATTATTTCACTAAAATAAATATGAGAATAATTATCCTATAAAAAATAAAAATAAAATAAAATAATTATGTTATTTATATAAATACACCCACATATTTGATAATTACTCAAAAATAAATAAAATATTTTTTTAATAATATTTTAAATTTATTATAAATTTTAATAACTTTATTTCACATCGAACACAAATTTCAACTTTAAAAATCAATTTTATTTCATATCCAACACAAATTTCAACCTCAAAATCAATTTTATTTCACATCTTATACACCTCTCAGTATTAAAATAAATTTCTTTCCCATAAATTCTATAAAAAAAATAATTTTTTTTCTTATCCAAATTTATCCATCAACCAAACAAGCCCTTAATTAAATAATTATGCCAAACACACCACTGCAAGAAATGAAAATTTCTTTTTACAAGATCATGCGCACATCATTTAATAATCATAAAAAATTAATTCCTTGCATGTTCTGAATGCGTATGTGATAGTATAGTCATGTTTGTTTAAAATATAAAAATTATCCTAATTTAATTTTAAAAAAATATCACACTATACATAAAATTTAATATTAAAAATTAATTTTATTTCACATCCTATACATATTACAAATATAATAACTAATTTATATTACATCCCTCACATACCCCAATATAATAACTAATTTTATTTCATATCATTCAAAATTTTTCATAAAAAAATATTTCTATTCAAATTTAATTTTAATTTTATTAAATTAAATCCTATAAATAAACAGACCCCAAATGATTCCCATGATTATTAATATGCAAATTTATAAGTTCACTTCAGCATGTTTGTGAATCGGCCTCCAATCAAACCAAATGGATTGTTCAAGTTGAACTCATACATGATCCATAACACAATTTAACACCAATTACAAAAACAAATTACATATCAGATTAAATAAAATCATAATCAACCAACTTATTTTTTATGTTATTTATTGTTTCAAGATGATGAGTAATCAATATTACGAATAGGTTTACAACAGCGAACATTTGATATTATTTTTTGATAGCCACTATCATTCATTGTGAAATCTCGGGTCAACGATCGATTCAACCATTCGACAATAATTCGAGTTTTACAACACTGCACACGATACTACAGGAAAACCCCCCGAATAAAGCAAGTTATAAAACGCGAAAAATAATCCTTAGAAGTTTCAAAAAAGTAATCCTCGTACACAAAAAAACGATATTTTCATGCTCTTGCTCAACGAAAACAGATACAGAGATTATGTTTTCGATCGCATCCGAGTGCATAGCATAATGGAACGACGATAACAATAACAAACACGATGAGGGATGTGGATGATGTAAAGAAAGAGAAATGGGTGTCGAGTATGTAGAAAAGATACTCTTTAACACACTATAAAAGCAACGAAAAACAGGATAATCAGAAATAAAACTACAAAAGAGACTAACAATTTAGAACATCCAAATTAATAAAATCAATCATACCATAGTTTTACACATGCTCCCTTAGCTAAAAGCTAAATAAAAATAAATAATATCACAATGATAGAGTTCAGACCATTACCAACGGTTTCATCTTCACTTGCGGGCCAGTTCTGTAGACAGAAGAAGTCTTTTATCAGCGTTTTTGTTGAACTGGGAAGAAAGCTTGAAATCAGGCATCAGGGTTTGTGGATTTTGAAGCCGAATACCCGGGGAGTGTATCGCTGAGATGCCTTCTGGGGCTTCAGGTGAGGGTAGGTCATCAGAAAAAGGTGAGGAAATGTTGTGCCGAAGTAAGCTCCATCAACATCTGAGGATGGTCAAGAAATTTGCTACAAAATTCAATTTTGAGAGATTCACATTCATAATATCAAAAATCTTTTTAAATATATCGAGCAGACTACAAATCTCCCGAATGTTTTAATCGCTTCAGATTAATCTCTTCATTATCATCAAAAAAAAAAACTTCTCCGTTAAAAAATTTAATGTTTTAACATCTTTGCAACTATAACTAAATAACATAATCTTTAGGGATTCAATTTTTGGGGTTTCTTTAAACAAATTTTGTTTACCTCAGAACACCACATTTTCCCTACCTTACATGGAAATTGGGCTGGTGAAGTTTGAACACGTGATACCTTAGTTCGTACCTAGGCAAGCTCTATCTTGAATTGCAATTCAATAGAAAAATCAATTGATTCTTATCAGGTTGGCTATATCTTGTGCCATGTCAACTATTTCAACAGAAGGTCACGAGAAGATATCTCATGCAGTTATATATTTTGGATCCTTATAGGCCCCGTTTGTCTAGGAGTTTAAAATTAACTTGGTTTAATTTTAACCAGGCATATCACATCACACATAAAATTTAATATTAAAAATTAAATTTATTTCACATCCTACACATATTACTAAAATAATAACTAACTTATATCACATCCCTCACATATTCCAACATAATAACTAACTTTATATCACATCCCTCACATATCCCAACATAATAACTAACTTTATTTCACATCATTCACAACTTTCAATAAAAAAATATCTCTATCCAAATTTAATTTTAACCTTCTTAAATTTAACCTTACAAACAAACAGACCCTATGTAACTGCATGTGTCTCCATAGGGATTAGTTCTCAATACGACTTCTTTGTCCAGCAGACTAGTAGGTGAGCACCACGATTTCAAGATTAGGGTTCAGGTCTTATAGCTCGAGTTTTAGGGTATAGAGTTGTAGGTTTAGGGTTTAGGATTTATGATTTAGATTTTAACGTTTTTAGGGTGTAGAGAGAAAAGTTGCAGAGTCCATATTTTATGATTATGCTGGTTCAACTCTAGTTAAGATAAGGGCAGTTGAAAGGGCTAGAAAATTTGGGAGTTCTGCTTCATATATAAGAATTTAGAGATAAATATGATATTTAAAAAGATTTCATGGTAGATATAAAATTTATCCCTAACTGGACCTATAAACTATAAATTTATCCACATCCCATCAAAACCTTACAAACAACTAAAATATAACTCTATTTATCAAGATGACTTAAAAATCCTATAAACAATATATATATATATATATATATATATACTTTTATATGTGTGTCAAATATGCAAAATTGTAGTATCCTAGCGTAAAAGTGTAGCATACATTTTCTATAACTAAATCCCATATCTAAAGATATGACACAAATCTTTGAAATAACTAAGATACAAAAAGACTGTTACTGAAAGTCGCATATAGTCTCTCTTAAAGATTCGAGTGTCCTCCGAATAAATAAGCAGACCATGATATTGAATATTAAATACAATCTATTTAAGTGACATAATTATCCCGTTCAATTTTAGAAAGCAATGTTTATGTGCAAAAATTGAAAGAAATAAGGTATTTATGAATCTAAATGTCAGGCAGTATATTAGTTACTGAACAATAATGAATGCTACAGAATCAAAATGTTGAGATGAAAACATCAACAGATTAAAGATGATTGCAAGAAACGATTATATAATGAAAGGAGATTAAGGAGTTCTATTAGCTGCAGAGAATTAAGTTGGTAAAGTACAATGAAGCGCCAATGATGTATCATTAAAGCAAAAAAATAATCACTATAATCACTGCTAAAGATTAACAAAAGAGATTCGAGAAGTTCATCTTAACCATTTGACATCATTTTTCCCATGTAATTTTATCTAATGCACTCGTGATATTAACTCTAATTAATCTAAATATTTTTATATAACATCTAAAAAGTTTTTAGCCTAGAACTTTTTCTTCACAATTCTTTAAGCAAAATGCTCAGTATTGATTTTAATGGTGTCGATTTTTTCTACGTTGAACATGTCCAAATCATTAAGTATATAACTATTACTCTGACATTCTCCTAAATATAATTATTTTTCACTTCATCTGTTCTAGTTTTATCCCACAACCATCTTATTATACTTTCTATAATACTATGCTTTGTTGCCAGTGATTTGTTTATCGCATCAAATGCATATAACAAGTGATACAATTGTTGCATTATAACTTTATTAGGTCACCATAGTAATCCTGTACCACATAAAATCTTGAAAAACCCCTCAAATTGGACCACCCGACATTAATTCTGATTATCTTATCATCATTCATATCTCTATTTGTTTAATTAATAAAACAAAAGTACCTAAAATAAACATACTACAGTTAAAGAAAAGACATCAAGCAAACCTCTAGTAATAGAAATGAAGACAAAATAATACATTACTGAATATTTCACATCATTTCAAATAACAGGGACTATATGCAAAATGACGAATACTTATCACTGCAATATGCATTATTCACAACAATATCCCATTCTATTAGTTGTCAACATTAATAAACATTTTTTCATAAAAAAACATTAATAAACATTTAATTAATTGAAATCCTTTTTCCTAGCAGTACAATTTAGTTGACATTGGGCTTGGAATGGATGAAAGTCAACAACGAAAAGTGATATCAGAATTACGTAATTCCTGGGTTTATTATGTATGACTTGACATTTGAGCCTCTACTTCATTTCAATGAACGTAAATCGCACACACCCAAACAGGAGAACCAAATATGATAACAGATTCTTGGAAGAACCATATATGACCCAAATGCCTTTATTGATGAAGAAACAAAACTTGTTGTTGAAGAAAGAAAGGATACTGCCTTGGTATTTGGATCTAGGGTAATATATATCTTCGCATTTGGGGCAGAAGATTTTCACAGTGCTAGACCGAGAAATGTCTGACTGACCAACTGGGAGGCACGGTTGTCCACAGCAGTAAACTCTAGGGCACCTTCCAAAGTCATAGTTCTTGTACTTTTCCAGCTGTAGACGTTATTATAAGAGGAAGCTATAAACAATAAGTTATGAGGACATCATACAAGAAAGAGAAGGTATTTCACCATTGCAGCCATTCCCTTGCTAGTTAATACGTAGCGAGCATGGATCAATCCATACAGCATCTCTGCAGCAGATTCAACCAACTCATTTTGTTCCTCAGTAAACATATCACCTGCATGATCAGAGAACAAATAGACATCAAGAGTTTGGTGTTGGTGTAACAAAGTAATGATAATGAGACTGCCGTTCTCTCTCAAAGTTATCCATGAAATGGATCAAGAGAATGGATGTAACGAAACTACTTTAAACATCCCCCTCTCATCTGCTAAAGGAGACAACCACCCTACCTCAGATACAAGTATTTCGAATGTGGTCCTCTCTAATGTGAACAATCATCGACTTTGAGCATTTACATCTCAACTACGCTGATCTATAGATATTTTGCCAATTGACTACCCAATACTAAATCTCATATAGCATAACAGGTTATGCTTTTCAAGCATATAGAATTATAAAGTAATTGTGCCCTTCCCTTCTGGAGAGAACAACCCATGCTCTGTCCTCCTCAAAGTAATAGCTAGGCTAGGCCTAGGTAGTCTTATAACATTTTTTCCTTCAACTTGATAGACATCTTTCTATTGCATAAAACATCTATTATGATACTCCATTTCAACTATCATGTCTTGATCTATGACTACCACCCTACTATATATTTATGTCAACACGGATAAGATACTCAAGGTATTATAAATTCTAGAAAAATATGGGTATTATCTCAATCTCATAGCATTGTGTCTCGTTCTTTCGAATTATTAGACTTACAATGCATATAACCCCTCAAAAAAAAAAGACTTACAATGCATATATACTCATTCTATTTAATATCTAAACAATGAAACATCTTTGTTTCTATGACAATAAAGATTTTAATAACAAAAAAAAAATTAATAACAAGTTTTACACCACCCATCAACCACCTACAACTCTCACCCCGTATTCAACCTTGGGGCAACTATACAAATATATACAATAGAACTTAACATAGACGGACTTAAAAGCCAAAGCTTCATTAGAAAAAAAAATATATATACATTAACACTGTCACACAAAATGTATCAAATTCTAAAAATTCCTACAGGTTCCATCAAATATGGTAATGACAAAACCAGAAACTATTTACATTCATATTATTGAAGAGCAATAACATCCCATATACAAGGAGAGGGCAAGATCAGATGATAAAAGTACAAATAAACTGAACAAAAGATGGTGCATGGGCACTTTAGTGATTGGCAGATGGGTTGACATAATTTTCTCAACAACAACAACAACAACAACAACACCAAGCCTTAATCCCACTAGGTGGGGTCGGCTACATGAATCCTTTGTTTCCATTGCGCTCTATCAGTTACCAAATTCTTATCTAAGTCTAAGTAACTAAGATCACTCCTTATAGTTTTTTGTCATGTCTTTTTTGGTCTCCCTCTTCCTCTTTGTACATGGGCAAAATCTAATAACTTAATTTTTCTAACTGGAGCTTCAATCGGCCTATGATTTAGATGTCCAAACCATCGAAGCCGACTTTCTCTAAGTTTATCCTCAATTGGTGTAACACCAACTTTCTTTCGGATATACTCATTTCTCATTCTATCCTTTCGTGTATATCCACACATCCACCTTAACATCCTCATTTCTGCAATGTTTATTTTATTTGGATGTTTTCTCTTTGCAGGCCAGCATTCAGCATCATATATCATCGCTGGTCTTACTACAATTTTATAAAATTTACTCTTTATTCTGGATGAGATTTTTCTATTGCACAGCACACCGAAAGCATTTCTCCATTTTACCCATCCTGCTTGAATCCTGCTAATAATGTCATTATCTATTTCGCCATTATTTTTTATAATTGATCCAAGGAATCTAAAGCGCTAACTTTTCTTGACAATTTGATCACCAATTGTCACATCTCCAATATAAGTATTTCTTTCTTGACTAAATGTGCACTCCATATATTCAATTTTAGATCTACTGAGATGAAAACCTTTAGATTCTAGAGCATTCCTCCAAAGATCTAGTTTCGCTTTAGCTCCCTCTTTAGTTTTCTCAACAAGGACAATATCATCTGCGAAGAGCATACACCAAGGCACTTTATCTTGGATATGTCCAGTCATGACTTCCATAATCAAAGCAAAAAGATACAGACTTAAAACCGAGCCTTGGTGTAATCCAACTGTAATAGAAAAATCCTTAGTCAAACCTCCTTGTGTTCGAATACAGGTAACAGCTCCTTCATACATGTCTTTAATAACTTGAATATAAACAGTGCAAATCTCTTACTTTTCTAAAACTCTCTAAAGTACTTCTCTTGAGACTTTATCATAAGTTTTTTCCAAATCAATAAAAACCAAATGTAGGTTTTCCTTTCTCTCCTTAAATTTCTCCATTAAACTTCTTAATAAATGAATGGCTTCTATAGTAGATCTACCTGGCATAAAACCAAGCTGATTCTCTGATACCTTAGTATTATGGCGTAACCTTTGTTCAATCACCCTCTCCCAAAATTTTAAAGTATGACTCATTAATTTGATTCATCTATAATTGGCACAATTTTATACATCGCCTTTATTCTTATAAATAAGTACTAATATACTCTTTTTCCATTCATTTGGCATCCTTTTAGTCTTTAAAATTATATTAAAAAATCTAATGAGCTAAGAAACTCCTTCATCTCCTAAGCACAAACATCTATTGGGATGTTATCAGATCCTACTGTTTTTTTATGCTTTATCTTCTTTAAAGCTTTCCAAACTTCCGCTTTACTAATACGTCGAATGTAAGAGTAATTTTTACTTTCTTATAGGGTGCTGAATTCTGTAAGATCAATTGAATTTTCACAACCTTCATTGAAAAGCTGTTGAAAGTAACACATCCATCTATCTTTGATATCTTCTTCCATGAAAAGTACTCTTTGATCTTCATCTTTAATACCATTTAATTCAATTAAATTTTTAGTTTTTTTATCTCTTGCCTTGGCAATCCTATATAATTGTCTTTCTCCTTCTTTAGTGTCTAGCTTCTTATATAAATCCTTAAGAGCCATATTTTTTGCATTGCCTACTACTTCTTAGATTCTCGTCGAACCACTTTGTATTTCTCCCACTTATCATTATTTTTATTTTAAAATCAATCTCTATAACAAATCTTCTTCTCCTTAATTTTTTCATTCGAGTGAAATCAGCTTATTATAGGGTTAAGTTTATTTATTTGAATAAGATGCATTGTTATTTTATTGAGTGAGTTAGACAGGATTGTTAGTGGGAACCAATTTGGTGTCATGTATATGAGTTGGGTCAACTTGATGGACTTCATCTGATTTTGTTGGGATATGGGGAAAGGGAGGTCAAGTTAAATTGGATGTGAAGCATGCAGTTTGAGCCATGAAAAGACTGGATGGTGCTAAATCAACAAACAATGGGAGCAATTTTAAATTTACCAATTAATTCAATTTCACTCAGGTTAGGCAAGTGAAGCCCTAGGAATTTGGCCACTCTAATTCTGTCGTGACATACTCGGCTCCCCTTCCATCTTTATGTCGTGCTAGCCCAAGCTGCCGAATTAGACGGAACTGCCTTTTCCATGCTCTTTGTGAAGCCAAAGTTCGCGAGTCATGGTGGATGTTGTTTCTAAGGAAGATTGTGTGATCCAAGTCCTTCCTTGACTATAAATTTCTCCTGCATATTCTGGGACGAGGACTATTGATGATTGAATAAATGTTTGCTGAGATTTCACTGAGTTGAGAGAGATTTCTCCAACTTACGTGATTCCAAGCAAGTGGCTATGGATTCAATACAAGCATAGCAGGGGGCTGTGGGCTGTCTTGGGAGATTTTATGTTAATCGGATCAGACGCAGGAGGTGTTGATTCAGTTTGGAGTTGCAGAGCAATTGTAGTTAATCGCAGACCTGAGGTCCTTGATCTTGGATTTCTAGTTCACTATTTTCCACTATTTTCTTGAGTTTGTATCGCCCAAATTTCCTAATTAATTACTTCTATTATTTAGTTCTGTTGAACTTTATTTTATATTTCTTCTTCTTGTTACTGTTATCCAAATTTTGAATATGATCTAACTGTTTCCTACTCTTGTTTAACTAATTGAAATTTGCTTCCATGTTGGTTTCCAAGCTACCTTCTGGGTTAGTTTCAAATTTCTAGACCATACTATTAGATTTCGCTGTTAAACACTGCAAATATTTTGCTTCACTGCTATAGTGTATTGAATTTATTTCAAATATCTGATTCCCATTTGTTAGTTCAGCTTCAAGAAAGTCAAAATTTCTTGAATATTATTTCAAGATCCTCGTATGATGGTTAAATCGTATGAGGATAATGATATATTTCTACTTATTTGCACATGTTCTATGAATTTATTTGGAACACCACTGAATTCCCTAAAATTTCATGAAATTAAAAGTGAAAACCTAACTTGATCTCCTCAAATTTATATTACATAACAGATCATTATATTCATGACATTAGAGAAATTACATTGCAGATTTAAATAACTTAGTTTGTTTGATTCCTTTCACATATAAACCTGAGTCCCATATTGGTAGCTTGTGGTTCACTAACACACCCAAAATGATCCCTGCGCTGTATCAAAAGATTAATTATTAGGAAAACAACATAGTTCCATAGAAACCATTTGCTCATAGGTCTTCACCACAAAAACTTAGGCGATAAGCCTGATAAAATTTCACACGTCGATCCTTC
Source organism: Apostasia shenzhenica (assembly GCA_002786265.1). NCBI lineage: Eukaryota > Viridiplantae > Streptophyta > Magnoliopsida > Asparagales > Orchidaceae > Apostasia > Apostasia shenzhenica. The sequence continues at coordinate 2,323,650 of KZ451999.1, forward strand.
CTAATTATCCCACTGTAAGCAGACCACCTTTATTTATGATAAAAGGAAACAGAAATTTTGATGCAATTTTGAATCAATCTGAAAAGTTAAATCATTCATATCAAATATATTATAATTCTAGCAATAGCTAAAAGGAAGCCAATGAATATTTTTTCAAACAGAAGTTTACATATGTAGATTACATTAAACGTTTTCCGCATGAATTGTTTCCTTTGATTAATACATGATACCATAATATGTTTTTGAAAATTCAGTATTCAACCATTATTTGAATGCTTTAACAATTATTCAAAGGTTACCATATTGTTACTAAAAAAAGTTTACGAATCAAATCCATTCTCACCATGAGAAGATTCAACATCCAAAATAAGATCAAGCGCATAATCATAGTAGGGAACTTGGCTGCTTAGACCACAGAGATTGAAATCATCTTGTATGTATTCATCATCAACTTCACAAAAGAATTCATTTCCTCTCAAGTTACAGAACCATGAAATCCATGAAGTGTCGTCTCCCTCAGAGCCACTAACATCTGATTCTTCACTATCTGTTTCAGATTCTTCTGCAAAATGTTAAAAAGATAAAAGGAAAGGAGGTATAGAAGTAATTCAGCATGAGTACAGAATATATTTCATATCAAATCACTCAAAAGCCATCGCAAATCTGAGTGTGATAATACCAACCAAAAAAATCTTTTAGATTAGATAGATGATAAACATCAAAACTTTATAGTTAGCAACAAAAAATGCAGATTCGCAGAGCATGCCAAACTTTTTTCTATGAAGCACGAGAACGTTGATCTACCTGCATTAGATTTAGAACCTTTGCATCAAATGGGTCATGTAAGCAAGCTTTCACTAGCATAAGTCTTTTAGTCTAAACAAACAATTGCAAGGAACAAGAAACTACTTTAAATTCCATTGCCTCCTTGATATAAGGAATCTAATCAGATGCAACCAAATCATGCCCATTGGAAATATCTCAATAGAGCGCATGAAGGCAGTATGTGTACATATAAAGAATAGTTACGGAATAATACATAGCAAAAAAGCCAAAAAAATGATAGTATTACAACGCAAATTTCTTCTTGAGCTTTTATTAGACACTTTAGAGCATCCTGATACAATAAATGCACAAGTGGTTCTCCAGAATGTTTTAATACAAAGCATATCAATTAATTTAGAAATAATTATTTTTCACATTATAAAAATTTACATTATTTCATATCTTAAACACATACAAAGATAATAACTAATTATATTTCACATCTCACACACATCCCAAAATAATAATTAACTTTATTTCACAACATACATAACTTTCAAGATAAAAATATCTAGATCTACATCTGCTAAACAAACACCCTGAAGGTAATAGCAAAAGCTCATCACACCAACGAGATGGGATGGAATAAGGGAAAAAATCCGAAAAGTCACAACCAGGTATTGGGACAAAAGTCTGCAGATCAACAATATTCCATAGATTAAGAGCTCATCAGCAAATTTGCATCATAGATGTATCACATACAGAAACACGAGGAAGCTTATTTAGAACAGTGAGCAACTCAATATATAAAGTAAGAAACTGCTGAATCACTATTATTGAAAAAAAAAAAACTGCCAAAATTCTTTATTGCAGCCAGTTGAACCTCTCTGCAGTATGAGATAGTTATCCAAATTTAGGAAGATGATTCCACTGGTCACTCAATATGCAATTATTTATAATTACAAACAGAAATTTTGTATTAACATGTTTGAAAAATCCTGACACAACCAACACATAAACTGGAAGCTCTTAATGATCTAACAGACCTGCCAAAGATTTTACCAGTTTTAAGCTAATGCGTGCAACGAAAATGCAAATTCCTTCCCAATATAGAACAAAAAGCAGCAGCCCCTGAATACACGTGCTGAACTACATTGGTTAAATCCCTCGTTGTATGCAATAAAATGGACCTCCGAGAATCTCAAGCACAAATAACTAGCAAAGGCAGAAGAAGATAAAGAACAACAGAAAGATACTCAAAGAGAGCTCACCATCAGAGCATTTGTTCTTGGAGAGGCCGCCGGCCCGGGGGTCGGGCTGCTTCCCGGCGGACGTGGAGGGCACCGACATTCGCTCCTTCTCCTTCCCATTCAGCCCCCGAGAGGTCGAAGGAGAAGACTTCTCCAGATGCTTGTCGAGCGCATCATTGATCCGCTTCCGATCGAGGGTGCCAATCTCGGCCTTGGAACCGCTCATCCCTCCTCCCGCTCCTCGATCCCTATACATCCCCGACTCCTTCTCTTCTATCCTCCCTCACTTCAGCCCTCGATCAACGCGCCCCTGCATGCCGATAAGGGCAAACCCTAGATAAATCCGAAGGAGATCGGAGGAGAGGGCATAGGTCTCCCCCTTTCTAGTTTGCTGGAAGCTTGATTCCGGTAAGAAGATGACGACGACGACGAGCGAGTGAGAAATAAACCGGCCGCTCTGGGGTCGGGGCTCTCGAGTCCAGCGGATGCTCCGAGCGCGACAGCGAATAGGGAAGATGAAATCAGACGAGAGCGAAAGAGAGGCTGAAAGTTACCGGGCTAGGAAAGGGGTAGGGTTGTAATTATGGGAAACGACAGGGGTCCAATGGCGAGACCATCCCAGTCGCCCCCTCGACGACGATATTTTGTGAAACTTGGAGGCTATTGGTCTCTCATGCGAGAAGATCCGATGACCGCATACTAGTAAACATGGAACACACGAGTTCTTCCATTGAAAGACGGACACGTGCACCACGAACTACATAGTAAATGTCATATGGGTTCCTGATAACACGGTAAGATTTCACATAGGTCCTAAAGTTTTAAGTTAGCTCTCAATTGCAAAGTTTTGAAATTTCATATTGCTTCCTAGGCTAATTAACAGCTATCATTTAGGTCCGGATTAAGCTTCCTTTCCGTCTGAGTGTTGCTAACTGAATTGAGTTCGAGCAGGCTAGTGATGAGTTGAATTTAAATTACTTAAATAAAACTCAGACTTAAATTCAACTTAAAATTGATCAAGATTATATATGTATATATATATAATGCACGAACATACATGATTATATAATTATTTTTAAATAATTTGAGTTTATATTGAATGAGTCAGTTCTGACTTAAAAATTGACTGAAATTAATTTAAATTGATTTTAAATTAGAGCCAAAACTCAAATGAGCATCAAGCTTAGTTTTGAGCATTTTTATCGTCCCGATTATCTTATAGTTATTCTCTTTACATTTTTTCAACAGTTACCTATTCTATTATATCAAATACCAGTAAATTATAAGGTAGAAATTATCAAGCCCCTTAAATTTAGAGTTAATATCACACAAATTAATGAATTTAAAAATCTTTAACTAAATTTTAAAATTATTTTTGAGTTTCTAAAGTCAGCATAAACATTTCAATCAAACACATTTTAACCTTTTTAATCAATTCTTCAATAGAATTTTAATAAAATTAATTTTTAAAATAAAATTTTAATTATAAAATTACAAAAAAAATTTCCTCACTGTAAAATCTCTATTATCCCGAATCAACTCACCAAACTATCACTATCAAAGCAATTAGCGATGCAGGACGGTAGCAGTGTAATGGGGCTAGAGCTCGGAGCCACTCGCTACACGAATGTATTTTTTAATAAAAAGACCTATGCGAGTGCAACGGCCATGCCCCCACGTGATGACTGTGCGAGTTGTCACAGCCACACATAGCTATTGGTAGTAATGTTGTTTTCATATTTGCTAGCTTAGAATAAGTGAGAGAAGAAAAGATTAAGGGGGCGTTTGGTTCAGTGTTATCTCAATGTCAATGTTATTTAGATGTCATGTTATCTAAATGTCATTGTTATTCATCAATAGATATTTGTTTGGTTCAATGTTATGATATTAGAAAATATCAATGCTATCCAAATTATTTTTGTTTAGTTGAAAGTTATTGGCATTATAATGACAAATTGATGGTGTTATCTTGAGATGTCGCCCAATTTGGAGTGACATCTAGATGTCATCATGTAATGGCATTTTTGTAATTAATTGTAATATTATTTAAAAATATCATTAAACCAAATAATTAATTTCTAAAGATAACATAACATAACATTGAGATAACATTGAACCAAACGCCCCCTAAATAATAATTTCATATTTTTTAGTTTATTTTTTAATAAAAAGATGAAAGTGAAAATATGTAAAAATCATAGACCTAGATGATAGATTTTTAATTTCACAGGTCTGAGTGTGATATTTACCCTAAACTATATATACATACATGCAGATATCGTTCTCATTCTTGAAACCCAACATGCACGGACTATAACTACGTATTTTTGCGATAAAAAAACTCCGTATTTTTGTTATTTATTATTATATATAAATATATTAGCACAATTTAGATATATTTTTTTATAACAACAATTCAGATTTTTATTTTGATATTACAATTCAGATATTTTATTAAACTCAAATTTAATTACTATGTTCAGTTTAATGATAGAAATTATGCACTCATGAACTTGAATAGATTTAATTTTAATGAATTGATTTCATCCCAAAAAAAAAGCTAAATCAATTTTGCATGCATTTAAAATCAAACAATTTTCTAGCCAATTCCCACTTCAAAAATATGATATACATTTTAATTAAAGTTAATATAAATTATGTTGCTCTATAATTAGATCTCTCCAATTTTTTAATTAATTTTTATTTAAAATAATATGCAAATAAATCTATTAGTATTATTAGAAAGACCAATGAATGATTTTTTAGTTAATTGACTATTCTAATTAATTTAAAAATTATATTAATGTTTTAAATGATTATAATATCTAAAATGATCTAATAATTAGCAAAAATATTTTTTATTATACGCCTTCATTAATACAGAAAAACTCATTTACATATTACCTCAAATTAAAAAATTAATTTAATTAATTTAAAAATTACATCGTTAATATGGCCTTGTGTTAATTTGGACAAATTAAATGTAACCCAGGTGGTTTAATCATTAGAACTAAAAATTCAAAATTTTAAAATTCAATTAAAATTAAATTAAAGTCTAATCAAAATAATTTAATAATAATAATAAATAAATAAATAAATAAAATACAAAAATAATATTCATAAAATAAACTCATTTAAAAACTTAATTTTAGCAACTTTAAATTCCTTTAACTATATTTCTATAAAAAATACAATTTAAGTTCCTTTTAAATGTTTAATAAATAATAACAAAATAAGATATTTTAAAAAATTATAATAAAAAATTTCAAATATTTTCTAATAAATAAATAAATAATAAAAAATAACCTAATATTGATAAAAGTATAAATTTTTATTTTTTGTCAAAAAATAAGTACTAAAAATATAAAAAAAAATTATATATAAAATAGTAAATAGCATAATACTTTCATTAAAAAATAATTAAAAAATTAAAATAAAAAGAAGCAAATTAATAAAATCATAACCCATGTCTCATGTTATTTCTAGGAAAATTATAGTACCACATTATCACTTAAAAATCTTAAAACATATTAATGTAGCTTTATCTAAAAATTGAGTTTAAATCCAGTTATACCCCATGCAGTTCGACAATAATTAAGTTAGCTTACTGTCGACAGAAAAATAGTGTGAAAGAGAAAAGAAAAAAAAAAAGATTTTAATTAATTTCTACGCAGCAAAATGCTATCAACTCAAATTGAGATAGGGAGAGCCAACTTTATATGATTTGTTTGTTAATTGCTAGAAATAAATTCTATTGCCAATTTATGTTGATGTGCTCATATTTTTTATTCTTATTATTCTATCATTAATATATATTATTGTTCTATCAAATAAACTAATTTGTATTATTATTGTTACTTATTTATTGATACAGTAAATTAATAAATAATATATTGAATTGACATAAGTAACATTTATTACTGATTTTGACATAAATAATTGCCACGAAACTAAACTGTTGTTCTGTGAGATGATGTGGTACGATTGACCTTGTATACCTTAAGAGCGAGAAGTTGCCTGATATGAGTTGATTTGATGAGGGCGGAGAGTATTCGCCGGTTGATATCTCAAAAAAGGGGGTTTGTTAATTGCTAGAAATAAGTTCTATTGCCTATTTATGTTGATGTGCCCATATTTTCTATTCTTATTATTCTATCATTGATATACATTATTGTTCTACCAAATAAATTGATTTGTATTATTATTATTACTTATTTATTGATACAGTAAATTGATAGATGATATATTGAATAATTGCCATGAAAATGAACTGTTGTTCTGTGAGATGATGTGGTACGATTGACATTGTATACCTACAATTGATAAGAGCAAGCAGTTGCCTGATATGAGTTGATTTGATGAGGGCGGGGAGTATTCGCCAGTTGATATCTCAAGAGAGGGGGTTTGTTAATTGCTAAAAATAAATTCTATTACCTATTTATGTTGATATGCTCATATTTTCTATTCCTATTATTCTATCATTGATATACATTATTGTTCTATTGAGATATTCCATTGAGAAAGTTGTCCAAATAACATCTATTGAAGAAAAGATTTAAGATTATAGAAAATCGACTACATGGTGTGGACATGAACAATGTGGAGTTCACAACACAACGTTAAAGTGAATAGACTGACTTGAGATGTTGGTACAAATACATGGGCAATAAGACAAGAAAAACAAAATATAAATGATTCCATTGGGGAAGTTAGAATACCACCGATTGAAGGTAAGGTTAAGATAATAAACAATCAGACTTAAATGGTGTATACATGTACAATCTGGAGTTGAAGAGACAACATCAAAGTGAATAGATAATAATCAAGTTAAAAGGAATATGAAGAATAAACAGGCAGGCCCAAGTAGCTAATTGATTACAAGTTATAAAAAAAGACACTTTTGATAAATTCTTCAGCCTATTTTGATATGTGGGGTCTTTCAAAATATAGATTCATCTGCTTGACTAAAACTGGCTCAGTTTGATTTCAGAAATTAATAATATTCAACACACATAGGATAGAAGATGAATAGAGATATATGTATCTAGGTTTTCTCAGTCCGTTCTGTAGAAATAGCTGCACAGCATCTTTTATAACGTTAACATTTTTAATATATTCCCCAGCCTACATTAGTATTTTGGTATGTAGCCTTTTGAAATATAAAATCATCTACTTGACTAAAGTTGGTTTAGTTTGATTTCAGAAGTTACTAGTATTCAACACATTTGATAGAAGATGATTGTGATTTATCGTGCTTAACTTACAAACGAAATCCAAGATGGGTTGATTTCTGCTTCTCTTTGCCATTCATCATTGGTCTTGTTAACTGCTTCCCCTATAGACAAAAAAAAAAAAAAATCATTAACCGAAATGACATTCATCTATGAAGCACCAACACGAAACTACATGACAAATAAATATAATAATAAAAATTACATATTTAATAAACCATACACCAAAACTGATTCATTGAATAGATTTACAAAAGTAAAAGAAGCTGGAGAAAAAAATATATATTTGGACTAAGCACAATGTAGTCTATCTATTATAGTCTAATAAAAAAAAGTCAACTGAAGTACTTAAAAACCATTGGATAACACATCCAAAATTACAAAAGTAATTACCTTTCAAACAACCACAAAAGTAATTGTTTAACATCAAATAACCAAACATCATCAATTTTCATATTGAATTCATACAAGTATTTCTTCAACATCATCTTTTTTATCCCAATCCCAAATAATTAAGCTGATTTCATTGAATGAATTGGTGATAAAAAAATAATTTGTTAAGTTAGATTATGGCTTAGTCTTTTAAATTAAATAAAAAAGCTCTAAGGTTTAATAAAATAAAGGACAATGTTGCATAGCCCCAAAAGATGACCAAAAGAATTCTGGGACTTTGGATAATGCTTTTGTCCAATGGATGAGAGCATTGTTCTTGAAGTAATGTACTCATTTGTTATACAAACATTGTCCAAAAGTTTAAGTATTTTGGGCGACAATTTTTGGGCTATATATCATTTTCCATAAATAAATTAGTCACCTTCAAGAATTCAAGTTCATTCTCAACAGTATTTTCTCGACTTAAATCTCGAGTCAAGCAAAATCAAAAAAATCAAATACACATAATTCCAATTTTAAAATAAGTTAACCGGTGAATAAATGAAAATTGGTGATCCAAATCTGAACAGTAGTCCACGGTATGATGGCAAAAGGATAAGTTGTGGATGTCATATAGAAGAAATGAGGGAATCAATCTAGCTATAGATGAGAAGCGGTGAGCTTCACGTGCAAACATGCAACTATAGCAAATCAAATTAATAGAGAAAAGGCTGCACAGAATCCACCTATTCACATAGATTGAAAAGGTGTTCGCACTAGAAGAATTAAACTAATAAATGGGCTTTCTCTAGCTTTATAGGAGACTTGGCTATAAGTTATTAAAGAAAGAGGCTTAAAGGATGGCATGGAAGATCCAATCCCAATGAACGAAAGGACAAACATTTAGTCGATTAAGTGGAGGCGCAGATTAGTGGAGACTGCAAGTTGAAGGAGATCGTTGCAAGTATTTAGTGGAGGCTAAAACCTAGTGAGTCAAAGATGATGGGACTAGTAGGGATGATAACGATAAAAATTAGATGGCCAGAAAGGCAATTGATTCATATAGGATTTGGCAGCTACAATCTAGTGCAAGATATAAATTTTTTAAAATTCTGGATATTAGCAAAATTTCAAGAATTCTCTCTTAAGAACATCTTATACCCTTCCTTTTGCTGGAATACTGACTTTATTACTTGAATCAAGGCTTTCACTTGAACTCAAATTCTATTTCATCACAATCTAGGGCCGTTTGATATGCCTTTCCAAGCGTATCGAACCAACTCCAATACAATTCACCTTGTGCATCTCTTCTTAAAGCAACTTACAAATCTCAACATGGTCATCTTAGGGACCTCAGAAACCCAACATCAACTAATACTCTTTCCTTTGATCAAAATTGCAACTGATTTAAGCCGCCCAAGATACATGTTATTGTTGGAGATGTATTTCTCTCTTGTGATCACTTTAAACCCATCCTAATAATCAATTGAACCATGCCGATACGAAGCTAGCCTACATTGTAAGCTTCATTCTAGCAAACACGACCATCCTCAAATAAGTCATAACTCATAAGGTACCACTAAAAATTGTAGACAGTATCAATCTTGCAATCCAAATAAGCCTTGAAGTCCATCCTACCATTCAACTAGGGGCTTTAGAATGGCACGATCCTACAAATCTTACTGCTGTGAAATAGGTGGGTAGGAACTAGACCTCATGTATGAAAACCAAATTGAATGGGCATGCTGAATGCACTAGTAATATGAAAAATTCAAAACAAAAATAAACTTAAGACCTAATTGAATTTGAAGCAAAATGCCCTGATCTATCAAAGACTCTGGTATCAATTTCATTTGAGACAAGGTGCAAATTTAATGTAAAATTAAATTCAGTAAGATTGATAGACAAAATTTCATAATTTCAAGCACAAGCATTTTCTGAAACATATAAAGCTCCCATATTTATGTAAAAAAAAGAAATTCACTAGTTAAAATAAATTAAAATCTAAAATTAAATGATCGGTGATAAAAATATGTTTAGATAGATCAAGCTTGGTGATTTAAACTTGATAAATCAAATCTATGGTTCCAAAAATAAAATAAGCAGCTTCAAGTTCAATCCCATCAATAATTTCCCTAAATTAAATTTATACCTCTTACAACAACAACAACAACTAAGCCTTAATCCCACTAGGTGGGGTCAGCTATATAAATCATTTGTTTCCATTGCGCTCTATCAATTACAAAATTCTTATTTAAGTTTAAGTAAGTAAGATCACTCCTTATAGTTTCTTGCCATGTCTTTTTTGGTCTCCCTCTTCCTCTTTGTATATGGGCAAAATCCAATAACTCAATTTTTCTAACTGGAGCTTCAATCGGCCTACGATTTAGATGTCCAAACCATCTAAGCCGACTTTCTCTAAGTTTATCCTTAATTGGTGCAACACTAACTTTCTTTCGGATATATTCATTTCTCATTCTATCCTTTCGTGTATATCCACACATCCACCTTAACATCCTCATTTCTGCAACATTTATTTTATTTGTATGTTTCCTCTTTGCAGGCCAGCATTCAGCATCATATATCATCGCTGGTCTTACTACAGTTTTATAAAATTTACCATTGATTCTGAATGAAATTTTTCTATCGCACAACACACCAGAAGCATTTCTTCATTTTACCCATCCTGCTTGAATCCTACTAATAACGTCATTATCTATTTCGCCATCATTTTGTATAATTGATCCAAGGTATCTAAAGCGCTCACTCTTCTTGATAATTTGATCACCAATTGTCACATCTCCAATATAAGTATTTCTTTCTTGACTAAATGTGCACTCCATATATTTAATTTTGATCTACTAAGATGAAAATCTTTAAATTCTAGAGCATTCCTCCAAAGCTCTAGTTTCGCTTTAGTTCCCTCTTTAGTTTTCTCAACAAGGACAATATCATCTACGAAGAGCATACACCAAGGCACCTCATCTTGGATATGTCCAGTCATGACTTCCATAATCAAAGCAAAAAGATATGTGCGATTATACCTGCATTAAGGCAACGGATCTTATTAAAACTCTGCTATTAAACTCTGCTTTGGCGAGAGTAGTACTAAGATGGGTGACCTCCTGGGAAGTTTTTGTGTTAATTAACGCGTCATTACCGGGTCCCAAGTCCCGGATGAGACGCGGAGGGTTGTGTTAGGCAGTCGACAGCCAGCGTAAAACTTGTCGAATCAATCATGAAATTTATACCTCTTAAATTGAGAAAAATCAAACAAAGAAAATCATTAAATATTTCCAATTTAACATCAATTAACTAGTGAATAAATGAAATTGGCTAAATTTATACGTTAATTGAAAAGAAGAATAGGAAGCCAAACCTGAACAAATAGTCCATGGTGTGATGGCTGGAGGATAAGTTGCTGATGCCATTCAGGATGAAATAAGGAAATTCATCAAGCCATACAGTAAAGACAGTGAGCTTCACGCTCAGCGTGTGACCGTAGAAAATCAAATATATGAAAGAATCCACCTCTTCAAATTCTCTTGCAAATACATAGTATGTTTACCAATAACAGACTTTTGCAACAAACAGGCTTGCAATGCTCAAACAAGTTGCGTACAGTAACTATGGTAAAACAAATTCATGTGTACTTCAACTAGTGATTAAGTAGGATTAATGTCATTATTGACATAGCCCTAAAGCTGCAGTGTGACATCATAGAAGAACAGGATTTTTTTTTTGAGAGAGAAGAACAGGATTTCATGCTACCAGAAAATCCAAGAATATACCCCGTCATAAAACAAGAACTAAGCAACTATATTCAACAAGCTTTCTAGACCAACTGATGTCGTATAGATAGTATAACATTTAATGCAAAGAAGAATACAATACCCACTGAGACTGATTACCGCATCTTCAGCCTTGATGGCCTTGAGGAATTTTTGGTGATAGTCAAAGGACACATTAATATATCTTGGCTAGTTAAACGTTTTTCCCTTTTGTATGGATTCCCACCCATTTCCTAAAAGCCTGAACATACTCAAGTCTCTTCCTCTGAGCATCTGTTTTCGTATGTATGGCTTTCAAATTCCTATACAGATTTTGATGAAGCTTGAGGAATTCCTTCTTATATTTCCATTTATCAGCAAATATGTTACGCTTTATCATGTAATCAGCAATCTCCATTACTCTCTCAAAATACCCACCCCTTAGAAAGTTCATAAGCAAGCATTCAAACAAGTCACGGTCCACATGCAAAACCCCTTCTTCTAGCCTTCTCTTGATATCTCCCCACAGTATGGTGATCTGGCGATACATTTTCAATGAAGAATATCCACTTAGTAAATGGCTATATGTCTCAATTGTAGGCTGCATATTTTTTTTTTGCATCCTCTTAACTGTCATAATAGCATCCTCCATCATATTGGCCTTGCAAAAGAATAGAATTGAACTATTAAATTCATAAACCAATGGATGAGTCGAGTCATCTTCCTTGATTTCCTTGCTTAAATACCCTGCCAATAATGATCTACCCTCTGACCAATCTGTTTTCGTTCCAAAAGAATTACCATTACAATTGCTGCAAAGATTTGAGGATATGGCATCAGCATTGGATAATTTTCCTAATAGACCTACCTTTCTCATCTGATTAAGCAGCATTTTGGATTCTTCTAACATATTTTCCTTGCAGTAGGCCCGTAAGAGTGATGTATAAATATTGACCCCAACATGAATGTCAGCAGACTCCAAGTCATCTAAAATGTCATGGGCAATCTCTAAGTATCCCAACTGAATACAGGCATCTATAACAGAATCACTGAAACAGCCTTCTGTTGAACCCATCACCTTCTCTACTTCAATTATGAAATTTGATAGTTCAATAACATTACTTTGTTTGACATAGCCATGTATAAGCTTTGCAAGTGCCTTAGTGCTAGGAATAATCTTTCCATCAGTGAAGAGAGCAAGACCAGAGTAGCTTTGTGAATCCACAATGAAATTGCTATCTAAGTGCCATGGGTCAATCTTTAGTTTGTGTCCGGTCTTCAGATTATCTGATCCAATCTGAACCAGACAAGCATTTCTTAACCCATTATTTGCCGTTATTAAAATATCACCATAAATAGAAGATTTGGAATTTCTATATAACTCCAACATAAGCTCAGCTGCTGAATCAATATCATTATATTTGAAATGTAAGCTTAGCAAAGAGTCATAGAACTGGCAATAGTGACGTTTAAATGATAGGGGCGCAACACGATCAATATGCACTCTCAATCTCATAAGTTCAGCGCGTTGGCCGATGTTCTCATATAACTGAGCTAGGATAGTGATTGTGTTTACATCAGCAGTCACCCCAAACTTTGACATCAATTCTATAATCAGCTGAGCCTTTAGGAAACATCCATACTTGGAGCATGAATCCAGTATAAGGTTGAATATGGTTGCATTGTGGATCATAGGCTTCAGCTGGATGGATTTTCTCACAACTGGCTTGCAAGCCTGGGAACTTTCACAAATTTCAACCAAGATATTAGATGCAAGATATGATCCAATCTCTGACTTAACTAGATGACAAAAAATGGTGCAGAGTAAATCATCTGATGGAATTTTAAAATTTTCAAATACAATCCTAAATATTGTGGAGCAAAGAACTGGCATTTGACTTCTAGCTAGAATAAGAGATAATCTGATCAAACCTTCACTGTGAAGAATATCTGGCCTCTCACGAAAAACCACAAGCACCAGATCATATGCTTTATGAAGCCACTGTGTACTTGATGAGCAGGCCATCAAACTGATCATTTTTCTAACTAAATCTCGTTTAGGAAGACCATGCAAGCATTTATAGTCACAAAAAACTTCCCAAGCATCTTCAACACAGTCATTGTCGAGAGCAGCTTCAAGTTTCCTCAAGGAGGTCTCAGAGAAAGCACTTTCCCACGGAAGAATGGATGGATTGTAACTAGAAACATGTCGCATGCTTGTCTTAAAATGCATATTATGGTTAATGACCAATGAACGATGCCGAGAGCAACCATGTAAGGACGATCCATCATGTTCAATCTGCATGAAACTTAAATGTTCCAATAAAAGTAAACAAAGGGCAGTAGATGTTGAGGAAAAACAAGATAAAATATGTATATCTTACAAGAATCCAGCTAGAAACTCTTGCAAGTGAACCCATGCATGACAACCATCGGCCAAAATTAAAACACCCATAGGAGAATCTCAGCATGGATTTTGTCTTTCCACAAAATCAGAGAGCATCCATTAAGTGTGAGAAGATCCAGTTGGAGCTCAACATGTTCTTCGCACTGACAAATTTGAATTAGTCCGTCCTCCCCAAACAATTATTTGCAGAATTGGAACTCAACAAACAGTATGGAATTGCAAAAGAAACCTGGAAAATCTATGAATAAGCTCACAGGTCTTATTCAAATGCTTCTTTACTACAAGAATGATTCCATGAATGGAATCTATGAGAAAAGAGTGAAAGCCGAAAGGGCCAGACTACTTTGCCGATGATCTCCATATGAAGGACTGGGAGGAGCTCAACATCGATTCACTGGCACGACAATGAGATAGCCAATGCAAAGAAGTGGAGTAGAGGATGACAAGTCAGCATTCACTACCAGAGGAGTTGATGACGGCAAGCGGCGAAGAGCCGGCGCAAGCTTGTTGCCTGTCAGTACTCGAAGCAGAAAAAGAAACCATGCCTATAAGACTCATTAAAACCTAGGGACTTTATTTATAATATCACTCTAATGACAACAAAAGTATAATATAATCCACTAAAACATACAGAGTAAACACATATAATTCTGTACATTTGGGTTAACATAAAGAAAGTGTGTGGTATTTACTTATTAGAATGAAATAGAGTGTGCATTTAGATGGTCATATGGAAATAGTATATTTTAAGACCTTAACGGCCTTGCTTGGTTAAGCCAAAGCCAGCGACGCCGCCGCTTCAGCGACCGCAGTCGATTCTGCTAACTCTACTGGCGTAATGGTTCGCAGCTCGATTGGAACAAGCAAAGCCGATTCACGACCGACAAGTAGCTCGGCCTCGGCTGATGCTTCCATCGCAGCGCGAGGTGAGAATTCCTTTGTCCGTCGGCAGGTGGTCGCTGCTATCGCCGTTGCTTGGATTGCCTAAAAAAGAGAGATCAGAAACTGGAGTCTAAATAAGGGTTATAGCGCAACGAAAGGCGATGGTCGTCTGCCCTGATTTCAACACGCGAACGTTTCCGCGACAATAGCGACAATCGTAGGCAAATTTTTCCGGAGAATAGTCGGAAAGCTAAGCGGCGATGACACGCGACATTCTAATACGAAAAGCTTGTTAAAAATGGAAAGTCTTGGCTTTTGGTTGGCCCGTTAAACCTCGCCACACTACTGGCGTCCTCTATTCTCTCTCCTCTGCTTCCCTCCAGAGTTCCGATCATTGGCCTCGTGCCTTCATCTCTTTCCCTGCTGTGATCTGCTCTGCGCCGTCTGTGCTGCGGTAATCGGCGATGGCGTCCATCTCAAGGTTAATGTAAGCCCTTCGTTCTCTTCTGTGCCTAGGCAGGAAACCCTCCCAGATCCAGCAATGGCGGCAGTAGGAGGATGTGACTTCGCTGAAATGACCACTTCTGTTGTACCTTGGGGAAATTCCTTCTCGAAAGTTTTACCTTCTTCAAAAAGGCCTACCAGCACAATAGGAGGGATACGAGCTTTGTCCTTTGATTGGTCATTGAGCAGCTGGAAATAAAAGAGAACCCTTGCATCATTCCCGCCTCTGGTGTTTGCGGGGGAGGCGAGGAAGCTAGAGTAGTGACTAGCAGAGGCTACAGCGGGGAAGGCATTCCTTCTCCAGGGAGGCGACTGCCTCGAGAGTTTTAAGGAATTTAACGCTAATAATATTGGCGATACTTGCAGAATTTTGCTGCAGAAGGGAACAGTCTTGACATTTGGGGCGCATATGTCGGTAGAGAAGGTGTGGGCTACTTATTGTCACCTCTTTCTGTACTGCATTGTGTTTTGAATAATAAAAATTTTCTGCTAAAATTTCTTGTGATTTGAATTCTATATGTTTGGTTTTCAGCAATAGTGAAAGAAAAAAGTTTCACCGATTGTATTAAAAAAAACTTGCCGATTACTATCTTTTGGCATATTCTTTGTTATTAGTTGAAGATTTTAAATCATTTTAATGTTACACAGGTTGGAAGAATTGCTGGACAGTTTGCAAAACCACGATCTGATCTATTTGAGACCATTGAAGGTGTGATGCTCATCAGGGGGACATTGTCAATAGCGAAACCTTGGAAGAGAATGCTCGAAAGCTAAACCCGCAGCGGGGGCAAGAAAGGGAAAAGCACAACGTCAGGGCACGGTAGGGCGAAGCGCAGTGATAGACCGAAAACCAGTGCGACCGAGCTTGGGTCGGAACATATCGTTGCCGATCGCTCGCCAGTCACCAATTCTCAACGGCTAGTGATGCACTGCTCAATCAGAATTTTGAGTTTTTTTTTTAATGGTGCACAATTTTGAATTATTGATGATAATAATAATAATAATTTTTACGTCTAAAAAATATTAATAATTTTTATTTAATATATTTATTTTTAAACTCTTTTTAATCAAATTTCTACAATTTTATAAATTTATTCAATCATCGCTGGTCATTTAACCATAAGTTGATTAAAAATAAATTGATTTATTTCCCTAAAAATCTCCAATACAACATGTTTATAAATACAACAACCAAAATGACACAATTTTAGACGAACAGAACATTCAAGATAATTAAATTAAGATTTTGGCACTTGTATGAAATTGCCCCATTAGAAAATCTAAAACTAATGCAAAAAATCAACACCATGGATTTATATTTTTCACCCAGAAAGCTTATCCTCCCAAGATTTTGTGCTTATGCTTCCCATTCTTTTTTTTTTTCCAAAATATTTCTGCTTCTGCTTTCCCATTCTCAAGGCAACAACACAAGCTAATTGTGAAGACTCAGAAGATTTAGACTAGGATCACAATGAGTGTAATATCACGAGCTCAAATCACACAAAGCAACTGTCTTTGACCCGATGCACTCCATCACGTCTTGTCCGGTCATCTCCAAGTGAATTTCACCGGGATGACTCCCATTTTGTTAATGGATGTCGAAGAACGCCTGGGGATCTGACGGTATGCCAGTTCATAATTTAAATATAAAAAGAAAGAAACAAGATCGAACAGAATTGATGTCCTAAATATGATCGAAAATATAAAGTTTACATTAACACGAGTAATGTTCAGGTCAATATTTGATCAAGTCAAAGTCTGTAGAGTTGGCTCATGTTTAGGCTGAGGTTGGTTATTTATAGTTTTGGCAAGAAGTGTTATAGCAAGTTGTGCAAGGTTGGGTCATAATTTTCTTAAATCCATCTCAAAAAAATCATAGTTTTTTAAATTCATCTTGAGAGCCTTTGGATTCGATTTAAGCAGGGTTGGGTTTGTAATTCCTCAAATCTGCCCTACAAATTTCATGTTTAAATTTACCTGATTACCCATACAAACCGACTTTGATTTTAGACCCATTACTTGATCAGATTGGTCTTATCCAAGTGACTAAAGTATAGCTAGTCGAAATTTAAGTAGTGCTGAAAGGGCTGAGATCTGACACGAAAATTTAGGACTAGATTAATATGATTGCTATTCAAGCAAGCTTTGCGTCGCTATTTTATACCCATTAATCTAAAGTAGAAATCTGTGTTGGCATAACTTTAGTCCTGTTTGAGGTTAACTTATTTACAGTTATAAATTACTGCTATAGCAGGTTTGGGTAGGGTTAACCAACTAGGTAGCATTAAGTTCAATGAAAAGAAGTTTATTTACAGCACCATACAAACGAATCATTAAACTTTTAGAGTCTTTATTTACTTACTATGATTGCGTCAAATGAGCGT
Organism: Apostasia shenzhenica; assembly: GCA_002786265.1. Taxonomy (NCBI): domain Eukaryota; kingdom Viridiplantae; phylum Streptophyta; class Magnoliopsida; order Asparagales; family Orchidaceae; genus Apostasia; species Apostasia shenzhenica. The sequence continues at coordinate 2,341,215 of KZ451999.1, forward strand.
GTCTTCAAGACACATGGAGCCCTTATGGTGTTGCCATGCATAGGATCACAAACTCAAGTATCTATGAGTCCAACTTGGCTCACAGATCTGGTGAGATGTGGAAGATTGACCTTCAGTTTCCCAGCTCCAATTCTTGTGATTGCAGTCAACCTTCCTGGCCTATTGTAAGGATTCAATATCTCACATATCTTCAGCTGGATCCATATTATCACTAACCTGGAATAATTACAATAAGAAATAATATTCAGAATATAACCCAAACAATATATAAAAACTTATACCATGTGTGTGTACGCTTGAGGGAAAGCTAAAATTCCTTGTTCCTTAAATATTTTCTATGAAGCACGAGTACGATACGGCGATACGGATACGATACGATACGGCGATACAGATACGATACGATACGGCGATACGGATACGATATGATACGATACGGCGATACGGATACGATACGATACAGATACGACGATACACCAAACTTAAAAAAAGTAGGATACGGATACGTCAGGATACGGCTGTTATATTTATGTATAATACGTCATATTCTCATATTTAAGATATAAACTTATGGCAGATTATACTAGCTTATACATTTTATTGTTATAATTTTCAAAAATATCTTTTAATTTTTTTAAAAATTAATTATATTTTTTTAAACATTATTAATATCACTAAAAAAATATTAGACAATTGAACTACAAAAAATAAAAATATCTTTCAACAACTATTGAGTTTAAAATATTTTAAATTTTAATAATATTTTAAATTTATTTAATTACTTTCAACCTATCACAGATCATCTAAGTGAAATGAGAGTTTAAATATATTTCAATAAATTAATTTCAGTTTTAATTTAAATTCGATTTAAATTAATTAGCTCAATGCAAACGACATATAATTGAAAATAATATAGATAATGTGACATAAACTCATATAATACTAATCTAGTTAAAGTAGATATATGCTCTCCTCTCTCTGAGTGTTAACTAAATAAATAAGCAAAATAAAAAAATTAAAGTTCTATCGTTTTCATAATATAAGCTTGATTAAAGTAAAAAGAAAGTGATCGGTGTCTAACAGAAGCAAAGATAGTATGATTGATATAGAAAAACTAGATAATACAGTTGCTTGCAAATACCAAATTCTTTTTCTATTGCCAAAACACTAGCGTGCATTAAGCATTTTGTAATCGCAATTGTGTGAGTTCAGTATATCTCTCAATCTTATTATTTGAGTCTATGCATGAGTTGTGTTTTATGTATAATATATTTTTTATTTTTTATCGTGTAGGCCAAACCAACTGTTTCAACATTTATTTCTTTAATTAGAAGTATCGAAAAGTATCGGGCAAGTATCGGGCAAGTATCGGGCGAGTATCGGATTTTTAAAAATTAAAAATAAAAATCGATACGCCACGTGGAGTATCGGATACGTATCGGTGGAGTATCGGGGAGTATCGGTATCCGATACAGATACGATACGGATACGTTAAGCTCCACGAAGTATTGGTGCTTCATAGAATATTTTCAATAAATCTGAAGCTAGATATCCAAGAATCCATATCAAGATTGGTGCTATTTACGTTAATATATGTAACTTCAAAATTAATCAAAATCTGTAACATTCTGGAGCTAACTATAAATGCCACTTTATACTTGGTACTAGTTTTAATAAGGCTGGGCCTGAAGTTTAGTTAAGCAGCAGAAAGGGTCATGATAAAAGAAAAAAAATGACTAAATACCGAAAATAAGCCTTAAATAAACATTAAAAATGAGACAAACTATAAAGGTCAGCCTCGATATTTAGGGTTGATTTTAAATAGAAAGTGGTGAATACTGCCAATCACGTTATGTAGTAATTTCATGGGCACATTGGTACGGATACTTAAGAAGCTTGTTGTGATCGAGTTTATCAAATGTGCCAGATTAGATCCTATACTTCCATCTTGATGGATTGCTAGTGTAAGGTTGATAATGGAGCCGGTTAGATCATTTCATTTAAGTTTGGGTTGGGTCTAGATTGAGTATAGTCTAGACGTAACTAGTCAATCAATTTATTTAAGTTGAGAATTTTTTTAATTTTTATTAATTAGATTTTCTTGATTAGTCCCACATTGTCTAATTATGATTATGATGTGGGGAGTCTTTTATTTATAAAGTCAATCTACAAATATTTTAATATCAAATAAATGAAATGAAATTACTTCCCGAATTCATATAATTGAATCTTATCATGAAATTGAACCAATAGATTTAAATTTTAAAAGAGAAGATATAAGACTCAACTAAAAATCCATAAAGCCCTAATTTTGCTTGAGGCAATAAGGAAATAAGATGACTACTGAATATTCATTAGAGATTCTATAATAGACAACAGAAATAGTAACGTGGATTGACGCCTCCCTTTCATGCATAAGAACCAGCAATCCCCCGAAACCACCACCAGCATTATTCGCCTTTTCGCATCGTTTGTCACTTGGTCTTGTTTAAAGCATGTAGGCTATGATTAATAAAATAAGTATAATGAAATAGGGGGATTGCTGGTTCTTATAATGAAATAGTTGAATTCTCGCTCTTATTTAAGTTATTCAACTTCAGCCTCATCAAATTACTTGGAGTCTATAATATTTCTACATTAATACTTACATTCCTAATCTTCATTCTTAATTTTATATGTTATCATGATTTTCTAGACGTAGAAAGATTGATAGCTAGTAAAATCTGCAGTCTAGAATTCATGAACTTCTACAATCCTTACTTAAAGAAATAGTAATCGCATTAAACTACTTAAGCTTAGTGAACAAATGGACCTTGTATGGCTTTTCCTAGATTGTTCAACTCAATAAATAAGAACAATCATGTCATTTCAAAGTTCATACATAAATATCACACATCTTATTATTGCCTAAGAATGCATGTTTGCATGAGTTGCATGCTCGTACTAGTGATGTAGGTGATTAAACAATACATATCTCAGCCATATATTGCTGCAAAAGTTATCCACATCCTACCGTGGCATCTTAATATTTGACTATTCATATATATTCTCTATATAACAAACAAAACGAAATGATCATTAAACTTCGCTATCAAACAGTAATTTGTGACACAAGCATCATTTCTCTTTAATGAGAAAAACATATCCACAAACTTTCTTCAACAAAATGAAATTATGAAGACAAATTTGCGATCTGAGCGTAATAAGCAACAAAAATACTTGCAAATTAACTTTGTTTGTGTATCTCAATGTTTTGAATGAGAAAAGAGACTCATTGCCTTGCTCACTGTGCTTTATGAAATCAAGATTCCATTTGTTACTCTTTAGGCTCATTTGATTTGAGTTTTCTTTTTGGCAACACAAATTTTAACCGTAAAAAATAACTTTATTTAACATCTAACATAAATACGAATATTAGAATTAACTTAATTTCACATTTTACACACTTCTCAATATTAAACTAAATTTTTTTATCATTAAATTTATAAGATAAAATATTTTTTCTCTTGTTTAAAATTCAATTCTTGAACCAAACAAGGCATTCTTGAATTTCTGCATAACCACCACAAGCAAATTCTCTCCCTGTTTGGTGCGAGGACTAAAATGAGGACCAAAATGGTACTAATTTAAAAAACAATAATAATAATAATAATAAATAATTTTTTTTAATCATTCTACACAAATTTTAATATAAAAAAAATATTATTTTACTTCACATACTCAATAATTTTTAATAAAAATATTAACTTTATTTCACATCTTAAATCAAAATACTTGATTAGAATATTTTGGTCTAAGATGTGAAATAAAATTGATATTTTTATTGAAAGTTGTTGAGTATGTGAAATAAAATAATATTTTTTCATATTAGAATTTATGTAGAATGATTAAAAAAATTCATTTATTATTATTATTGTTATTTTTTAAACTAGTACTATTTTGGTCCTCGAGCCAAACAGGACCCAGGATCAAAATAAGTCCAGAATGGTTATAAGATCTGATTAACCTTGACGGGTCTAGCTTTCGAGCATTCTCTTCCAAGGTTTTGCTATTGACAATGTCCCCCTGATGAGCATCACACCTTCAATGGTCTCAAATAGATCAGATCGTGGTTTTGCAAACTGTCCAGCAATTCTTCCAACCTGTGTAACATTAAAATGATTTAAAATCTTCAACTAATAACAAAGAATACGCCAAAAGATAGTAATTGGCAAGTTTTTCTTTAATACAATCGGTGAAACATTTTTCTTTCACTATTGCTGAAAACCAAACATATAGAATTCAAATCACAAGAAGTTTTAGTAGAAAATTTTTATTATTCAAAACACAATGCAGTACAGAAAGAGGTGACAATAAGTAGCCCACACCTTCACTACCGACATATGCGCCCCAAATGTCAAGACTGTTCCCTTCCGCAGCAAAATTCTGCAAGTATCGCCAATATTATTAGCGTTAAATTCCTTAAAACTCTCGAGGCAGTCGCCTCCCTCGAGAAGGAATGCCTTCCCCGCTGTAGCCTCTGCTAGTCACTACTCTAGCTTCCTCGCCTCCCCCGCAAACACCAGAGGCAGGAATGATGCAAGGGTTCCCTTTTATTTCCAGCTGCTCAATGACCAATCAAAGGACAAAGCTCGTATCCCTCCTATTGTGCTGGTAGGCCTTCTTGAAGAAGGTAAAACTTTCGAGAAGGAATTTCCCCAAGGTACAACAAAAGTGGTCATTTCAGCGAAGTTACATCCTCCTACTGCCGCCATTGCTGGATCTGAGAGGGTTTCCTGCCTAGGCACAAAAGAGAACGAAGGGCTTACATTAACCTTGAGATGGACGCCATCGCCGATTACCGCAGCACAGACGGCGCAGAGCAGATCACAGCAGGGAAAGAGATGAAGGCACAAGGCCAATGATTGGAACTCCGAAAGGAAGCAGAGGAGAGAGAATAGAGGACGCCAGTAGCGTGGCGAGGTTTAACGGGCCAACCAAAAGCCAAGACTTTCCATTTTTAACAATCTTTTCGTATTAGAATGCCGCGTGTTATCGCCGCTTAGCTTTCCGACTATTCTCCGGAAAAATTTGCCTACGATCGTCGCTATTGCCGCGGAAACGTTCGCGTGTTGAAATCAGGGCAGACGACCATCGCCTTTCATTGTGCTATAACCCTTATTTAGACCCCAGTCTCTGATCTCTCTTTTTTAGGCGATCCAAGCAAAGGCGATAGCAGCGACCACCTGCCGACGGACAAGGAATTCTCGCCTCGCGCCGCGATGGAAGCATCAGCCAAGGCCGAGCTACTGGTCGGTCGTGAATCGGCTTTGCTTGTTCCAATCGAGCTGCGAACCATTACGCCAGCAGAGTTAGCAGAATCGACTGCGGTCGCTGAAGCGGCGACGTCGCCGGCTTTGGAGGTCTCGGTTCCCGTGAAGTCTTCTGCCCCATTGCAAGGTGTGGAAGAAAGCTTTGAACGTTGCGAGGCTGAGGCTGCTACTCGGGTATATTGCTGACAGAGAACGAACATTCTTAGCTCCTTTCTTCTTCGCTTTGGATTCTTAGATGTGTTTGGTTGCAGGGTACTTCTACCGAGCCTTTTTTGCCATTAGAGCGAAAGGCGAAGTGGTGGAATTACTGTGGATTGCTAGATGTTTTTGCAGGTTCCCAGAGGTGATATCAGGTAGTTGGATTTAAGATAATTGCTTTTGTTTGTTAATAAGTTTGTGTTTTGTTATGATTTTCCCTAATTTGATCCTAATTTAGTCCTCACGCCAAACAGGGCTAAATGTCTTATTCTTTCTTTAATTAGGGAGACGGAGAGCTTACCAGTTGAGGGAAAAGCATGTTAGGTTTCATGTTCTGTCTTCTATCCACGAGCAGGTGTTGACGGCTAAAAGGGAACAACGGCTGAGAGGGAACCGGCGAAGGAGAGGCAATGGACAATGAGGGCTTGAGGAAAGGCGAGGGAGAAGAGGGATTTTATTTTGCTACCTGTGTCTCTCCCGTCCAGTCGCATCAGCCGGCTGCATAGGTAGCAAAACGAGTGGAACCGGCGCGGAGACTGACAAGCGTGTAGGTAGGGTTCGCGCGGAGACAGAGCGACGCGAGGAAGGTCGGCGGTTCTTTGCGGGGAAGAGCTGGAATGTTGGCGATGCGATTGCGATTGCGAGGTGTTGGCAACGGAGGTTTGCAAGGTTAGGGCACAAGATGGAAAGGAGATGCTCGAGGAGCAACCAAAATGATACAAATTAAAAAAATGATAATAATAATAATTATTATTTTATATAAATTTTAATATAAAAAAATACTATTTTATTTCACATATTTAATAATTTTTAATTAAAAAATTAATTTTATTTTACAGATCAAAATACTCAATTCAAATATTTTGATCTAAAATGTGAAATAAAGTATATATTTTTATTAAAAATTATTGAATATATAAAATAAAATAATATTTTTTTATATTAAAATTTGTGTAAAATAATTAAAATATTTTATTTATTATTATTATTATTATTTTAATTAATATCACATTTGTTTAGAGCATATATAGGGATTGCTTGAAAGCTTATGCACTCATTGAACTATGTTCATTTTTTTTTTCAAAAAAACTAATACAATTAAGTATTAAATAACATTTTTGACATAATATGATTATCAATTTTTAGAGCATATATAGGAACTGTTTGAAAGCTTATGCACTCATTGAAATCTCTTCATTTGTGTTTTTTTTCCCAAAAAAAAATAAATATAATGCAATTAAACGTTAAATTGGACCGGACAATTTTGACATAATATGATTACCAATTTTTAAGCATATGATTTTAGATCAATTTGTGCTTTATAACTAAATTTTAGTTGCATTAAGGTTCCTACAACTTTTCATTTATACATTTTTTAAAGAAACAATTCACTTGTATATTAATGATCATTTTGCTTTGGCAAACATGATCTCTGATTCATGGTATTTGGTCCTATTATTTTAAGCTTCGTATATCATCATTTAAGTTCTAAAATTAAAAAAAAAATTGAAACTATCACGAGTTCTTTAGTCTATTACAAAACTTCTTTTATAAATTTAATTACTTTTTTTACATCATAACTATTATGTAGTTAGATCACATTCTATATAAAGTTAATGTAAATTTAATTTCTAATCGCACGTGCACAATAACTAGTCTAAAGTAAAGAAAAAGATCAATTATTTGTTATTTTTTAAATTATGGCCCTGTTTGGCGCGAGAATCAAAATAATACTAATTTAAAAAATAACAATAATAATAAGAAATAAATTTTTTAAATCATTCTATAGAAATTTTAATATAAAAAAATATTATTTTACTTCATATACTCAATAATTTTTAATAAAATATCAATTTTATTTTACTTTTTAGACCAAAATATTAGATTCAAATATTTTGTCTAGGATGTGAAATAAAGTCGATATTTTTATTAAAAATTATTGAGTATGTGAAGTAAAATAATATTTTTTATATTAAAATTTGTATAAAATAATTAAAAAAATTTATTTATTATTATTATTATTGTTTTTTAGACTAGTATTATTTTGATCCTGATTTTAGTTCTCGCACCAAACAGGGCCTAAGAGATGCAACCTTGAACTCACTACGTAGTATGAATCACATCCATCTAAAATGTCAATGTGGATGTTTTAAGCCAAAATTACCTAAAAAAATTGCAAGACATGTTCATCTAAAGAAACGTTGATTCGAGTATAATTAGTTGTCTAAATGGCTAAAAAAAATTTTGCCGATAAAACCATCACCGTTCTCAAATCTATGCTAGTCATCTGTAAGTTAGCAAAACTCCGCCGAGCCGTTGAGCCTCAAAAAAGAACATTAGACGAATCCTATAGATAAATGTAAGTAATTTTAGTCTCACATGTAGGCCTGTGTATTCGGTTTAATTGATTGGTTTGGTGACTAAATCAAAAAAACAGATTAAATTCAGTTTTAAATTTAATGAAACTAAACCAACCAAATTAAATTATAACCCAAACCAAACGAATCAAATAAATATTGATTTGGTTTGGTTTGATTCGGTTCGATTAAAATCATATTTTGTTATTTCAAAAATTTTCTTAATCTTCTTATAATGATATAAATATTAATATCTAAATAATAGCTTTAATATAAGAGCAATTTAGCATAATAGGTAATTTAACTTAATAACTCAATCGTATGATCAAAATAAACTAACAAAAAATAGGAAAAATTCAAATGCAATTGCACACATCATTACATCAATATTATAGTATAATCAAAATTACATAACAAAAATTTTATTTATTTATAAAGAATGATGAATATTTTTTCAAGATTTCAAACAATTTCCGTTGTAAGAATTCATCCTAATTACCACACCTGAAAAATAAATACACTAAATATTTAACATAAAAATAACTATGAAAACTCATAAATATACATACACATTATCACTTCAATAGATTTAAAGTCAATACTTTAAAACTATCATAATACAACTGAACTGGCCCAAACCTAAAATCATATTTATACGTAAGTTATTTAATAATCGGTTAATTCGGTCAGTTTGGTTTTCAAACATGTGAAATCGAACCCAAATCAATTAACCGAAATACTCAAAATATTAAACCATCATCAAGCCGTTAGATTCTAAACCAAACTAAACCACTAAAATCTAAACGGTTCAGTTCGGCTTTTCGGTTTAAACCATAGTTTGCACACCCCTACTCACACAGAAAAGCCAGACGACATTCCTGTAACTGCTGATACGACGGATGGTTGAATGTAATTGCTGAGGCCTTGTTTGTCTACAAGATTAAATTTAACCTGATTTAATTTTAACCAGGCATATCACATCACACATAAAATTTAATATTAAAAATAAAATTTATTTCACATCCTACACATATTACTAAAATAATAACTAACTTATATCACATCCCTCACATATTCCAACATAATAACTAACTTTATATCACATCCCTCACATATTCCAACATAATAACTAACTTTATTTCACATCATTCATAACTTTCAATAAAAAAATATCTCTATCCAAATTTAATTTTAACCTTCTTAAATTTAACCTTACAAACAAACACACTCAGATAGATAATAAAACAACCATTATGAAGAAACTTGATCAGGTTGACAAATAAATAAAACAGAAAGATGGCAAGAATAAGCAAGAATGAAAGAGAAGTGTTCCAGTGATATGTGGCCAATGAGATCAAAATGCAGGCTGTAAGCCTGTATGTTTCAATCTGCCCAGCTGCATTGAGGCGAAAAAGACAACGAAAACAAAAAAAACAAAAAAAAAAAGATCAACAGTAAATCTTCTCCCAGGAAAATCATCAAGAACAAAGTAAAGAAACTAAGCCTGATCACATCATGTTATCATACAGAAACACACAAAAGAAATCAATATACCCAAATTAGTAACTCCACTAAGTATGTGAGAAAGAGAGAAGAAATTCCCATCAACAGTTGCGAATTTAGGATAATTGACGAGTGAATCAATCAACTGGTGAAAACCAGTGTATAACGTTGGAAAAGGAACTAGAATGATATATTAACACCTGCGTCGTGAAATAGTAAAACAAGAGAACTCTACGTAGCACTAATAATTGATTAATCATAATTTAAGATTTTAATTCACTAGATTATTAGTAGATTAAGCCTTAACCCATTGGCACTCTAGTGAATTAAATGACTAAATTATGATTGATCAGTTATTAGAAATGTATAACATTTTTCTTAAAGAAATGCTCTCTAAATGAAAAGGCCAAGGTCATGTGATGTGGAATGAGTGCGGAGAGAAAGAGGGAGAAAGGAGAAGGGAAGGAGGGGGGAGAGAGTAAGACAGAGAGGAAAGAACGAGGACAAGAAGGAGAAGACTTATTCTATATTCAATTCATCATAATGTACAAAATATAAAAAAAAAAAGCTATTTAAAGAGTTCCAGTCCATATAACAGCAGCAGCAGCAGGAGGAAAGCCTTAATCCCATTAGGTGGGGTCGGCTACATGAATCCTTTGTTTCCATTGCTCTCTATCAATTAACAAATTCTTATCTAAGTCTAAATAACTAAAATCACTCCTTATAGTTTTTTGCCATATCTTCATTGGTATTCATTTTCCTCCTTGTACATGGGCAAAATACAATAACTCGAATTTCTAACTAGAGCTTCAATCAGTTTACGATTTATATATACAAATCATCTAAGCCGATTTTCTGTAAGTTTATCCTTAATTGGTGCAATACCAACTTTCTTTCAGATATATTCATTTCTTATTCTATCCTTTCGTGTATATCCACATATCCACTTTAGCATGCTCATTTCAGCAATATTTATTTTATTTGTATGTTTTCTTTTTGCATGCCAGCATTCAACACCATATATCATCGTTGGTCTTACTATAGTTTTATAAAATTTACCTTTAAATCTAGATGAGATTTTTCTATTACACAACATATCAGAAGTATTTCTCCATTTTACCCATCCTGCTTGAATCCTGCTAATAACGTTATTATCTATTTCACCATCATTTTGAATGATTAATCCAAAGTATCTAAAGCGCTTACTCTTTCCAATGCATATAACAATGGATACAAAATAACATAAAGGTGTGAAATTAAATACATTCCTATATGGAACAAAGATTACTAAAAGACACCAAATAATAAATAGGAAACTAGCATCTCTTCTAATTTAAATAAATATTATAAATCCAAAATAACATCATTAATATCCTTAATAATAGAACAACTAAATTCTTTTTCGCCACTAAAGATATGCATCATTCTCTTCAAGTTGAAAAGAACTTAACATTGCTAAGTAGATATTCAAATAAGATTTGAGGAGGTCTATATACCATCTTTGACATCTCTCCACTTTTTCTTAACCAATCTCACTTACCGAATTGATAATGGCATTCGGCTGCGTCGCTAGACCAGGAAGTCTGTCCACATGGCAGCCTGCATTGTCCACAAGAAAAGTTGAATGAGTAAGCGGCATGTATGAAGATAGTGATCGAGGCATCGTGAGATCTAGCACAGAGCTTTCCAATGAACACATACACAAAACTTCACTCTAATGCTAATTGATGTAGCACCGGAGCAAGAAAGGGGAGAGGATATAACAGACGAAAGAAAGGGAAGAAGAGAAAGGGGGAGAAAATATGAGAAGACAAAGAGACTATAAAGGAGGAAGAAGAGGAGAAGAAGAAAAAGAAGAAAGAGAGGAGAGGAAATTTGCAGTAAAAGTAGCAAATACACCCAATCTTAGAAACAGTTTATTTCCCATATTCATGAATAGCAAGGATAATGTGACATCCCATTTAAAAAAGAGGAAGCAAATCCTTGGCAAATAACCCCTAAAATGTAAAATCATAAAAAAAAGTAACCACTAAAGTGATGAAATTAAGATTAAAGAAATATTTACATTCAACAAGTTATCGAACCACAAGAGCAAAGAAAAGGAAAAAATCTAAACTGAAGAATAAAACCATAAATACCATCATTGACCAAAAGAAACTATCACTCATAACAAAAGGAGGAAGAAAAAGGTAGAAGAAATGATTCAGAGATCCTGCAGCCTAAAGGAAAATTCTTGACATATATATCAGTTCTCCGGTAGAAGTTCTTGAAGAGAAAGCCAAAAGAAGCTAAGTTATGGTAAATTTAACCATCTCTTCCAGATTCCTACGATCCACAAAAACCTAAACCCTAAGTGAATCTCTCTCCACTTCAATTTTGGGGAGGAGAGACCTTGGCTTTCTTCTTTTCCCGACCTACTAGCCCCTTCACAAACGCATCAACTATCCGGCGCTGCGAATCAAGGATCATCTGGGCCCTCTTCAGCTCCATCTCCATCTTCATCCTCTCCATTTCCCTCACCATGTCCATCTTCATCCGCTCCATCCTCATAAATCCTTCTCCAACCATCCTCAGCGCTGACACCATCTCCCCCACCGCGTCAGCTTCCCTTTCCCTCTCCTCCTTCCTCTTCCTTTCCAGCCTCCGCCTCATCTCCTCCATTTTTGGCTTCACTCCATTCATGGAGTACTCCGCCTTCACCTTCACAGCCCGGACGCCAGCAGTCACCGCAAGCGCAGGGGAGGCGTGCGCAATCCTAGACCGTACAGCCTTGGGGATCGAGAACCCCAGCCCTTCAGCACCGCCCCTGCCATTGGACATAACGCGGTGGTGGCTACGGACGTCGCCGGCGTAGTCTGAATCGGAGCCGGAATCAGATCGGGCACGCGGAGGGTACTCGAGCGATTCCATCAAGGGAAAAAAAGGCCAGGAGGAAGAAGGAGGAACGTGAGGGCGGACGGTGAGCGACCGCATGCGCTCGGAGCGGAACCGCTTGCGGAGCTTCTCGATCTTGTGGCGGCACTGGACAGAGGTCTTGGGGGTGGCTGCGGGGAGGCGCGCGCAGCGCCGAGCGACGTCGGTGGCGACCTCCTCCCAGTCGGCAGCACGGAGATTGCCGCGGCGGACGGCGTGCCACTTGTCGCGGTACGATTCGATCAGAGCTAGGGTTTCGTCGTTGGTCCAGCACGGCGGCGGGAGGCCGCGCCGGGATGGCGGTGTGGCTGAGGGAGGCGCCAGCGGCGGAGATCGGCCGCCATCGGAGGCGGCGGCGGCTGCGGCGGCGGCGGCGGCGGGGGAAGGGGAGAGAGGTGGGGAGGCCATGCGTGGAGGAGGGAGATGGTGGTGGCGGCGGAGCGTGGTGGGGAGAAGGGGAGGGTGGGGGGTTATTTGTTGGGTAGTGGGGGGTCGGGGGACCGCCCGCGGGTGCGGTGCGGCGCACGCGGGCGGTGCCGAGACCGCGCGCGGCCCATCCGCCCACCGAGCGCGGCGGGGTGGGTGGTGAGTTGACCGGCTGGGTGGGCTGCGTGGCTTCGGGTGGGTGGTTAAGTAGTTAACTGTACAAGGCCTCCGTAAAAACCATCGGAGGAGGCCGGAAAATTTTCATACTTTTTCTATGGGTAAATTACAAAAGAGTCCATCAAGTTCACCAATATTGTTTTTATACTACTAAAGTTTTATTTAAGGATAATTGCATAATCAAGTTATCAGTATTTATATCTGAGAAAAAAGAAGGCTTCAGTCATAAAAAAAGAGTCCCCAAACATTTATGAGCAATTAAAAAAAATAGATAATCTTAAATAATTTGTATGTTTCATTCTCAAAATATCAATATGTCTTGAGCAATTGTATTTGCCCATTTATTTATAATTACAATTTAAATTAATAATTAGAATTAGATATTCATTGCATATAAATATGAATTTAAATTTTTTTACATCTTGTCGACACATTCTAAATTATCTGCTAGGCAACAAGGGATCTAATCGCGATTCAAGAGTGTAATTATGGTCAAAAGTATCATATACCAAATGTGATGCCTTATGGCACACATATTCATGATTAATTAGAATTAAAAAATATGAGACTTAATTAAATTGTGTCATTACATAACTATTATATTTAATTCGATTATATATGTACACGTATATGAATAAGATCAACAAATACATTGATTTTATTTTAAATAATTCTATTATTATTATTATTATTGTCTCTTATTCTTGCTCTCTCATATGTGAATGAGGAAAAAAAATTAAAAGTTATTGAGAAAGTGAATTAAAAATGAAGATTGATATTTTAACTAATTGTTCAGCTTTATAATATTAAGAAAAATCATACAAAATCTATATATATATATTACGATTACAAGTAAAATCACAATTCGTAATTTGTCTAAAATGACCCAAAAATTTATCATTTTACTTTTTTTTTATATTCATAAAAACTGACATTTATATAAAAGGTATAGTTACATACATGCCACATAATTTAGTTTTATTTATATCTTACCTATCCATTTTCAGTTAATTACGCTACGCATACTCAAAATATTATAAAATCTTACATACACACATTTGAGTGAAAAATTAATCAAAATCTATTTGAAAAAAAAATATTATGTTAGTAAATTATTAAAAAAATATTTTTACTCTTAATGGTACATATTTTTCTCTTCCTCAATACCACACTAAAGCACTGATTTGTCTTAAAATCAATTCACGTCGCGGATATCTCCTTCCTTTGCTGCCACCTAAATATTAAAGTTTTAGAATTTTTCACTTAAAATATATTTAAATATTCTTAAAATAATATTATGAACAGCTCAGATTTTTTGTAATCTAACTATAGTTAGGTTATTAAAAAATTATAATTACTCATTATAATAAAAATAAGTTTAAAAATGTATATGTAAGATTTTATAATATTTTGAGTGCGCATAGCGTAATTAACTAAGAATGGATGGGTAAAGCATAAATAAAACTAAATTGTGTGACATGTAGGTAATTATTTTTATATAAAAATATAGAAAGGCAAAATTTGTACATAGGTAGATGTGTATATATATCTCAAACTATTATTGTACATTATATATTATTTTATACAAAATATTTAAAGGTTTTTTTTTTCTTGCCATGATCTCAAAAATATTTAAAGTTTAATTTTTTTTTGATAAAAAAAAATTAAAGTTGGAGGTTGTGAGAGAAGGAGAACTTACGTTTTAGGTTAAATAATTTTTTTCATTTGTAATAAAAGTAAGTTCGAGGATATTTTCATTTAAAAATTGTTTGAGGTTCACGATATAAATTTTTCTAATAAATTATTTTATAGAAAATTCCATTAATAAATTGCTCGAGGAATGCGTCGGCATCAAATCTTGAGCTAATCCAATTTTTTTAAAAAAAATCTCCAGCTAATGATAAAATTTATTTTAAATAATTTTGTTTTTTTGGCATAATCCTCCTTATTAGCCATTGCAGGATAACTCGCCTTATTCCATTTAAAAAAAAAATCACCTTATTGAACATCAAAAAATTAAGGAATTTTTACATACAAGACATGAAATTTATACAAAATTACGTATTTTATCATCAATTCATAAATATTACTACTATCACACCATATTCATTTAAATTTTACGCATTTCACATATTTCACATCATGTTCTTTGATGGTGAACTTCACATTTCTAAATTGGCCTTGATCTTAACTATACTATTAATATATTAATTAAATACTTACAAATAAATTAATTTATATAAATAATAATTTAAATATTTATGAATTTATGTATTTTAATTTATTTATCCTATTTAAAATTTCCAATTAGGGTGCCGAATTTAAATTTATATAACTATAATTTTTAATTGAAGTAAGAAAATTAATGTGTTTAGTAAAAAATAAAAATATATATTAGAATTCAAATATTAATGAATTTGTGCATTTTAATTTACATATAATATTATAAAGTATATGAAATATGTGAAATATGTGAAATGCGTAAAATTTAAATAAATATGATGTGATAGTGGTAATATTTACGAATTGATGATGAAATGCGTAATTTCGTGTAAATTTCATGTCCTGTATGTAAAAATTCCAAAAATTAAATAAAAATCTCGTACCAGATTTCAGCATGCCTCGAATATTATTGCTCAATACACAAACTTGACACAACCTATCCCGCCTCCGGTTTCCCCCATCCCGTCTCGCCCCGTCAAGGGCGAGCCTAATGCAACGGAAAAGTTAAAAGCGTCCGAGGCCTCACGGGTGATGGAGGCCTAGAGGCGCAGAGGCTCTGCAGTGGCAAACCAGCGGCGAGGCAAGTAGTATGGCGCATCGGGAGATTTCGCGAAAAATCCCACTGTCTCGGTTGGGCAAGTCACGTGACGCATATGGAGCCCACAACGATGGAGACGGCCTAGAATTAGGTTTTTATTTTTTATAAATTATAATTTATACCAAATATCAAGTCGGAATAAGTATGAATGAGTCATATCCAAATCTATCTTTATTTCATAACAGGACGAGGCGAGTCACTTGCCACAAGTAAAATTTTAGGACCTATACATATCTCATTAAAGTCCGGTCAAAACGAGTCTAAATAGATACATGTATAAATTAC
Source organism: Apostasia shenzhenica (assembly GCA_002786265.1). NCBI lineage: Eukaryota > Viridiplantae > Streptophyta > Magnoliopsida > Asparagales > Orchidaceae > Apostasia > Apostasia shenzhenica. The sequence goes on from KZ451999.1 coordinate 2,357,204, forward strand.
CATCCCTAAACCTAAGCTCGCTAAATCTAATAATTCACACCTATTAGATTTTTATTTAATGCAAATTTACACATAGTAGATGAAAACCAAATGTAAATAAATTTCATTTACTAAGTTTTATTATAATTTTTGATTTTTGATGCAACATAATTAATTAAAGATCCTTATTCATCCCATGCTAACTTAAATTTGTGGAATTTATACTTGTTAAAATTAAATACAATGCATTCATCTTGCCAACATATTTTTAGTTCTTGTTTGGCATCATTCAAAAAAAAAAAAAAAACAAAGAAAATATTTTATTTTATAGAGTTAATAAAAAAAATTTATTTTAATATTATGAAATATATAGTATGTGAAATAAAATTGATTTTTAAAATTAAATTTGTGTTAGATATAAAATAAAATTATTAAAATTTATAATAAATTCAAAATATTAATTTTTCTTATTTTGAATGGTGCCAAACCCCGAGGACATCATCCACAGCAATCGTACTAGCAACAAAGTTGACTTTTATAATTTTTTAAAAAAATCAAAACAATTTTATTTTGGATAGTAGATAACGTGATCTCAAATAGTAGATGCGTCTTTTGGGGCAAAACCGTGAGGCTAGTGATGGAAAACTCCATAGTTGAGTGTACTTGGGCTGGAGTAGCACTGGGATGGGTGACCTCCTAGGAAGCACTCAAGCACGCAGTTTTTCTAAAGCCAAAGCGGACAATACCTTTACAATGAGATCACGGGATGTTACACTCTCTCTCAACCACTTGGAGAGAAAGAGAGAGAGAAAAAAGAGAGGGGCGAGTGCTGCGTCCTCTTCCCGTCTCTGTATTGGCAAAGGGAGGGAGAGAAAGAGAGCGGAAGAAAAAGATAAAAATGCGCAACACAATTATTTGATACAGAATTCTAATAAGCTAATTGTATTAATGGCATGACAAAGTAATAAATAATAATAAAAAATATAAACACGAGAACACACAAATTTTCGTTAAAAACTCCAATATCAAAGAAACATCACTTAAATTTTTTATAAAATTAATTTTTAATATTAAATTTTATATTAAATTTAACCTAAAATTATTAAAATTCGTGATAAATTTAAATATTAATAAAATATATTTTAACTTCTTTTAAAATCATGAACTAAATAAGCCCAATATATCCATACAATTATAATTAGATTCTCAAAGATTTATAAAAAATATGAACAAAATTAAAGTTACAGCCTTACAGGTGAACTATAAAAATCTGTCAATAATTTGCCCATATGAAGATTAAAAATTGACTTAATAATTTCTCTTTTAGCATTTATATGAACATATTTAATATTAAAATTTATATTAAATGTGAAATAAAATTATTAAAATTTATCTTAAACTTGAAATATTAATTTAAATATTTGAATTATGAACTAAAAAAACTTAATAAATCTCTACAATTTTAATTAAAAATTTAAGTAAAATTTCAAAAATTATAGACATAAAAATAATTATATGTATACTACAGAGACCAATCAGTAATTTACCCATATAAAGGTAAATAGGATAGTTTTAGATATTTTCATGTGCATGTTCCTATCATGAATTATTTATTATTGCTTTAAATTTCAATCCATTCAATCTTGTTTACATTTGATTCTCTAATGACTAAAGAGATTGTATGCCTTAAATCATATTGACATTGCAGATCTAATTTCATGGTTCATCTAATTGAATCTAAAGTAAATTTTTTTTACTAGGGTAAATTAAAATGTTTGAATTTAGATTATAACATCACATAGAGCTATAATATTAAATTTTTAATTTTTAATATAATTTTTAAATAGATCCATTTTAAAATTTTTATTAATAAAACTTTTTAAATATCCATTTTACCATTTTTTTTCCTCTCTCTCTTCTCTGTCCTCTCACTCCCTAATCTCCCTTTCTCTCCTCTCCCTCTCTTTTCTCTCCCCCATATCTCTCCCTCCCTCCTTATCTGAGAAAATTAGTGAGCAACAGCAGGGGACCATCCACCAATGTAGGGCACAAGGTGTGGGTGGGTCACCCCATAAAGGGTAGGCAGCCCCCACCCCAATCAACTGATTTGCCCAAACGAGAGGGAGGGAAAGAGAGGAGGGGAGGAGAGAACGAAGAAGGAAAAATTATCGAACAACCTACCACATAGATTTTGCAGCAGCCATTCGGCGTGCAACACCTGCGTGCGGATCCCACCATCACCGCTCGGCATACGTAGCAATTTTTATCACATATGTATCATAAAATATCTCATACGTAGCAGATTTTATCATATATGTATCATAATATATCTCATACGTAGCAAATTTGCTCACATATGTATCATAATATATCTCATTCGTAGTAATTTTTATCACATATGATCATAACAGTTCACTAAAATTGCTACATAAGTGATAAAAATAACTATGTATGAGATATATTATAATACATATATGAGCAAAATTACTACGTATAAGATATATTATAATATATATATATATAATAAAATTTGCTACATATGAGATATTTTATGATACATATGTGATAAAAATTAATACGTATGCTGAGCCGTGATGGTGGAACCCGCACGCAGGTGTCGCACGCCAAATGGCTGCCTCAAAATCTACGTGTTAGGCTGTCCAACTGCAATAAATTCTCACGAAAAAGGGCGGGATCAGGGACAAAGAGGAGAGAGAACAGAGGAAGAAAAAAAAGAGAGTAAAATAAGTATTTAAAAAGATTTTAATAATAAAAAATTTTAAAAAAAAATTATTTGATAATTATATCAAAAATTAGGAATCTAAATATCAAAAATACAAAATCATAAACCTACCTTAACTTAAAAACCTCGGTATAATTTATCCTTTTTTATTATTAAAATTTTTTGCGTGGGTCTAAAGAAGTTTGTAGGCTAAATCTACTCGCATCTAAAATGGAGCGTAGCATCTAGCAAGTCCAACAAAGATAGATAGTAACCATCAAATTGAACTCCAATAGGGATATATCCATTTGATTTGAGGAATTAAACAGTAGAGGATCTCTAGAAACACAAAAGAGGATCTCTACTGACATCCTTGTACAGTAGGTACCTGGACCTAGTCTTCCCAAGGGCAGCATACCTGAGCTTCAAACAAAGGAAGAACACATGAAAATGAGATATTTGTGGGACAACCCACTCAAGAAGAAACAAATATGCATTCATTTCATCTATGAAAAAGGGAGAAACAGACCACTGGAGTACATATGGTGCCATCCAAATGACATCTCCTGCTTGAACTGGGTACCTGTTTTCAAAAAATCAAGTCTCCCCAATAAAAAAAAAAAGAGAAAAAAAAATGAGGAGTCAAATTCAAAGCAATTCATTTAATATTTTATTTTATCAGTCTCTATTTACAATTGTCGAGCTCTATTTTACTTTTAGCAATTATGATGTATTATTATGAGAAAAAAAGAGGGGGATTTTACTTTTATATATATATTTTAGATTGAATGTATTTTAGATTACTTTTGAGTTAAGGGTTGTGTGATGGGTCAAATTGACCCAAACCTCTCTAAGGTTTATAAGTAATGGCAGGCACCCACCACTCCTTATTTTATGAATTAGTCCCCTCACTTTTCCTTATTTCATGGATTAGTCACCTTACTTCTTCATGCTTCATGGATTAATCCCATCACCCTTCCTTTTAAATAGACATAGGATGAAGCAAACAAGGAGTCCTAGATTGCTTAGCACATTGGAATGTCTACGCTTAGAGTAACCGTCAGTCACCTTGGTCGTCGCCACCGTGAAGTTGTCGCCGCTATGCTATTACCACTATTGTACTGCTGCCGCTGTGCTGTCGCCACTGCCGTCTATCTAACCAGTGGAGAGACCTTTGGTTGAACAAGTTTTGTATAAGGGTATCATCATTACTTCTACAACTTGAAAGCCAGTTCGAATATCAAATCGTAAAGTTTGAGTCCTCTCCTACCCTACCATATTATTTATCATTCATATGTTTTCACATTCGCTACTTCTGTATCACTCCATAATACCTCTTATCTCTAATATAATGTATTCATTTCTTTCAGTTTGGCTTGCTTGTAGCATAAACTTACTTTTCTTATTTACCTTATAATCTTTATATTTTTGGATGTTAACATTTAATTGATATGATAATTATATTCATAAATTAACTCATTAAAATTCAATAAAATCCTATGGCTTAATCTTACTTTGATCAAAAAATAATTAAAAATATTTTTCTTACAATTTAAAAGCATAAAAATCGTGTCCTGTATTTCATTTTAGATTAATCTCTTTCTAAGTTTTATCTAGCCTCTCTTTACTCCTGCTACTTCTCTCTCCTACTCTCCTCCACCATCCTCCTCTCTCTCTCTCTCTCTCTCTCTCTCTCTCTCTCTCTCTCTCTCTCTCTCTCTCAATCTCCCTAGCTCAAAATTAATAATCACTGTACCTCCACCAACAGCTCACTTCTTCAACAATGGTGAATCCCCTAAGCTAGACTTGGGGCGGAGTAACAGTGCCCTCTCTCTCCTTGGTCACAATGGAGCCATCTACCAAAACCACAAATGCTAGCTACCCTCAAAACTACGCCTAAGTTCATCGAGTTCCCAGGAGGCGTTCCCAATGTTTAGATGTGCCTACCCACAATTGGAGTGCCCCCATAGCTCTTTTTCTCTCCATGTAAACCTCCGCAAGACATCACTGTTCGCTCTTCCTATCATCAATGGACCCCTCACCAAACCTTCATAAGCTCCCTTAGGTCAACTAACACTACTATTGACAACTTCTAAGGCCGCCGAGGTACCCGCAGGGTTTTTGCAAAAACCTCATGTGCGAGCTTCCATTTTGAGCACCGAAGAAGAGAAAGATTGGAAGGAAAAGTTGCAATTCGAGGTTTCCACTTTTAAACTAACAATATTTTAAATCCTAGACAAATTCCAAATTTAAACCAACATTTTATTTCACATCCTAAATAAATTTTAAAATAAAAAACTTTGTTTCACAACCTATACACATCTAAAATAAACTATCTTTATTGCAAATTATTCACAAATCTCAAAACTAAGATATCTCATCAAAAGTTAACTTTAACCTAAAAAAATTAATATAGCTAAATAAACACAACTATCCAATTTAGTGACCCATGGAAAATACAAATAAATAAAGTATTAAGAGAAACGAAAGTCTTGCACAAGTACAAGAGATAAATTAAAAGGACTACAACACACCAGTTGTCACCAAGGCGATATATCCCTTGTCCCTCCAACAGTAACAAGCCATGTTGATTGTAGTGAACCTCCTGCACAATTAATCAAACAAAATATTCATATGATCCACCAAGAACAAAAAATTAGTTGATAAATGGAGTACAAGTAGGACCTTGCTTTAACAGTTTATAATTTAAGGTTATACCATTGACAGGTCGAGTCCAAATTTGCTAACCCTACTAGTAAACAATACTAGCAATTAAAGCCATTGTTTACAACAATTTCCAGGCCTAAAAAAGATTTAAAAAGCAGCGAAACCATTACAACATACCTTAACATTAAGATATTCTCCAGGATGAAAATCCATAATCTGCAATTGATGGTCATAATAATAGCACAAATTGGCTTCTCTTGAAGTTCAATAATCTTGGTGTGCATATGTACTACTTACATGAATATTAAAATCATACGGTGTTGAAGTGGGTAGCAGTTTCCTCAATTCAAATATCTGATAAAAAAATACTTCATTGTCACGTGAACTTAGGAAAGTTAGTTGGAAAATAGATAAGCAAATGAATGAAACAAGCAACAGTTAGAAATATGATATAAACATAGATCGGAATATTTCACATTGCGAGAGACGTATATAACCCATTTCCCAAGATACATGTGAAAATTACCTCCCCTGGAATTTCAAGAAGTGGTTGCTCATCAGTTGAACCAACAATCTGTTCAGGATAATGACCATCCAGGCTGGCATACCTACAATACGAAAATTATTGACCCTTTAACAACAATAATATTTAATTGAAGTTGAAATGAATAATATGAAACTTTAGCTGGAAAAAATAGCTGTGTGAGCCATTGCATGACAGAAACCTATGAGTAGCTGATTTTACTAGATTATATAATGATTAAGAAAGTGTGAGTAAGGAAAACTATGAAAGCAATAGAATTAATCAAGAATGACAATTGTAAGGATACAAATCATTCATATCTCATAAACCTACAAGTTTAAGCTTTTGGGTTAGTGGTTCCTAAAGTATTTCACATTGTACCGTAGCTAGAAGTCTTCATAGTATGAGACCTCTATTATTTCTAGTGTAAGATTAAAAGAAGGAAAGGAAGATTTATATTGTATTAAATCCACATTTTGAAGCCAAAATAGCTAGGAGAGACCGTGCAAGAATATAAAATTATCTCGAGGACAAACTACAAGCTTTCAGCTTTTAAATCAGATGGTTCTCAAAGGATTTAACAAAAAAGAACAGGATGGAATGCTCAAACCTCTCCTACAGCACTAAAGACTAAACACTGGCTGCATGATTTGCTAAGTAATACCATATCTATTAACTCGTTGAGGTCACTCTTTCCAAAAAAAATGAAAACACAGGAAAATGGAATATGGATTACATGTGGCTCTCGACGCAAGGTTTTAAAAGGGTTTATCATATACAACATTACCTGAAAATTAGAGATACCGATTTTGAATTTTAGAATGGAGAGATTCCGACAAACTTGGGAATCTACATGAATTACAAGGTTACCCCCATCTTGACGATATGGGTAGATCCCCTAATCTTGGCCAAGGCAACACATTCACAGATCCCCTAATCTTAATATTGCTCGTAAACCACCAAATCGTCACTGTTATGCCTAGATCCCCAAAATATGCACCATTAATAGTAAAGAATAGATGGTGTAATATAGATTTCCATGGTCAGTAAAAAATATATCCCTTTCAAGGAAGAAAAAAGTGACTCCCTATAACAATGAGATAATATTTTGATTAAAGCAAAGAGTAATCTCAATTAACTGGAATAATTTAAAATTAATTAATAACCTTCTCTCAAAAATGACGAGTGTAGCCATTGAGTCACTTTGCAACGAATGCATTGAATTAGCAGGTATATATGCATAAAAGTCCACCTGCATATATTGCACAAGCATTCAAAGCTATTATTAGGTTCCTTAAACAGAAGAAACAAAAAGACCAAACTGATTTTTGTATCATTTACCACGTTCAAGTTGATAAAACTTATATCAAAAAGTAAATTGGATGCTAAGCAACATGTAGTACTAGCAATTTATGTCCATCATTAAAAAAAAGTATGAACTTGCATATGAAAAGATTTCACATATAAAAAATGACAATCAATAATGCCCAATCTTACACCAAGTTGATGATTGAGCCCAGAAGCATCTGATAATACAGCCATGCCTTCAACCACAAACACAAACCTGGATTGACAACCAGGACAATTTAGTAAATGTACATAGTAGTTCATATAACATTATTAAATAGAAAAAATTATTTCATAGAAAATTGAACAGAGAAGAAGCATATAGAGAATAGAAGAAACAACAACAGAGGTCATTAAACTGGATATAAATGAAACAAAGTTGCTAAACTAAACAACGTAGAACTCCCAGGGCAACATTTGCATAATTGAACAAGCAAATTACATAATTCAGTGTGTAAACAGCAGCCAGACATGCCATCTATCTTCTTGGCTCACTCTTCTTGAAATCAGGATGCAATTATCAACACTTTACTCATGTATCCTTATAAACAAATTACATCGCTTAAAATTTTAGTATAGGCATTATCGCATTGTATCAACATGTTTGAACTATCCATTGTTGTTCCCAATTACAGATCATTAAAGACTAATAAAGTACATGCACCTCTCAACATCTTTCGCTGGCAATGCTGATCTAGAATCCTCTGCATTATACAAAAAACAATGAATTTTATCCATTGGTCAGACCTTCCAAATAGCAACAAATGCTCTGTAAACAACAAAATTAATCAGAAAGTGATACAATACAATGATATTCAAACTTAAGGAATACTCAATGCAATTTGGAAAAGATCCGTGTTAATTAGGATATTTGGAACATGTAATAGAGTAAAATTTTGTGCAATGTGGACTTTCATACACTTGAGGAAAAACCAATAAATCTAAATTCTATTTATGCCTTATCATCATTTTAGCATCAGTTATACCATCATAAAACCAGAGAAATTTTTTTTTTCTATGCATAAAACTTCCTATTTAGTTGGACTAGTTTAAACTATACAGATTACAATTATGTTGTGTATGATAACATGCATGTTCATAAATGTCATAACAGAAAACAGACCTAGCTCGGCTTTCAGAAAACAAATCTAGCTAAATCTGGTCATTTTCCCTGTTCCCCGCATAACACTCAGATTTGGTTAATAGCTGATGTGCCTTTATAAAGCCTCTATAGTAGTTTTTGATTTCTGAGTTAACGAGCATGCTTTAGGACTCCATGCTCCAATGACTAAGCTGATTGGGAAATGATTGACATATCATCAAACAATCTGGCAGATAAGAGTTACATATTAGAGTTGCAAGGGTCTCTCATACCTTGCATCTTAGCTAAGTACATTGTAAAGTGTGAACCCATTGCAGGGCTGATCAAGTAAGCTCCCAATGTATTGACCCTTCAAAATGCAAGATAAATTTATGTAAGATTTCTATAATTGAAATAAAAAATTCCAACGTAATATTCATAAAGATGAACCATTTTGGTTTGTGATAAGGATGATATTTTTGGGGTAAATTGCATTCGAGCCCCTGAAGTCTGAAGGGCATTGCAAATTGGTCCCATTTTTTTAAAAAAAATAATTTGGGTCCTTGATGTTATAAAAGCATTATCGTTTAGTCCCAATTAAAACAGAATTGCTATTTTTTTACCATTATGTCATAAGATTATTTTGGCCTTTTTGAATACAATTTTGAAATATTAATATTAATATTTTATTATTTTAAATTTTTAGAATAGAGAAAGTAAAAGATGAGAGCTTATATTTTAGATTTTTATTAAATTTTAAAGAATGATGAGGATACATGAGTATAATAATCATTTAAAATGCATAGGTGGTTCAAACTAGTTAAAAAATAATAAATTTCATATTTTTTATTAGGACAAGCCAAAGAAAAAGGCAAAATTATGAAAGAGAGACCAAAGTTATAGTGTTTTTACAACCCCAAGGATTAAAATTGAGATTTTTAGAAATTGGCAATTTTCAACGTCCACTTGACCTCAGGGCCAGAATGCAATTTACCCTATTTTTTCTTATGGGTGAAGAGTGGATAAGGACAATATTAAGCAAAATGAAAAATGATTAAGGGCATGAAATCTGAGCAGGAAACTTTAGGTGAGAAAATAGACAAATTGTACTATTACCAATTGTTCAGTGGGCCAAAAACTTGGCTTTCTGGAGCAATTACAGCATGGTCCCTTTTATAAACACTGCGAGTAAATCCCGGAAGATCTGTAAAGTGAGCAAAATACTTTTGTTTTGGAAAGTGGCAAGCAAAATACTTTTGAGTTTAATATAGCAACACTTGTAGAAAGATCATTCATGCAGGAAAAATGCTACATAAGCATACAGAAAACACAGCTTAAAAAGTAAGGGTGAGCATGCTTACAAAACGCTTGAGTGAGAACAAAAAGGTATCGGCAACAAAGAAGGGTAAATTAGATTGACTCCCTAAGGTCAGAAACCCATTTCAAGTATGCTGCAATTGTTCTAACTAATTCTATCAAATCAGTTTGAGGTTTTTCCTTCTTTTGGCAAATTCAGAAACTGCATTCCTTGTCACATGGTCACATCTGATATTAGCCTATAATAAAGGGGGAATGATAGCATTTATCTAAACCTAATGATAGCAATTATTTAAACCTTTTTCTTCTATTGGAGGACAGCAAGCTGATGTTCTGTCAATTCAAAGGCCAAAAATACCCCTTCTTCACAACTCAAATCCATCATCCACCTTCATCATTCTCGTAGCCTTCTTTTACTGTTGATCATTCTGCAACTCTGATTTCACAAAGTTTTTAAGCCTGTTTTTTCTTTTGTGAAACCTGGATTTCCAAAGTTTTAGGTGATATGCTGTTGAGTACGCTCGTTTTCTTCTCGTTTCTTCACACATTAATTTGTAATCTTGGCTGTGCTCCACACCTCTGTGATTTGCTTTAACTTTTCCTTTCATATCGATTATCCAGACAGGTATAGTGGGAATTATTTGTCAGCTTAATAGAAGTCCTCATGGGAGTATCAAATCTAAATAGACGGCCAATTTCAGAAACCATTTAAATCAAATTCAAAAGTCAGGGCAGCCTTGCAGCGAGGCTCTGAACTCAGGGACCGCATTTAAGTTAACAAAAAAAATTGTTCTCACAATTCAAGCATACACAACCAAATTTGTCAAATCCTACGGCAACGGCAGTCAACTTCCATTAAAATTAAGAATGCTAAAACTTCGTTTTGAACAAAAATCATATGAATTATCGGGCCTTGTCCCCTCAAGAAGACCAATCACCTAATCCAACACAAAAGTAAAGAATCAGCAGCACCGCTCACCGCATACAAAACAATGAATCAAGAATTTTCGATGTCTCTAATGAGATTCGAAAGCAAAAAGCACAGATAAGTCACGAAAAGTAAGGTGGATGATGCCAAAGCAGCAGGAATCGAGGAACATCTAACAGCTTTTACGGGACAGAAGATTACCTTGGAGATGGGAAGGAGAGAGGGTGGGGTTCGACACCTTCCAGTAAAGAGATCGGGAGGTCGGCCCGGAGATCGAAGGGGAAATGGAGCAGAAACCCTCTTCCGCCGCGCTCACCGCGCTCACAGCTGGCATGGCCGCCGGCCAACTGAGTAGAAGAAAAAGTAGAGGATTCAGGACACGAAATCTGCACTTGTTGAAGGCATGGACGGCGGCCATGGACGAAAATGAGGAATTTCAGGGCAGCAGATCGATCGCCTTCTCTTCATTCCAGTCAGCGAAGACGAATATAAGCCCAGTCAGTGCAATGGCATGTCTGTAGAGACTTTTCAAATTAGTCCACCCTAAAGAGAATAAATTGCAATTTCAACAATAACCACCAAGCCTTAATCCCACTAGATAAGATCCTAAGATTAGCTACATAAATTCATTATTTTCATTGCGTTCTATCAATTACTAAATTCTTATCTAAGTCTAAGGCTCTGTTTGGTAATAAGAAAAAAAAGAAGATTTGATTGGAATTTTTAGTGATTTTTGAAAAATGTGTATGATGTGAAATAAAATAAATTAGTTATATTAAAAATTGTGTATGAAATAAAGTTGATTGATTTATTGAGAATTGTGTTGGATGTGAAATAAAGTGATTGTTTAATGTTGGAATTTGTGTGAGATGAGATATAAAATAATTTTTTAAGTTTTTTTAAAATAAATTTAATATTTTGGCCATGGGTAATTTTAGCCATGATTTTTAGTCCATTGCCAAACAGAGCCTAAGTAACTAAGATCACTGCTTATAGTTTCTTGTCTTATCTTCATTGGTCTCCTTCTTCCTCTTTATATATGGGCAAAATTCAATAACTCAATTTTTACAATTAAAACTTCAATCGGCCTACGATTTATATGTTAAAACCATCTAAGCCGACTTTCTCTAAGTTTATCCTCAAGTGGTGCAACACCAACTTTCTTTAGGATATACTCATTTCCCATTCTATTTTTTGTGTATATCCACACATCCATCTTAGCATCCTCATTTCTGCAATATTTATTTTATTTGTATGTTTTTTTTTTGCAGGCCAGCATTCAACGTCATATATCATTGCTGGTCTTACTACAATTTTATAAAGTTTACCCTTGATTCTGGATGAAATTTTTCTATCGCACAACACACCAGAGGCATTTCTTCTGCTTGAATCCTGCTAATAACGTCATTATCTATTTTACTATTATTTTGTATAATTGATTCAAGGTATCTAAAGCGCTCATTTTTTTTGACAATTTGATCACCAATTGTCATATCTTTAATATAAATATTTCTTTCTTGACTAAATGTGCACTTCATATATTCAATTTTTGATCTACTGAGATAAAAACCTTTAGATTTTAGAGCATTCCTCCAAAGCTTAAGTTTCGCGTTAGCTCCCTCTTTAGTTTTCTCAACAATGACAATATCATCTGTGAAGAGCATTCACCAAGGCACCTCATCTTGGATATGTCCAGTCTTGACTTCCATAATCAAAATAAAAAGATATAAACTTAAAGTCGAGCCTTGGTGTAGTCCAACTATAATAGCAAAATCCTTAGTCAAACCTCCTTGTGTTCGAACACAAGTAACAGCTCTTTTATACATGTTTTCAATAACTTGAATCTAAGTAGTGCAAATATCTTTCTTTTCTAAAACTCTCCAAAGTACTTTTCTTGAGACTTTATCATAAGCTTTTTTCAAATCAATAAAAATCAAATGGAGGTTTTCCTTTCTCTCCTTAAACTTCTCCATTAAATTTCTTAATAAATGAATAATTTTTAGAAGAGATCTACCTGGCATAAAACCAAACTGATTCTCTGATACCTCAGTATTATGGCGTAACCTTTGTTCGATCACCCTCTCCCAAAGTTTTTAAAGTATGACTCATTAATTTAATTCCTCTATAATTGGCATAATTCTGTACATCACCATTATTCTTATAAATAGATACTAATATACTCTTTTTTCATTTATTTGGCATCCTTTTAGTCTTTAAAATTATATTAAAAAATCTAATGAGCCAAGAAACTTATTCATCTTCTAAGTACTTTCAAATATCTATTGGGATGTTATCTGGTCCTACTATTTTTTTTATATTTTATCTTCTTTAAAGCTTTTCAGACTTCAGCTTTACTAATACGTCAAATGCAAGAGTAATTTTTACTTTCTTTTGGAGTGTTGAATTTCGTAAGATCAATTAAATTTTCACAGCCTACAATGAAAAGCTGTTGAAAGTAACTCATTCATCTATCTTTGATATTTTTTTCCATGAAAAATATTTTTTAATCTTCATCTTAATTTTACTTCAATTAAATCTTTAGTTTTTCTATTTCTTATCTTGGCAAATCCTATATAATTATTTTTCTCTTTCTTTAGTGTCTAGCTTCTAATATAAATCCCCAAGAGTCATATTCTTTGCATTACTTATTGTTTTCTTTAGGCTCTGTTTGGCACGAAGACTAAATCAGGACTAAAATGATATTAATTTAAAAAACAACAATAATAATAATAAATAAATAAATTTAATCATTCTACACAAATACTAATATAAAAAAAATATTATTTTACTTCATATACTCAATAATTTTTATTAAAAAAAATAATTTTATTTTACATCCTAGACCAAAATACTCGATTCGAAAATTTTGGTCCAGGATGTAAAATAAAGTATATATTTTTATTAAAAATTATTGAGTATGTGAAGTAAAATAATATTTTTTTATATTAAAATTTGTGTAGAATGATTAAAAAATTTTATTTATTATTATTATTTTTTAAATTAATATCACTTTGGTCCTCGTGCCAAACAAGGCCGTAGAGTCTCGTCGAGCTACTTTATGTTTGTCCCGCTTATCTTTATTTTTGTTTTTAAATCAATCTCTATAATAAATCTTTTTTTCCTTAATTTTTTCTTGTACATCATCTTTCCACCACCAAATATCTTTATTATTTGGAATCATTTCTTTGGATTCTCCCAACACATCTTTCGCCACCTTACGAATATAGTTAGCAACTGTCAACCACATAAGATCAGTTTTCCCGTTAATATTCTCTTACCCAAGTTCTAAAATCTTCTTCTTAAATATACATTTGTGCTCATTCTTTAGATTCCACCATCGAGTCCGAGGATAGGATTTTGACTTATTATTTCTTCTCCAATACTTTATCTCGGAATCTAAAAACCATTAATCGATATTGGATAGTCAAACATTCACTTGGAATGACTTTAAAATCTTTACAATTCAAGCGACCTCATTTCCTTATAAGAAAATAACCTCAACAATACTTCCAATATGTCCATTTAACTCTCATCCAATAAATAATCTTTTCTCCTGAGGTATCTCTTATATTAACTCTTCTAAATTATTCTAAAATTTTTTCTTTATGCTCGCATCCAAACCTACTTGGGGAGCATATGTACTTACAATGTTAATAATCATTCCATTGATTATAATTTTTAAAGTCATAATTCTATCACAATTTTTCTTAACTTCCACTACGTGATCCTTTAAGCTCTTATCTAGAATTATACCCCCTCTATTCTTATTTTTATTCTTACCAGAGTACCAAAATTTAAAACCTAAGCCATCAATTTTCTTGGCTTTCTCTCCAACCCATTTTATTTCTTACAAGCATAAAATATTAATCTTTCTATAAATCATAATATCCACCAATTCCATTAGCTTTCTCGTCAGGCTACCTATATTCCAAGTTCCTAATCTAATTCTTCTGACTTGAGTATGATGGACTAGTTTCTTTATCTGCATTCATCCATGATGTGGGGACCTTTGCTCACTTTTCATTATACCCAAGTGCTGATACAGCGGCCATTGTCCATTTTTCGATGTATTCAAGCAATACAGCGCATGGCTTCCAGGGAACGCTCTAGCTTTAGCGCAATTTTCTAAAAGATTTATGTTATGATTGATTCGACAAGTTTTACGCTGGCTATCGACTCCCTAACACAACTCTCCATGTTTCTCATCCGAGACTTGGGACCCGACAATGGCACGTAAAAAATTGAAATTTCAATCTTGAAAACTATACACTTTAGCATTTTTTATGAGAATAATTTAACACTTTTATTAAATCATTAATGGGCAAATTATTTTATATTTCTATAATTTATCTATAATTACATTTTAATTCATATTTTTAAAAATTCTTCACTTATATTTTTAATATTTTTATAATTATTTATTTAAATCTTTAAATTTTAAAATATAAATAAAAAGTAAAATAAGATAAGAACCTAATTCTTAGGCTTTAAGATTTTAATTTAGGGACAAGTAAAGAATTTTAAAAATACAGATCAAAATTACATATAAATTATAAAAATCTATCATTAATTTGCTCAAAATTAAAAATATATACTCTTCATTTGTTAAGGTTTATTAATTTGATATTTTACACCATTAAACTATCAAACATATGATTTTAAAAATATAGAGTATATTTTTAATAAATATTTTATTTTATCTTACAATTAAAATAGATACTAAACTTCCTATAAATAACACAGACAAAGTAAATCATAAATTGATGTGAGTCCCCTTCATTAATTATCATATTTCCAGTTCATTATTAATTAACAAAATTAAAAAATGCTTTTTATTCACAAAAAATAATTAATTTCGCTACTCTTCTCACCACTTATTATCAGCCTAAAAACCTACCAAAAATTACGCTTTGCTTCAGTAATTCCATTCTCTTAGAACATCAATCACCTCCGCCCTCTTAACATCACAAATACACTAACCCATCCTCAATCATGAATAATAAGCATGTTAACAAGCATAAACAAATTGAGCACAAAATTCTTTTAAACCATTTCATTTCACAATAACATTTAAATAATGAGTTGCCAACATTATGCCAAAATTATTTAGCCAAATTTAAATTAATTTAATTAGTTTCAATCAATCATAACACATTACAAATAAAAATTAATATTAAAAATTCACGATATTTTACATTATATACATAATTTAAGATAAAAAATTAATTTTATTTCACATCTTAAACTCATATATCAAATAATAACTAACTACATCTCTCGTACATCATAATATAATAACTATCTTCATATTACATCATTCACAACTTTCAATAAAAATATTTTCATTCAATTTTAATTTGAATACAATAACACAAAGATTAATGCTAATATAGCAAATGAACCATGGGTCTGCTATGAATCTCCCACCAATAGAACAAAAATAAATAAAACCAAGAAGATCAAACTAAATTGTGTGCATAATCTGATGACCCCATCACAAGAAAAATAATCATTTTCATCAAGGTTCTCATTGATCATGTAGCTTACAAATAGTATGCAACTTTTTCCCAATTTTACATTCAATAGAGGTTAATTTTGAAGTAAATATGCAGCCTCCTGGGAGATTTGCACAGCTCCAAGATCTATTGAGCTCTTCAGCTGCAGGCTTCAGCAAGTAGTTCGCATCACCTGGTGCCCATACTACTGATATATGGGGCCTTGGATTCTGCATTATTTGTGAGCTACATTTTAAAAATGAGCAATAGCTCAGGAAGAACATCACGTAAATGAGTCACCAGGCTTGGTTCAATTGGAGAAATTTTTGCGTGCACCGGTGCACGGTACACCAGCCCAATTAGCACACGACACGTCAGCACGTCTGACCACTTTTATCCACGTGTCGTGTGCTAATTGGGCTGGTGTACCGTGCACCGGTGCACGCAAAAATTTCTCGTTCAATTGAGGTTCTGAGGCATAACTAAAGTTCAAGTTAGGGGGCTTTTTTTTTTGATGAAAAATTTAGAGGGTATTTGATTTGATGTTATATTAAAATTATCATATTATCTGTATGTCATTTAAATTTTTTTTTTAGAAAGATAATGTCAACTAATTTTGAAAAAAATAGATGACATGAAAAGGGGATAAAAATGAAAAATAAGAAGAAATGTCATTGGTAGGGATGGAAATTATGTTCAAGACCCAAAACTCATACTCAGCTATAATTTTGCTCCATTTATAATTGACAATTAGGTTTCCTCACAACTTGAAGTCAAACACACACTAAAGAAAAATCAAAGTTCTCATAAAATGAGAAATGGTAAGGTGTGGGAGGAATGACACCACAAGAAGAGAAATGAAAGCTAATCCTATAGAATTTTTTTTCCAGATAATAATCCATCCAAAATAAATGAATGAGAAAAGTTTGAAGTCCAGTTCAAAAATCAAATTGGAAACTTTGATTATGTCCAAGGGGCCCTTCAGCATTGACAGATAGAAGGCTTTTGGCAAAAATATAGGGACAAGCGCACGACAAAATCAATACATCTTTAATCTCCTCTCTCTCTCTCTCTCTCTCTCTCTCTCATAGTACTCTTCATCTCTTCCTTTGTTTCAAACTTCAGGCCCCGTTTGTTTGGTCGTTGAAAATTAACCTGGTTTAATTTTAACCAAGCATATCACATTACACATAAAATTTAATATTAAAAATTAACTTTATTTCACATCTTACACACATTACTAAAATAATAACTAACTTATATCACATCGCTCATATATCCCAACATAATAACTAACTTTATATTACATTCTTCACATATCCTAACATAATAACTAATTTTATTTCACATCATTCACAACTTTCAATAAAAAATATCTCTATCCAAGTTTAATTTTAACCTTATTAAATTTAACCTTACAAACAAACAGGCCCACGCGTAAGTTATTCTTTTTCATATTTATGCAATCTTCATTCTGTAAGTTGTTCCGTGGTATCGGAACCATAGGGAAGGAGTAATGATATAATCAGCTCTATGATTTATATGGATCCAATCTTTAATTATTAAAGTAATTATAATGAAATTAGTTTATTTTATATTGTTTTATTACATAAAGTTGTGTAGGGGAGTAATACCTTGGGATAGGATAGTAAGTCCTTATAGATTATTGACAGTCAAGTAAAGGCCAAGTATAGCCTCTCCCTATCATAAAGTTCTCACCAAAATGATAAATGATAAGGAGTGGCATCAAGGACAAAACAAGACAAATGAAACAATAACACTAGAGGAAACAAATGTCAGCTAATTCAATTAAATTTTTTTTCAAGAAAATAAAGTCTAATCAATCCAAAATAAATGGATGAGAAAAGTCTGAAGTCTGATTGAAATTTTGGTTACGTCTGAAGCGCCTCACAACACAATCAATAGTTCTTTTTTATCTCTCTCTCTCTCTCTCTCTCGAATTCTCATAGTGCTCTTCTTCTCTTCTTTAGTTTGAAAAGCAATGTAAATTACTTATTTTTATTTTTATATATATTTCAAATAACATATATTTCTCTTATGATATTAGCAATCAAGAAAATGAAAAACAAAAGCAATTATCAAAATAACAAATGGCAAGAAGTGGCACCAAAACCAATACAAGATGAAGATAGCTAATTCTATTGGATTCTTTTTTCAAGATAACAAAATCTTATTCATCTAAAATAAATGAATGAAAAAACTTGAAGTCTGCTTCGAAAATTACATTAGAATATTTGGTTAGATCCAAAAAAATATCAATCTTTTATCAAACAATATTCAAACAAAATATATGCCAAAATATAAATACATCCTTAAAACTAATCAAAGAGAATATATACCAAAATATGAATTTATCCGTATAACATTAATTCAAATAGCACATAAGTCATTGACCTTACGAGTTAATTTAATTAAAAGAATAAAAAGAAGATGTGAAAATGTTTAGCCGCTTTTTTTCAAAAGCATATATAATAAAAAATAAAGTGAGTTAGTTTTATTAGATATTGTGTTAGATTTGAAATAAAATTGATTAATTTATTGACAAACACGTAAGATGTAAAATAAAGTAATTATAAGTTTGAAGTTGCATAAGAAAATAACATAAAATTTTAAAATAAAGATTATTTGATAGTAATAATAATTAAATTTTAAATTTTTTTATAAACTAAATTAATAAAATTTCGTATAAGAAATAAAAAATAAATAAATAATAAATTTGAATTATTCAAATTTAATCAATTATATTTAATTTAATCTTATTTTTATGCTAATTATAAAAATATTTTAACTAAATTCTATTGTCATGTCAATTATGACGAGGGTTAGTTAGGGGAAATGGGAACTTTAAATAAAAGAGATTGAAGACAAGAGGAGCGAGCGCACCTAACCACGATCAAGCCACCATAATCAAATTCACCTTTTATCCTTGCTAACTCCACATCCACCTTGTTGATCTTTATCGCAAATCGCATCATCACCTTTATTAAAGATAATATAAAGATGCGCGTCTCCCCCACTATGCTCGGCTAAGTTTATTTTCTTTTTCTAGAGTTTTAAATAAAGCTCTATATTATTTGGTATGTTTTCTTAAACATATCTAGTTTGATTTAATTAATGTTAATTGTTTGACATTAAAAAATCTTATTTAATACACTTTCATGAAATATTTAATATTTATACGAATAGTTTCTGTGATTCGATTCCTATTGTCAAGCAATAGTTTTTAATGTTTATGTAATGGAAACGAAGATAGGTTATGATTTGTAATACTAATCGTGCTAAGATCATTAAAATCGATTAGTGATCGCAAAATAATATATGCTAAGTATACTTTATAAATATTTTTATCGACACGGTTAGGTTTATAGCTATAACTTGTCTCAACATTAATTAATCAAACGTCAAATAATAATAGTGGATTCGAAGCTTTAGGAAAAAATTTTTCCATCCATTAAATTTAAACTTTTTTAAATTAATTAGACATTACTTTATTTTATTTATAAATCTTAATTTTATTTAAATTAATTAATATTTTTCTTTTAATTTAACTAATTTATAAAAATTAAAATAATTTAGCCATCTAATCCCTTAAGTTTGACCTCTATTCTCATTATTATTCTAATTAAAATATAATTTAGATTAGTTTTATTATTTGATTGGTAACAACAAGATCAGTCATCAAACCAACACGTAATTTCTCCAAATAATATCATATATCTTAAAGGATTTATGTCAAGTTTATTCAATAAATCTTACATTGGTTGTCGACTGTATAATACACACTCTATATTTCTCATTTAGGACTTGGGACCTGGGATTTTGAGAATTTATATAAGAAATTGAATACTAAAGAAGAAAAAACATACAATCTTGTCAAGGTAAAAGAGAAGAAAATAAAAGACTTGACTCAAATAAAATATATTAAAAATGAAAATCAAAAACATCTTTTAAAGAAAAAATATTTAATATATATATGGATGAGCTATTTTCAAAACAGTTTCAATGGAGATTATGACAAAACAATTGATCTAACTGAACTTAACATCCAAAAATAAAATAGGAATTGCATTTACATTCGAATTATTAGAAAAACTAAATTTTAAGAACTATTAATGCAGATGAACTATAAAAAAGCAGTAGAACCGAACAACATTCTAATGAATATTTGAAAATGCAAAAGTGATGAAGAAGTTTATTAGCTCATTAAGCTATTTAATATGATTTTAAAAATTAAAAAATCAAATAAAATGAAAATGGGTATATTATGTGACATTCGTTGCCAAAGATGGCGGGGAGTGATCGCTGGGTGATAGCCCAAATGAAAGGAATCACTGAGGCAAAGTGCGGCTCCTAACAGGCTTCTAGGCCAAATAATAAGTGGTGAGAGGGGTACAGGAATGAATTGTCCTACATCGAAAAGGGAGGGAGATCCTGAGCTATATAAGTAGATAACGTGATCTTAAATGATAGAGACACATTTTGGGGCAAAATCATGAGTCTAATGATGGAAAATTTAATAATTAAGAGTGCTTGAGCTGGAGTAGCACTGGGATGGGTGACCTCTTGGGACGTACTCAAGTCACGCAATTTTTCTAAAGCCAAAGAGAACAATACATTTACAATAGAATCACGGGATATTACATATTTGTACCCATCTACAAGAACAAAGGCAAAGGAGCAATGGTGTATACTTTTCGCAAATAATATTTTCTTATTGATAAAACTAGAATAGGACTGCGAAACTTAAATTTGGAAGAAATAACTTAAATTCTAAAGATTTTCGTTTTAGTAAATCTAAAATCATATATATATATATATATAATGTAAATTTAGTCAAATAAAAAAGCTTGTATCGAGGTGGTAACATTTGATAATCAAGTCTATAAAAAGATTGAACTATTTAGATACCTCAAATCATACAAATGATACCAAGATAAATGATGTTATTAACAGAATCTAAGTGGGATAGATAAAATAATGAAATATATCTAATGTGTTGGGTAGTAGAAAAATTTTACACAGACTAAAAAGTAAATTTATAGAATAGTAGTATGACGAGCGATACTATATGGTACTAAATGCTGGCCTACAAAATAGAAACATACAGATAAAATAAGTATTGCAAAGAATAGGATACAAAGGTGAATGAGTGTGTATATACAAAAGAAAAAGATAAAAAATGAAAATATCTGTGAAAAAGTTAGGTACTCTTTTAATTGAAAATAAGCGCAGAGAGGGTTAACTTGAATGATTTAGGCATATAAATCGTAGCCAATAAAAGCTCTAATAAGTAGAGTTGAATTATTAGATTTTGCCCATATAATAAGGCGAGGAAGACCAAAGAAGACAATGCAAAAAATATAAAAAATAATCTTACATAATTAGAGTTAGAGCTAAATGAGGAGGTTTTTTTTATAGAGTGCAATAAAAACAAAGAATTTATATAGCAAACCCCACCTAGTGGGATATAAATTTGGTTGTGTTTGTTTTAATATTAAATAAAACAATAACATTAACGCACCCAAACTTGATTCAAATCAAGTCAAAACTCGATCAAAATTTAATCTTGAATTTTGGTAACTTTCGGTGGTATTAATGCCAATATTTCAACAATTCAATAACAACATCAAAGATGATGACTTGGTATAAAGTCTAACCTTGTAAAATTCTGGGAGGCCATGCAATCTGTATACTTCATTCACCATACAGATCTGCTTACTTATCTGCAGATAAAAGCCGAACAACAATCCCAAAGATGAGTTGAAGCAGGTGCTTCTAGACATGTTAGATGTTCTACCAAGAAAAAAAACTGTTGTATAATACAAATAGAATACGATGTGTCCATAATCAATAAAAGACAAAAGGTGATATCCTTGTTTTGTTTGATTTCAGGTATAAAATTAGACATGTTATCTTAAACAAGCTCCCCTCTCCTCCTCCTTCCCTCCCCTCCCCACCCCACCCCCCCAAAAAATAAAGACACCTCTAATTTTAAGTCAATTCCTACACAGATTTTCTAAAAAGGAAACTTCTGAATTTAAATTACAAGTTCCAAGTTTAAACTTGAACAAGTCATAGTAAAGCAAATGCACTAAATGCGCAATTTATTCGAAAAATACAAGAAACTCACTTATATTGTACTAGACAATGCAGCCAAACAATACAGGACCTAAGTGCAGAGCAAAGTGAGTATAAACTTCAAATGCAAGTCACTATTTATCTGCCCAGCAAAAGAAAGATATAACGTTGTTTCAAAGGATCTTAGTACATATTGAGGATAATCGAGATGCATATCAATTCAAAATTTTAGCTAATCCTAGAAGAAACTACAATATCTAGGCCAAGATAGGCTTTCACGATAGCTCACTATCAAAATCATAAAGGACAATATTATCAAAAAGAAAAATCATAAAGGACAAGAAGTAAGTACTACGCATTCAAACAAATTCATGTTAGCAGCCTCAACTTGAAACCATAGTTTTCCATTTCGAGCCAATGGAAGTTTAGTTTATTACATTTCAAAGAGATTTTTAACGTTGAGTTTAACAGAGTTACTAGCTTTACATGAACATATCAAAAATAATATCCATTATACAAGCAATTCAATTTGTGCATATATGCTTATTACTGCATCACTTTCACATGTATCCTTTTAACATATATACACACACTAAGTACCTATTATGTACATATATTACACTGAATTCATTTCAAGTAGAATCAGCTTCATTGTAAGCAAGTTGTCTTCAGTCATAAGAAAATAAAGTCGATTATGGATTTACTAAAATTCCAACATTACCGTGTGAGTTTCGAATATAATCATCAGCTCAAGACATCAAACTTTTACAAATTTTCAATCATAGCACCAAAAAAATACTATATCATTGGCAATGTTCAACTACCAGACAGTTGTGATTTAAACAATACGTTGACAAGTTAACAACAATTATACACTCAAGAATATTGCAAACAAACATATATATACATAGTGAATGGAAAAAGATATATACCTCTGATAGACCACCCCCTGTAATTTCCAATGAAAGAAATGACCTTGTATGCTCATCATTGATGAAAACATCCCATTTATTGAACTCCATCCAATATCTATTACCCATGATAAAACAAGGTAAAAATAGGAATAGGAAATTGATCTAGCATAAACTACCAACATGAAGTGCATCAGTTAACCTTCTCTCTAACTGAAACCTCTGCCGAAGCATGGAGACAATTGAGACGATCTGATGTACTTTGATTGGAACAGTCCTTCCCAAACTAATATGGAAATCTCTTCCAAAAAGTACTTGTTCAAATTGTTTACTGTCATTGTGCAATTCCCTAAGTGTAATATCCACATCAACGACGTAAAGGTCAAGCGCAAGAGGTAAGTTTTTGTTCATTGATGAAGCTAGTTGTTTCCTTGTGGTGGATGGTATACGAACTGCACAAAGTATATAAATATACTCATTTTCCATTAGAAAAGATTTGAAATAGTGGATACATATCAAATAATTATCAAAATATAAGAATGATTGGAATGAATCGTCAATAGCTAAATTAAGAGTCAAACGGTATATACACAATGCAATACAGTACTACTCCAAAAGCTTAAAGCATTATTAATGGCAATTCCACATTTCCAAGGAAAGAGTTACCTATTCTGGTTAATACAACAAGCTAATTAACTACGCGTTGCCGTGTGGGTATCTTATAATTGCCAAAGGACATTCTTATAAATAAGGAAAAGAATAACTTACAATGTTGTAGATATTCAATCACATCAACATTGAAAGTTTGTCCATTGTCCCATCTAGAGGCTTCTGTGCATATAACTGTGTGTGGGGATCCAAGTCACGATAAAAAGAGGAAGGGAAAGATAAAGAATGACTTGAGATATGGTCATTATACATGAACTTGATTCATTTGCATCCATAAAAAATGTTGCATTACGTAGAGTAAATGGAAAAAAAGTTCATATGGCTGACCTGGCTAGCTTGGAATTATGAATATGGTGCAATTTAACATTGGAAGCTACCTAAAAATCCTTCACTATTTCAAATTTTAATTATGCACTTTTCCCATTGTCAAGAAAATAGACTAATGCATCAGGTTTTCTTTCAACTAATCAAGAAGAACATGACAAGAAAAGTTAACTTTATACAATGACAGCAAATTTACAAAATTTATGAATAAAAAATACAAAATTTAAAAAACTAGTGCTCCCCTCGTTAATTTGTTGCTAGTACGAAATAGTACAATATTTTTGAGAATAGAAAAATGGTCGAAGCACTAGTCTGGCTCTGATCAAAATTATAATACCCAAAAGTAAGCAAGCAGGAGCAACCTGGGATAAAAACATGAAGAGCATAGTTTCCCTCAACATGTGCGAAGCTCCTGATACGATTTCCTTGACTAGTTGAAAAATCTGTAACACATTGTTAGCAATTATATCATAGATTCAACATTTTTATGACAAAAGCACAAACAAGTTAACAAAGTTTACAAAGCCAAGAATATTGAATATAAATATTGTTCAACTATGAAGCATCAATATTTTATCGAGCCTAACGAATTGTATAGTATTCGTATTAAATACTAATAATCTCTACACCTCATCGATGCCAATACAACACACTACATTTCTTGAATGAAAGTTCGATACTTATCAAATACTTCTCGATAGTTCTAAATAAAAAACTGTTAAACTAAAAATAAAAGAGGAGTCATACATAAAAGACAATACATGCTTAGACTTGATGGTTAATGATAGGAGAGCAGCACGTCAAGTTCATATAATTGGGAAAGCAAAGATCTTTATGTAAACTAGAGTTCTGACAGCAGAATAAATTTGATATTCGCATGCTGGTCTTTCTCTACTTCAGCTAACTCTTTTTCACAGACTCACAGATGCAAGTGATGTCATAGCTTTTCTACCTCACCCGACACTTTCCCATAAAAGACATACATGTTGATGCTTGCATCAGATGCCAATCATGTTGTTCAACTTCTCTACCTAACTCGGGCCTTTATTATGAAAAGAATAAGATTTTGATTTTTCTTTTCAATTTTTCCAATTTATTCACTAGTGAGTTACGGACTTAGAAAGATGCAAAGACATCTACTTCGATTGGATTAGTATATCTAAGTTCATGCCACAATAATTGAACTATTTGTTAATTGTATCTTATTCGCACTTATTCGCATCGAGATAATTGATTTGGATCAAATCTAAGTTGAAACTAAAC
The DNA here is from genome assembly GCA_002786265.1 of Apostasia shenzhenica. Taxonomy (NCBI): domain Eukaryota; kingdom Viridiplantae; phylum Streptophyta; class Magnoliopsida; order Asparagales; family Orchidaceae; genus Apostasia; species Apostasia shenzhenica. Next base: position 2,382,529 of record KZ451999.1, read on the forward strand.
AAACCTACTAATATATATGAAAACTCTAATCTCAACTAGACTAGTTGGAAAGAGATTGAACAAACATTATAATATTATTTTAAATTAAAATTTTCTGAAAGTCAATAACTATTGAAAAATGTTTTCATTCTTTTAAGTTGATCAGCCATAATGTCACTTTAAGTAGTACAAAAATATTTGAGAATATAAAAGTATAATTAAATTGAAGAAAGTTCAAAAAATGCTTTAAAATTCATGTTAACAAAGCATACAAGTCATTCTAATTTACCGCTGGGGATTCAAATCCCTAATCCCAATTTGAATCCAACTTTTAAGCCAGGGTTTTCAAACACCAAATTAAATTCAGATTTTAAACCTAACATTTTTTCAGCTTTCCAACTTTACTCCTGACTCATATTATTAAACAACCAAACTCCTTCACAAGAACACTAACAAGTGCCAATAATCAAATCTAACCCTCTTGTGCACAACTGACTGAGCTCATATATGCAAGAATCTACCACAGAACCGAACATGGTAACTCAGTAAATCTTAGAGGATTACAAGTTCATCAAGTGTGCACAACTCTTGAAATAAAACGAAAACATCACATCTACAAGATGGATCATCTACTTTTTTGTTACATTTCAGAAAAGTAGAAAATACAAACTTAATCTTCAACGATTAGGGTAGAAACACAAATAGTTTGCCAAGTCGGGACGAAAATGCAAAGAGAACACCTTGGATTGCTTCTGTCTTCTCTCCTTTTAGATATGACACATGGATTCGGTATCAAGAATTATCTCATTACCAACCAAACAGCTCTTGAGATTAAACAGTCTTTCAAAATCTAAGCTCCAAACTGAGCTAAAACATTTCAGCTCAAATATAACTCACGCTTTAAGTCCGAACCAAATTCCATCCAAACAGGATGATCGGAAAGATGAATCAGACGAACATGTTGGAAAATTTTATAAGGAGAAAAAGGGAGAGGAAACTCAAACTTATTGCTGCAGATTGAAGGGAAATCAGAATACAATCATTAACATGAAGCATTACAATTTAAAGCTTAAAAATAACAAATTCCTAAAAAATAGCCATGATAAACTGAATAACTAACTCCTAAAAATAAGGAACAAACTTGACTCAATCAAACTCTAACAAATTCAGCAGTCCTAAGCATGTATTCCAACACTCCTCCTTGCTTTAGGAGCTGCGAATACCAAGTTTCTGCCTTAGAAACTCAAACTTGTTGACTGGAAGTGGCTTTGTAAACAAAT
>KZ451999.1:2383797-2528429 GCA_002786265.1 Apostasia shenzhenica
TCGATATATCATTAGGTGCAGAATACAATCATTAACATGAAGCATTACAATTTAAAGCTTAAAAATAACAAATTCCTAAAAAATAGCCATGATAAACTGAATAACTAACTCCTAAAAATAAGGAACAAACTTGACTCAATCAAACTCTAACAAATTCAGCAGTCCTAAGCATGTATTCCAACAGAACACATAGGAATCCCATTTACTTGTTCACCGAGGCTCTCAAAATGTATAAATATCATCCAAATAACTATGATGAAAGAAAGGAAGAGGGTAAGGTACCTAGAGCATTTTGGGGTTGAAGGAGGTCGACGGGAGGCGGGGGCAACCTGCTGCGATCTCTAGGGTTAGCAGATGAACTCAGAGCCAAGCTGGTTTTCTGGCTTGCAGTAGGGGAGTCCTCCGAGTCCTCGGAATCAGAGCCGTAATTCGCCCTCAGCGCGTCCATCCACAGCCCCGCCGGTGCCCCCGCCGCCGCCGCCGCCGCCGCCCACGTTGCTTTTTTAATGTCTGGTATGCGCCTAGTTATTGCCTCCGAGTCCGGGCTACTTACGGAGTTACGGGCCGAGCCGAATAGCGTTCAATATAATGGCCAATTAGTAATAGGTCCCTAAATTGTAAAGTAATTACATTCAATTACTTTTTTAAAAATATTTCATTAAATTTCTACTATTTTTTAAAGTATTTTACTTAAGCCTAAATAAAGAAACTCAAAAAACAAAATTTTAAATAAAGAGCTAAAACTAATGTAAAATAAAAACCTAATAGATTTCTATAATTTTAAATAAAAATCTAAATAAAAAATTTAAAAAATATAAATTAAAATACAATTATAAATAGGGACATTTATATGATAGATACAGAAATTAAGCTAATTTACGGATTTCATCATAAATCTTAAAATATTGCAGTTATAACATCTAAAATAGCCCAATTTTTTTTATTTTTCACATCCTGCAGTAAATTTTATTAGAAGATTTAATCATAGTTAAATCTCAATAAAATCTCAGTCATTGATCGCATTATTTAACCATCGACTTTCATGTTAGGGTATTGCAGAGCTGCATTGGTTCCGGCGGCAGCATATTTACGAGAGGCGGCAGCGTATTCATGCGAGGCGGCAGCGTATTCTAGTGATGCGACAGCGTATTCATGCGAGCATCACTCTATTATTTACATCTTCTTCTTACACGGGCATCGCGAGCGGGCATCAAACCTTTCTGAGGCCGGCGGCAAAAGAACTCTGAAGTTACAGAAAGGTCCGATGCTCGCTCGTGATACCCGCGTAAGAAGAAGATGCAAATAGCAGAGTGATGCTCGCGTGAATACACTATCGCCTTGCGAGAATAAGCTGCAATACGCTACCGACAGAACCAATGCAGCTCCACGATGCCCTAACATGAAGGTCGATGGTTAAATGATGTGATCAATGAGTGAGAATTTATTGAAATTTAACTATGATTAAATCTTCTGATAGAATTTACTGCAGGATGTGAAAAAAGAAAAAAATAGTTGTTTTAAATGTAATATTTGTAATATTTTGAGATTTATGGTGAAATCTATAAATTAGCCTAGTTTCTGTGTCTACTATATAAATGTCCCTTATAAATAAATAAAATCTATCAGCAATTTGCCCTTAAATATTTACAAAACATGACATATCTTTAATTACAAAATACAAACTCAAATTTCACTATTTATAATCTGACCATTCTTACTCATATATTTTAAATGCAAATAGATAATCAGTAAACCATAGTAATGTAGTAATTTATACATGGTTTAAAGACATAATTATTTATATATTTCTATGATCACAAGAGTAAATTATAATTTGCATCTTGAAAACTATATTATTTGCATTTTACACTCAATTAAAACATATATATTGAACCTTGTAAGCTCAAAAATATAGCATTTTGTACTCCTGGGATATGAAATGTCAAATTTTAAAGATTTTTGAGGATGGAAATGTAATTTTTTAAGATAGAAATGCCAAAATTATAGATTTTTAGGATGTATTTCACATTTTATTCCATCAAAAAATATCCAATTTTCATATTTATTTATATGGCAATAAACTCTTCAAATTACAAAAATAATCTATTCGTTGGTTTCGGTTAAAGTTTTTAAAATATTTTAATTTGAACTTAATTTACTTCACGTTATTTCTTTGACTTTCCAAGTTTTGTAATATACTTGTAAATTTATAAAAATTTGATATTAATTTCACATATTACACAAACAAAAATATTACTAATAATTTTTAATAAAAAGATAATTAGTCACCTTAAATATATCATTTTACATTTTACTTTCTCTTATTTCATAAATTACATTTTACACACTATAAATTATATAAAAATCATATTAATATCATAATTACAATATATCTAATAAATAAATTTAATCGTTTATAACGTGCATAATATAATAAAATTATATATAATCTAATTTATTAAAACGACATAATTTGCTGCGAATGTAGATAATTACTTTTAATAAAAAGTAATTCCAAATTATTCTAAACTATATATATAATGTAGACATATATTTGAATTTTATATGTATGATTCTATATATATATAATCCTGTGATCTCAATGTAGAGGTATTTTCGAATAGGTCACTCATCCCAGTGCTACTCCAGCCCAAGCATGTTTAACTACGGAGTTTTTCATCATTAGCCTCACAGTTTTTCCCCAAAAAACGCATCTACCATTTGAGAATATGTTATCTACTTATATAGCTTAGGATCTCCCACCATTTCTAATGTGGGACGATTCATTCTTATGCCCGTCTCACTACTCATTATTCGGCCTAGAAGCTTGCTAGCAGTCACATTTTTCCTCAGTGATTTCTTTCTCTTAGGACATCACCCGGCGATCACTCCCCTCTCTCTTCGGCCACGGGCGTCACACTCATACTCATATAAAACACATCTATGATTATGCATTGCACTTCAGTAATTATATTAAATATTTTTATTCAAGTAATAATATTAAATAGTATAAACATTATCATCTAAAGTACTTTAAAATTATCATTTTAATTCAAAAACAATTTACCAAATGCACATATTATATGCTCAAATATTTATATAATTTAATATAAAATATTATATAATAAAGTACAGTCAATATCACTTTTTAATTTAATTTAAGTTTTAAAAATTATTATTTAATTACCCATTATGGCAAATATTATCTTCAAATATATTTATAGATAATTTTATGAATAAATTTATACATTACACACACACTAATGCCAACGTATGTACCAAATTGATTTCGAAATCAATAACTTAAAACAAAATTAAATTTAAAAGTGAAGGAAATTCGGAATTTTGAACATAATTATTTGAATAATTATCATTCAAATTCGTAAAATTAAGAGTTAATTATATTATTAAATTTAATTAAGATTTCAAAGGTTTTTAAATAAATTTCAAAATTAATATTAATATTTCAACCAAGCCTAATTTATTTGGGAGCTGCTATTCCCCATCCCTCTAACACCACCCTCGCCCGGGCCCCATTCCCTTTCCCTCCCAATTTTCAATTTTATTATCTTCCCTTTAATTAATTAATTATTTAATTAATTTATTTAATATATTTTTATTATTTATTAATTTAATTAATTAATTATTTTTAATATTTTTTTCTACGTTATTTATTTAATATTTTAGATCCTTTTTATCTTTTAATTTTTAATATTAAATATTTTATTATTAAATTTATATTTTAAAACTTTTTTGTCTTTTATTTATAAGTTTTTGATTTACTTATTTTTATTCTTTTATCGTACTTTTAGTTTAATTATTTTATTCTTTTATTCTTTTATTTTACTTTTGATTTTAATTATTCTATTCCTTTAATTATTTTTCTCTTTATATTTATATGTATTTCTATTTTATTTGTTATTTATTTTTGTGTTTCTTTTTTTATTTATGTAATTTTTTTGTTCTTTTATTCTTTTATTTAACATTATTTATTTAAAATATTTTTTTTTGTAATAATTTTTCATTTGTGGTAAAAGCGATTATATATATAACTTGCAAACAAACATATTTTTCAGAACACACTCAATATTATTTTAGCCATGTTTATGGAAGAGTACATGCAATAATAAAAAAAAATACACCAAAATTTATTTAAAATACAAATTCTAATCAATATTTTCTTCAAATTCTGCACCCGGACCGTTAGGTCCTGTACTTGTTATTTCATACCACAAATTAACACGTATTATATAACGAGCTGCCCATCCTTTAGCTTCGTCAGATGAATTATTCCACCACCACGTTGGAAATGGTGGTACAAGATAATGAGGGTGTAAGAAAACTTGCACGAAGTGTTGGCCAACATGGGCGATAGAATATTAACTAAAGAGAGTGATCTAAAGAATATTAAATAAATAAAGTAGAAAAAAAGATATTAGAAAAAAATTAATTAATTAAATTTAATGAATAATAAAAATTATTAATTTAATTTAATTTAATTAATAAGAAAATATAATAATCAAATTAAATATAATCTAAAAAATATTAAATAAATAAAGTAGAAATAAATATTAAAAAAATTAATTAATTAATTTTAATAAATAAAAAAAAGATATTAAATAAAATTTAATAAATAATTAATTATTTAAAGAGGAGAAAAATTAAAATTTTAGAGGGAGAGTGTGGATTAATTATTTAAAGAGAAGAGGGTAAAATTAAAATTTTAGAGGGGGAGGGGAGTGGAGCCCGGGGGGCTGTCAGGGAATAGCAAATTGCTTTATAAATTCTATCATTTATTTTCATCTTTTTAAATAAAATAAATTTTAAAATTTAATTTTTAAATATAAAATTATAAAAATATCATCTACTTTCGCTCACCACCTCCCAACATCCAACCTTACGTGGCCGGTCCACGCACCGCCGGAAAGCCGCCGCACCGCCCTCAAAGCGACCAGGCCTGCTGCGTGCAAAGGCGGCCACGTAGAATCACTGGCCATGCACACATATGATTGTGTATTGATTTGAAATTTATAGATTTTTTTATTTATGGTTACTGAATTCATGCAGTGTTTTAAAATCTTCTCTAACAGCCCCGTTGCTGAAGCCGGCCCCTCGTCGAATAGCAACTCAACAACAGCCCTTTATCGAACAACAGCTCAAAGAGATATTACAAGATCGTACCCTCCATACTACTGTGTCAACTCAACATTTAAGACAACATAAAAACCCACTCCCTAATCGTCCTTTACAGGAATAAGCGTCAGATGTGACAAACTAAATCTACTATATCTCTTCTCCAAGCTATAAATAAAAGGGAAAGCAAGAACCCTTCCTCTTTCTCTCTCGGGCTGAGCTGCCCTTCTCTCTCTCTCTCTTGTACTCATTCAGTCTCCATTTAAAAATCAAACATTGTAAAAGGAGATTCGATTAGTGGATTCAAATCGTCTGGACAGCGTCGTGATTTTTCCCCCAGACATTCATGTTTCCACGTAAAATTACCGTCTCATTTCTCTCTATTGTGGTGCATTTTTTGCATCAACACAATGAATACAAAAAAAAAATAAAACATCTCCATTTTACATACACATCCAGCTTAATAATTGAACTGAATATAAATACTTTAAACTTTAAATCCTAAACTCTAATTATAAATATCAAATATCACAAAAAATATTTAATTTTTTCCGGTCTAATTTTTTGTCAGATTTTAAATATAGATCTCCAAATTAAGTACAAACATAGTTTTAAGTGGTCAAAAGTCGAAACATATCCAAATAACATCCTATAAGAAAATATAAATTAAAGTAATATCTAATATTTAAGTTACACACGGTTATTTGGATATGTTTACAAAAGAGACAACCGCACAACATAAAAATGAAAGGATGAAAATAAATTCCTGCAGAAAATCACAACTAGTTGAAAACTAAAGGCAATAATTTCCATAGTAAAAGAAAATGATCCGACTACTCGAGACAATGATCTATTCGATCGTGTTTTTAGCCATGGCAATGTCAGCGTTGTTTGGCAATACAATTTAAAAACAGACTTAGAACAATATTTTCGATAATTTCAGTAAAATCAGCAGTAATTCCTCTCGATTCTTAAGTTTTCACGGAAACATTAAAACAGTTTGTCAGGAGAATTCAGTACCTGTAGCCGCCGTAGCCTTCGTATCCTGTACCTTCATATACTGAAGAACCGTATCCGCCGCCGTACGATGAGGCCGTGAGGGAAGACGAATAGCCGGAGCCGCCGAGTTGAGAATAAGATGACCTCACGCCTGTGTCAAGGCTCCCATAGCTGCTAGGAACTGGCTCTTTATGCCCCGCAATGAACTCCTGCAAAATATGAAACAATCATAAATGACAATAATTTTTTTTAAAAAAAACAGTAAATCTACAAATAATCTCTTTTTTTTGATAGATAAAACAACAAATAATCAATTTTACATTCTGCGTACTTGATTCAGTATTCAATATTGTGAAAATTTATAAATTAATCACCCATATCTTATTATTTACATTACGACAGAAATTTTAGACAATGAAATTTGACATCCCAAACTAATCACCGGAAAACATGATTAAAGGAAAATCTAATATGTAATTAAATTATGAAGTTAAATATCAAATATTCTCAAGAATAAAGACAGTTGCTACAAAGATAAGTTTGCATGAAGAATGAACAATACAATGGAATAGGCATATGAAGCAATGAAAGCTCTCATAATATTTTAAAATAATGTGTTGTTACATGATAATATGAAAATTAGACATTAAATTTGTAATAATATTTTTGGGGCATTTCCATACATACCATCCAAAATTTTTGAATATTACACTCTTCCATACACATGTTGCCCATAATTTAAATTTTGCGAAAAAAAAGCATGTGAGCAATATTCACAATTTTGATAAGTACATATGTAATTCTCACTATATTTTTTTGGTTATTTAAATAATTATCCAAAATAAAATAAGACCATATAAGCATACAAATAAAAGAAGAGTCAAGGACTCTCCAAAATAGGATGAGCACGAGCAAAATGGGCTAGATCTAATTTCAAATAAAAAAAAAGCACGGACTTGACACGGGAACACAAAATATGGCACGACACGATATGACAATATAATAGCTTTTTAAAATACAAGACATTGGAACAAAAAGACATCTAATAATGTAATGATTACTTTAAAAATAATATAATAATTAAATAATAAAAATATATGTTATAATGTAATTTATTATTATTTTTGCTTAATATTATAGAAGCACCAACACAACACAGAGTTATGGAGACAAGAAACAACATGTTGGGATGCACAGAAGTGTCGATGCTTCCTTGATTTAAACCTTAAAGGAAAAAGGAATTTTGTGCAGCCAAAGTAAAAGAAAGAAAAAACTTTTGGTAAAAAATTAAAAATAAAGGTAGTAAAACTAAATGCTTTTAACAAACTTAACAAAAAAAAAAGTAAAATTACAATTTAGAGCCTGGCATTTCCTGTTATAAAGAAAGAAGCTATTTCCCAAGGAAGAAAGAGCTTTTCACTTTCTATTCTTTCACATTAGCCTACCTAACATTAACTAAACAAGAAACAATTTAGAGCAAGTTATCTTCAAACCGAAATCAACTTGAAGAACCTTTGCTAAAAAATCATTTAAGTCTAACCCTAAAAAGGGGATTGCCAAAAGAACAAAAATAAAACAGCAAAAGCTAAAATTAACACCAGTATCTAAGAAAAAGTACATACTATGAGTAAAAAGTTATTCATAAAACTGACTAAAAATGAATTAAGCTATTGATAACTATTAGAAAATGGGAATTCAGGACTATAGTGCTACAAACAGTTATTAAATGTTGTAGATGTAAAAAAAATCAAAATATTACCTGAATGAGCTGCTGAGCCGTCTGAACTTGTGAAGTGCTTCCTTTTATCTCCACTGTAATTTCATCAGGCACGCCTCTTGTCTCCTGCACAGTAAGAACGGCCCCACTTGTACGTCGTATGTAGGCTATATTGCCCCCTCCAATACCAATGATGTCCTCTGCATACGACAATGGAATTTGCATAGTCTGTGTCACCTGCAATAAATAAAACAATTTTCTAAAGGAGGATTAATCAAGAAAGATTTCCACTACAACAACAACAACAAACTAAGCCTTTATTCCACTAAATAGAGTCAGTTAAATGAATCATTTGAGTTCATTGTATTCTATCAAATAACAAATCCTCATTTAGTCTTTTAGCTCCAAATATGTAAGATTACTCCTTATAGTTTCTAACCATGTCTTTTTGATAATACAAAATGTGGCATATGTAAAGGAAATTTGGTTCAATGCAATTTAAATATTCTTGTTATTTAAATGTCAATACTATTTAGATGCATATATTTATTTATAAATTATTTTTTTTGTTTAGTTCAATGCAATTATATTAGATTATAATGCTATTAAGGGGCATTTGGTTCAATGGTATTACGACATTTTGTCAAATTATTTGGAGAATCTGATTATCTAGTTTGATGATATATTTATATAATCTTGTAAAAAAATTACAAGATTGCCATTGTAATCACATCTAGATATCACTCAACATTGTGTAACATCTAGATGTCACCCAAATTGTAATAGAGAGGTGCGGATTAAACTGATTTTCTATTATCATCTTTTAATAAAATAGCATTCAACTAGACGAATAATAATTTAGAAATAGCATAGACATCTAGATAACACAAACATCTTAAACCAAGCAAGCACCCCCTAAATTAGTTTTTGCTATCCCAAGCTTCACTAATCATTATATACTTCTCCTATTTTCATTACCATTTTTTTTATTTTAGAAAGATAATTTTATAATTTTTTCTAATGTTGTCCAAAATGTCATCAAATTAAATAATTTATTTCCCCAAATAACATAACATAACATTACAACAACATTAAAACAAACACAGGCCTGGGTTCTGACCTTAGAGAGGATAGAGAAGTTGATGCACACAATCTTTTATGAGTGTTGGTTGGCCTGTTTTGGTTCAACAAGTTTAAGATTTCACCATACAAACGTTTAAGACAACCCACTATGAAATGGGCCGAAGATCTAATACCAAACTTGCCCCATAAACCCATGTAATAAACATGTCAAGTTTCTTAAGAAATCTACACATCAGAGATTCAGCTTCTATTTTTAAAGGCAATATTTACTTGCACGTTTCAGTAACTTAAACATTAAAATGTATAGCAGAACTTGAACTTTTGTAATCTAGCATGTGATCTAATTTACATAAGCAGGTCAAATTCAAGTCATTCTCACATCAATGAGTCAAATCAGAATCTGACTAAAGTTAATTAGGCCATAATTGGGTTGACAAAATTTTGATCCATATCCATGTGTACCCATGCTTAGAAAACTCAGCTCAGGTACATGGGTCGAGTACCGGTACCTGTTCACCACTCTATAGTCAAAAAGTTGCTTCCAGAACTAAATGTTTTCTTAGATCTCCATTTTGTAGAATAAATAATTAGTCACCAAACAATTGGGCCAAGCCATCCGTTTGCACAAACCCCCGCAGTTAAAGTTTTAACATTTTACAGTAAAAAGAATTTGATTTTTATTGGCAAATTTCTATGGATTTTTTAACCGGGTTATGATAAAATTTTAGAGAACTAAAAGGATGGGTTGATCTTACTAAGTAAAATTAACATGCATGATATACAGATATCATATCCAGATGCAAGCAAAAGGAGAAGAAAAAGAACCACATCATTCCTGAGTCTGTCTCGACAATGTAAATCAAAGCTAAATAGCAAAGAAAATCAACAATTATCAAGCTAAATAACCATACTGGAGCAACTTATATCCAATAGGAAAAAAGTACAGAAAACTACAAACCTGAGTAACTATGGCACCAGCATTACGGCCCAGCCCTGATCCTGATGATCTCAAACCAGAAAGAGCAGGATCTTTCCCATATAATGACAGATTAGTGCGTTGGAACTGAGAATCTTTTTGAGCTTCACGATCAAGGAATAAAGAGTCTGTGTCAGAACCGCGATGGAACTGTTTATCGCCCCATGTTTCTGAAGCACGCTCGTGTGCAGCAGGCATTTTCAACTAATGGGAAGGACACGTAAACAGGAAAATGTTAAAAACAAACATCAGCCCGCCAGTCATTAAAAAAAGCACCATCTAAATAAAATGAATTTGCATACATGACATAATAAACATGCTAATTTACATATTAAACATTAAAAACACAGCATTTACAGCCAAGCACACAATAAACACGTAAATATTACATCCAAACCAAATTAATCTTATTCGAGAATACCTTTAAATACCGCAGCACAACCTTTGAGTTAACAAAGGCCAAAATTTAACAACAAGAACCATAGAATTAAATACTTACCAAATTACACAATTAACACCCAATTCTTTGGTATTGCATACAAGCCTGATTAATTCTTTTACATATCAGTGAAATAACTTCAGATTGTTTGCCGCCCAAAAAAAAGAAAAACTTCAGATTATTTCATGTGCAACTATGTTTAAAAATCTTGAAAACAAAACTGTGTTTAACAATTGAGTGACATGCAATTACTAAAATTTCCTTATCAAATCAAACAAAAACCTAAAATTTCAATGCGGCATATTAGCAGAGATCTAAAATAATAGATTGAGATACTTACAACCTTCTCAAATAATGGTAGCACGCCATGATCAACCAAAAACTTACGTAGATGTGCTACCACTGCTTCAAGTCCTTTCAGTACCTTCAGAGATTCGCCATGGATATCTACAATTCTCTCATCCGAAGTAGCATAATAAGGCAATTCATCTAGAAAGAAAGGAAAACTGATGTAATCCAACAACTTGGAAAATTAACCTATATAAGAAAGTCCTTCAGCAGACGCTCCATCACTGCTAATATGGCCCAAAATTTGTACAACAAGTTTAAGCATTGTGGCAGTGACAAAGGGTGTCTAACCTTAATCTTAATATATATGTATCAAAATTATAACCAATTTAAACCAATATATTTTAGTCTGTATTCCGTTACTCCATTAGAGCTCAAGATGCCACATCTATAGAGTGAAAAATAAGTAATTCAAAAATACATACGCCACCTTCACCTTTAAGTTATACTTCATGTGGTTTATTACTGTTAACATGAATAGAACATGGATAAACTTCTATGTATTTCAAAAATTATTCAAAATATGAGCAAAGGTGATAACATAACAGAAGACCTTCAATAACAATAGGTAATTCTATGTGACAAAATCACCAAGTATTCCTAAGGTGAAAACAATCAACACGAAGCCATTTGTTTAACAACAAAAGAGAATCCAATGGGGGCAGCAGTGATCCAGCACAAGGAAAGCCATCTACAACATAAGGTTTCGAGAAGAGGTAATCTGAAAAAACATAAACAGAAGTCTGCAGGAAATTTTGCACAAAGTTACAGTTCTCTAACCAAACAAACATGTCAATACAGGAAGCTTTGCATAAAATACAAGATCACATACCTAATTTTACTATTTTACTATTTATTATTATTATCATCATCATCATCATCATCTTTTACTCTGTACAGGTGATCAAGTGAGACTGACAGTAAAGTATTTTTAGGATGTCTCATCATACAAGCAAAGATGGGATGCAAGACATAATGTAATATGCAAAATCATATTTCAGCACTATATCAGCCTTCAACCAAATTAATGTTAACGGTTATGCAATGCAAACGAATACTTTTATGAATTGAAATATATATTATTTTGAAGAAAAAAAATCCACATAAATGTAAACAGAAACACTTAATAAAGTTTATACAATTTTCATTATGGCAAAGGCCACAATGATCTACAGAAGTACTACAAAAAAAGTGAGAATACCTCCTGATAAAACACGTATGGTTGCACCAGCATTTTCCTGAATTGATTTGATTGTAGCACCCTGCTTTCCGATTAAATTGACAGCTTGTGAAGATGCCACCAATAACCGCACGGAACAGACGCTGGCACCAGCAATTGCCTGGTCTGTTCCATCACTAGAGCTCTCTGTTAGATCGTTAACAAGCTTAAAAACTCTTAGAACTGCATCCATTGCAGGAGTTAGTTCCAATTCCGGTTCGTCTTTAGCAGATATTAATACCTGAAATTAAATCAAATAATTTTATGTCTTCCCATTACATGCAATTAGAACATCTCCACAGTTGACATGCGATTGCTCTACGACTACTAGGATAAAATGGAAGATCAAGACATGCCAATCCAATGTTGAAAACTCAACTTTTCTAGCCAGATATATGCATTGCAATGAATAAGTATCTCATTCTTGTACCATCTATACACAACATGACTTTTGTTACTGCAACTGCAATTAATTAAAATCAAAAATAGCTAGAATAAGCCATGGCATTCAACACCAAGAGGGAAGTAATTTAAGAAAAACAAGAATCCATCAAAAATAAGAGGCATATGTGTCGAAACAGCATATGACGTTATTTTTGACAAAGCAACCTTGGATGTGGATCCAGAATTGTCAAAATTGAAAATGAAAATTTATCTATTAACTCAGTAGCCTCATACAAATTTGCATTAAAATTGATTTAGACCCTCTACTTATAACAGGACAAAAAACAAACCACAAGAAAGCCTAAGTATCCTAAACAAAAACAAAAATGGATGTCATAGTCCTAATCTAGATTTTAATACATGGCCATGGATTCATGCCATTATATGAAGTCAAATTCAAAAGTTTAGACCTTGTGGTTACGGCAAACTACTAAACTAATATTTTATGCATACATTTATTATAAAGGCAATATTTTTTCAATAATAAATGTATAAAAGTCCTATTTAAGACAGCATAAAAAATAATTGTTAGAATAAAGTAAAATTTAAATTTAAAAACTATATTAAAACAACAATAAAATATATTTTATGCATTATAATTATACATTTCCTTGGTGACATAAATATATCAAATGTACACACATAACAAGCCTTCTTTTTTATTAAAATACTCATCAAAGAACTCCCCTCTGTACTGTCATATACCTATCCAAACTTAACAAATCGCAAATATAGGATACACGGGATAGTTGGTAAGAATGTCCACATGGTTGAGTAGATTTGATTCCAAATCACAATCACAAGCTTTTCTCTTTTATTCTCAATTAAAAAATTTCTTGCCCTACATGAATTACGGACACCTGCCTTGCCTCCTAGTCTGTGCGACTTAGCCTCACTTGACTAAATCAACCTTGGGCATGCTTGAACCCGCAATTGATTTTTGCAATATAACTAGAAATGAGATGAAATTTTGTTAAAAAGCCCCAAAAACGGAGAAATTCCCTAAGAATTCCAGGGTTATGTTCAAAATCCCACAAAAACATGTTATAATCAGATTCCGCCAAAACCAATCCAACCATTGCAAAATGGATAGGTCACAACCAAAAACCAAAAACCCATTCAATACAATTTAAGTAAATAGTTCCATTTAGTAAAAAGAAAAAAAAGTCATGACAAAACAACCATGACTAAAACTTTAATTTATTTACAAAATGACAAAAATTATTTTATATCTTATCTCACACAAATTTCAATACTAAACAATCGCATTATTTTACATTCCACATAATTCTTAATAAATCAATCAATTTATTTCACATCTAATATAATCTTTAATATAACTAACTCACTTTATTTCCCATAATACATACTCTTCAAAAGAAGCTATAAAACCTTTTCAAACAACTTTTTTTCCTCTAACCAAACTAACAAAATAAGTATAATTAGTTTCAATTAGTAATGATATTAAAATGGACTTAGTAGCAACTTAAGTTTAAAAGAAACTTTGATGAATCAAATGATAAATTTTGGTAATACCTTTTCTGATTATGCTTATGCAGAATTTTATTTAGAAAACTATTGGATTAGCAATGCATTAACTGATATTTAAATAGGCTTAAGCATCAAACACAAACTCCTACCCTTCAAGTCACTTAAACTTAAGGGCATAAAATTGCCTTAAATGGTTTTGGCAATTTAAATTCTACTTTTTTTAGAAGCATAGACTTTTATTCAACTAAAAAGACATCAGTTTGGACTAAGTGGCTCAGAAATAGAGATAAGGCATCCATCCACACTATATCATGAGAAAGGTCCAAGGCATCAGGCATGGTTTGATAAAAAGTGGGCCACATTGTTTGTGGAACGTTGGGAGAGGCTACTTGAGCCACTATCTACCTAGTGTATGGAATCACATATGACATCAATGATGAGCCTATCATGTAGTGAGGGGCACTCGCAAGAAAGAGGCATAACTCATGTCACTCGCATCAAGCTTGAAAGATGCCTATATGAAAAATGTCAGATGACTTGCCAGTTGCCACCTGTAGCCACCTTCTCCTCTAGACTCGATAAAGCGGCGTTGCCTTTAATTTTCAAGGGGGAAATATTTCTAAAATCAAGAGCATGAAATTATTCATTTCCAGAATTAAAGTGGCTACCTTCCATGTTAGTTCCACTAAATTGCAAATGAGTTCTCCAGAATTAATTGTTATTTCCATCCAAAAACATAGATAGTTATTATCTTTGTCATCGATCGCCTATGCTCCAGCCTTATCTCCACTGCCAATCTCCGAATGGCTTCCTTGTTTTTTGGTGACTTTCCAGGGGGTTAGTACGGGTTAACGGGACCATGATTATCTTGCTCCTAGCAGGTGTTCACATTTTAGTTAAGAATCATAAGAAAAATCTTTGGTTGGCCTTTTTATAGATGTTGTCTGAGCACAACATTCCTTCATGGTGTGGCCAATCAGCTAAAGACAAAGCAAAAATCTAGTAGACTTCCATATCAAATGTTAACCAAGACCAGCTTCCCGTCAAGTCAAGCGAAGGGCTTCTTCTATGAAGGGGTTCTTCTACGAAGGGGTTTACAAAAATCCAGATCACCCTAATATGCAAGAAAGGTTCAAGATACCTTCTTTGTCATTTGCATTGACTTTTACCATTACTCCAATAGCATCTTTGATGATGATCCCCAATATCCTCAACCATACCATCGGTTCTAGTTGCGTGCCCAAAATTGTGTGGAAGAAAACTAGAAAAGCCACCAATATCACTTTGGTTGAAATCCTCAAACCATTTTTTGAAAGATCAAGGTTCTAGAGCTAAGCTTCTATCTAACTTCTCCTTTCTGTCAAGGTTGAAGTGACAAACATCTTGAGCTACTTACGGATTTCAAGCTTCCTTCCACCAACAAAAGCAGTCATATCGTGTCAAAGAACGCCCTTTTGTTGTGGGTTTTCTAGTCAAGATCTTCCCCACTTCCATAGGTGGAGTTTCTTCCCACTTTCCACGAGATTGTCACGGACAAAAAAGAGTTCCTCCTCCACCTAGGGATCTCCATTGCCCGATGATTTCTTCCATGTGCCTTGCAAGAGATTCAACACACCAAGAGGTAGCCAAAATAACCCCTAGACAGAACTCTCATGGGTAAGACCTAGAGAGACTCCAACTCCTTCCCTAAGATGCCTTTTTTCACCTGATGGTTGTTTAAATTTATCTTAGGCATAAGCATTTGAAATGACATAATTCAACTACCTTAAGACCATTTAGGTGATTTACAAAAGCCTTAAGCATAAACTATATATATACACACACAGACACACAAACTTCATGTATAAAGACCATCTCCAGTGGGTAACATAGCGCTACTACTCTATTAATACTATATGTGCATGCCAATAAAACCACTGCACAATATTTACTGCCATAGTACAAAAGATTTGCACTAACATCAACTGAAATTATCATAGTTAGCAGGGAATCATGCGATAATGTGCGAGAAAAACACTCCTATCTGCTGGCATAAACCAATAGGTTGAGATAACTCACGATGCGATCGCTGGTCCCCACGGCCCCTTCGAGGATGCGGATGCGAGCGCGAGTCTCCTCACATAGCTTTTTAATGCGATCTCCCTTGCGCCCAATGATGCCCCCAACCTTCCCAACGGGCACTACCAGCCGGAAGACGGTGAGGCCCGGCCATCCAGGCCATTTCTTTGTTTCCCCAGCCCCCGTAGCCTCACCGGCCAGGAGGTCTGATGCAGCCTCTTTTTCAGCGTCGGAGTCAGCGTCGGCGTCCGCATCGGCAAATTCTTCTTCCAGCGGTTCGGCTTCCTCGATGACAGCAGGAGTTTCCTCGCCCTCGTTGTGTCGAGTAATGGCAAATTCGTCCTTCACCTCCAAAATTGTGGCCGTAGCGGCGCCGGGGGCGCCGTTATCTGCGGTGCCTGCGGTTGCCGTGGCCATCGATGTGGTGAAAGCTGAGAAGAAGGGGGTTTAGGGTTTTTGCGGAGCGGCGCGTGGTGACGAGTGAACGGAAGTGTTGCCTTGCACCGCTTTTTCCTTTTCCAAATTACATCCTCAACTCAATTTCAAATAGAAAAAATATTTTAAAATTATATTTAAATACTAAAATAATAATTTAAATGAAACAATAATTAATAGAAATTGCACTTTTTTAACGAATATGTTAATGGCTTTTCTATATAATTTTCCCAATGATTACTTTTGCCCTAATTAAATACTATAAAATATAACCTAACAATTAAAATATAATATTTTTTATATAATTGAGTCAATACTAAAAAAATAAAGTAAATATTAATTCACCAATAAAATAAGTTTTATTCAAAAATATTATTTACGATTCAAAAAAAAAATCAGCTGAAATCATTTTAAAGGAGGTAAAATTTAATTAAGATTTAAATTACGTAAAATTTGATAATAAATTTGTTTTTATTTTTTTATAAATATTGGACTGCTTAGCCCAAATACGTTTAAGTAAAAAAAAATTATCATTATTTTTCATAATTTTATCGCAAGGGTTAATTCTTTTTTTTTAAAGAGTTCCAAAAATTCTTTCTACATCCTCTTCGGCACGAGGATCAAAACAGGACCACAATAGTATTAATTTAAAAAATAACAATAATAATAATAAATAAATTATTTTAATTATTCTACACAAATTTTAATATAAAAAATAATATTTTACTTCACATACTCAATAATTTTTAATAAAAATATAAATTTTATTTCGCATCTTAGATTAAAATAGTCAATTTGAATATTTTTATCTAGAATATAAAATAAAATTGATATTTTTACTTTAAATTATTGAGCATATAAAGTAAAATAATATTTTTTATATTTGAATTTATATAGAATGATTTAAAATTTTATTTATTATTATTATTATTGTTTTTTAAATTAGTGTTATTTTGGTCTTGTTTTGATTCTCGCGTCAAACAGAGCAAAGATATAATTGTTAATATAAAATAAAATATTTGAATGAAGGTACAAAAGAAAATTGTTTCATATATCTTTTGATTTTTTTTATAAATAAACTTTTTGATGTTGATATATCAAAACTCACAACTATTCATTGTGCATATTTTGTTCTCTTAAGTTCTACAATTTTGATGACTGAAACAGTATATAATAAAAATTTACTTTATTTTACAATTTACAAAAACTTAATTTTTAAACATATAAAAATTGATAGATTAGAAATTTCCGTTATTTTTTCAGGGAAAAACATCTTGAATGTATTTGTTCTCAAATATTAATTTTAATAAATTTAATTTTAAATTTTAAAAAAACTTATTTATTAAAAATTAAGTATGTGGTAAATGAAATTTATTTTTTATTTTAAAATATATATAATATAAAATATTGTTACATATATTTAAATTTATATTTGAAATAATGTATTGTCATATTTGAATCAATTTATTTGTATACTGTTAGAACCTTCTCTAACATCCCTTATCGAACAGTAACTCAAGTCGAACAGCAACTCAAGTCGAACAGCAGCTCAAGTCGGACAACTCAAGTTGAACAGCAACTCAAAGATATATCACCAGATCGTACTCTTCGTACTACTATGTCAACTCAGCATTTAAGATAGTATGAAAGTTCACTCCTTAATCATCTTTTACATGAATAGGTGTCAAATATAGCAAACTGTACCTATTATGTCTCATATTCTCCAGGCTATAAATAAGGAGAAGGAGGTCTCTCTCTGGTCGAGTTGTCCTCTCTCTATTTATCTCTCTCGTTTATACTCATTGGTTTCCCTTTAGAGACCCTCAAGGTTTGTAAGAGACGGGGTTCCATTAGTGGATTTAAATCGCATGGATGATGTTGTGGTTTTTCCCTGGACACTTAGATTTCCAAGTAAAAATTATTGTCTCATTTTATTCTGCTTTTACATATTTTTTACATCAACATATACTATGCTTTTCTCAGTCATGTTTTAACCCAGTTAGAGGACTTATTAGCGTAGCCAACTTAAAATTAACCAACTTAGGATATACTTGTTTATAAAATTTAATTTTAATAAAATTAAAATTAAATTTAAATGAATATTTTTTTAAAAATTATAAATAATGTAAAATAAAATTAATTATTATATTACGATATACGAAAGATATAATATATGTGAGTTATAATTTTAGTACCCATGTAGAATATGAAATAAAGTAAATTTTTATTTTAAATTATGTGTAAGATGTGAAATATAGTTAATTTTTAATATTAAATTATTTTTTAAGTGATATGACACGCCAGCTTAAAATTAGCCTAATTAATTTTAAATAAGTTAAATAAACAAGACCTTAATTTTAATATTATTATATAATAATAATTAAGTCTTTATCCCACTAAGTGAGGTTGGTTACATTAATTTTTTATTTTTATTATACTCTATTAAATAACAAGCCCTTATTTATCTTTAAATATACGAGTTTTTGTCTGATTGTTTTGTATCATATCTTATTTGAACTTTCTCTTTCTTTTTTAATACATGCAAAATTCAATAATTTAATTTTTTTTATTAAAATTTTTATTGGCTTAAGATTCTTAAATTATCCTCAACTAAAGCTTGTTCAATATTTTCACGAATATACTCATTTCTCATATCATCTTTTATGCATACACACTCATTCATCTTAGCATCTTCACAATATTTATTTATTTGTGTAACTTTATTTTAATATTATATATAAATTTTAATATTAAATTTTAATTATATTTTAATACATATATTTTAAAATAAAAATATTTTTATTTTACATACGGCACATAATTCAAAATAATAATTAATTGATACCATTACTTTATTTCATAGTATATATATTTTTTTAATAAGAAAATATTTTTTTTAAATTTAACTTAAATTTTATTAAAATTAATCTTGAAGAACAAACGTCCGCAGAATTTTCCAGCATTCAGAGCTGTTTGAAAAAGTGATTAATTTGAACTATTAAACATAAAAAAACATTTATAATTAAACACTAAATTAACACTCAAAAACAAAAAAATGATCAAAATTAGCTAAAGTAGATTTTTAGATAATAATATCACGAGCCTCTGCTCATGAGAACAAAATGTAAATGCATCATATGAGATATTATATAAAATACAACATTAAAATATTGATTAAAAAACATAATATTGTTTACAGATTTGAAGTATTGTACTTTAAACCGTTCTGATAATTTCTATTTTAGCAACTCGACATAATTCATGCCGTACTTTAAATTTTTATTAGATTTTTTACTTTTAAATTTAATTTCATATCATTTTATCTAACGAATATTTATTGATTTTAATTAAAATTGAGATAAAATTAATGAAACTAATTTGTTTTATGAAACTTAAAATTATTAAAATTTTTAAAATATTTGAGTGTAATGATTTTTGAATGTCTACTTATAATTCATATTCACTGATTTATATATGATTTTTGAATATGATCTAGTTATTAAAAATTATTTACATTATATATTTACATTAATAATATTCTTTTTTAGGAAAATTTGTTCATGTTTTTTTTAATTCAAAAATCTGTTCAAGATTAGAAGTACATGATTAAAGAAAATGAAATTCTATTCTATTATTAGCATTAGTTATAAAATCTTGGACTTGTTACCGGCCACAGCCGGTGACAAAACCAAAACCCTAATTCAAAGTACTACTTATACTATTGCTGCCTTGCAGCCGCTATCCATCGTCGGCCGCCGGCTTGTTTCTCTGAATCGCTTCTTTCTTCTTCTTTTCCTTTTTCGAGTTTTTATGCTGAAATTTTTCTTCGCTTTTGCTTGATCTGATTCAAATGATCGGAAGGGGATCGCGGAGATGACTTCAATTTCAAGCTCAACAGACCGGATTGCAGGTCTCTTTTCGAGGGATTTGCGTGTCGATCACTCGCTTTCCTGAGCGATCTCCTTCTTAAATCCGTGTCGTACTTCGCATTATTTTTCTTGCCGTGTTTTTACTTTTTCTCGCGTAAAAATTTGCACGTCCATTGATTTTCGTGTGGAGGCTACGGGGATGATAAAAGAGCTCCCTCTTCCGAAATTTCTTGAGGATTCTTGCTGGCAGAATCGAACCTATTACTCTAATGGCCAAGTCTGAGTAGATCTACCACCACGATTGCAGATCCGTATTCTCTTTTTTCCCTGTAAGAACAATCGATTCTGCTCCACGTTTTTTGCCCGTCTTTTTTTTTTGAAGAACAGATTTTTTTGAAAATCGAAGAGCACATTTCGATCAATTACTGTATGTATGCCATTTCTGTGTAGCTTTGACTGATTTTGTTTGTTGTTTTTCCTGAGATTCGTCCATATTTTTTGATTCTGTTGATGTAATCGTCGTTGGTAGGAGGCGATGATGCATGTGATGAAAACTTGAATTCAATCTTAGGACACCTTCCTACACGGCTGAATGACTTTCAGCTGTGAATGAGAAAACAGTGTTTTCTGATGATGTTGGTCGCTGATCCAAGCAAAAATGTTCGAATTACAGATTTTTTTCTAGTTAATATGTTTTAAGAACCCTAGTTTTTTTTTTTCCGATCAGAGAATCCTAGCGATTTCAATCAGCCTCAGTATAGTTGTTTCAAACCGAGTTATCTGCTTTCCATTTGTGTTGTATATGTAAATTGAAAAGAAATCATGGCTAAAATAGCTTTCACCAAAAATTTCAATTTGTTATAAAAAATATATAAACTATTTTACTTTCCAACTTATATAAATTTAAAAATATTAAATAATTATTTTATTTCATATTTTATATAAATTTTTAAAAATATATTTGATATGAAAAGTTTGAATACAAATGCAAAATTAAAATGCATGTCCATAGTTTTTAATATAATTAATTTATTTTAGTATAAATTATACTAGTATTTTTTTAGTTTAACATTTAATGATATTTAGATTTTTTTAAAAAAATATAAGAATAATTACCTTCATGTCACATAATTTAATTTTATTTATGTTTTATTCATTCATTTTTGGTTAATTATGCTATGTACATTTAAAATATTATAAAATTTTATATACATATATTTGGGTTAAAATTTATTTAAAATTTATTTAAAAAAATATTTTTTTATTAAATTATTAAAATTATATTTTTATTTTTAATGGTACATATTTTTTTTTAATATTACATTAAAGTGTTGATTTGTCTTAAAATTAATTTATGTCGTGGATGTTTTATTTTTTTATCGTCATTTAAATTTTAAGATTCTAAAATTTTTATTAAAAATATATTTAAATATCATTAAAATAATATGATGAACGATTTAAATTTTTTATAATTTAATTATAATTAAATTATTAAAAAATTATGATTATTTATTATAATAAAAATAAATTAAAATGTGTATACCTAAGATTTTATAATATTTTGAGTGTATATAATATAATCTATTCTATTCCGAGGAGTTTGGGAGGGAGAAAATGCATTTTTTATGAATTATTATTAATAAATTATAATGTTCTGTAATGCGTTTATCGCATTATAGGAAAATTAACAGCACATTAAGTTATAAAAATATCATGTCAATAGAAATATTAGTTATTACTAAATGTGTTTTTAAAATAAATCAAATAAATTATATGCTGAATAAATTTTATTAGTTTATGATATTTTATAATAAAATAAAACACATTTTAGTTAATAAAATAAAGTTTATGTTTAGTTTAGATACACCATATTTTGTTAATAAATTTATGTTTAGTTTAGATACACCATATTTTGTTAATAAAATTTATGCTTATATTTACTGAAATAATTAATTAATTAAATAAATTAAGTATTATAATTTAATTCAGGATTAATAAAACAGGAGTATTAATTAATAAAATAATAATAGTTTATGCGATTTATTATAAAAAAATATTAATATTTTATTCACACGGCAGGAGTTTGGAGAGTAAAAAGCGAGTTTCTTTTGTACCGAGAATATGCGTTTCTTCTGTACCAGATTCGCGATTCCCATTCACACATTAGATATATTAAAATTAAAAACTAATTCTTATTCCCATTCACATCTAAGTTCCTGATAAGTTTAGTTCCTGATAAGTTTAGGGATTTAGCGATCCGCCTCGTGCCCTAACATGCAAAAGGCCGGCCTTTATCCTACCAGCCCTTCCGCAAAGAGCAATCGACCTTCCTGGCGTCGCTCTGTTCCGCGTGAACTGCAAAAGGCCGGCATTCTGTCTCCGCGCCGGTTCCGCTCGCTCTTCTACCTCCGCAGCCGGCTCGTGCGACTGGACAGGTGAGACAGGTAGCAAAATGAAATCCCTCCGTTCGGAAGGCGGGGATTGAGAGATGGAGGCGGGCGCGACTCTCCGTTCGAAACCGTTGCAGTGTATCCCCGTCCGCACGGATGGAGACGGGCGCGGCTCTCCGTTCCAGTAGGGATGGAGATGGGCGCGACTCTCCATTTTAATGCATAGATGGAGACGATTGCGACTCTCCATCACTAGATTGTCATGATTCAGGAAAATTTTAGAGTTTTGTGCAGATAATGTGTATGAGTTTTTTTACCCGATGATTTTCTGTGTTTTTCACATATCCAACCCTTGCGTTTTCAAACTAGCTTTTTCCTCTTTGATCTTAACTGCTTGTCCTTCTTTACGGTTTGATCTGCATTGAGAGAGGTTAGTTAAGTTCTTTAATTAAGTACGCAGTAAAAGATTTCTCAGTGAGTGCTTGCTCGTTTTTTCCTGTGATGCATTTCAGTTGCTTACAGTTATAAATTTCTGATAAGCGGTGTTTTAATTCCTACTGTTTCTGATAAGCTGCAACAACATGAATGTTTTGGGTTCTAGGTTCACAATCACGTTATTGGGTTGAACATCATTGTGGTTTTTTGCTGGTTCTTCATGATGTGTAGTAGTCTGGGAAAATTTCAGGATTTTTTCCTTTGTAAGATTATATTATGAAATTTCAGGATTTTTTCCGTTGCTTTTTTAATGCTTTTCGATTTTTAATTTTGATTTTTGGCTATTGGAAAAATATTTAACAAAGTACAGAATAAAGAGCTGTTTATTCTAAATTATATAGAAAAATGTCTCATTTCAATATCTCATTACAAATATCGGAATAGGAACCTTATTTATCTAGGAACTTCATGTCCTGCTTGCCTCCAGATGGGGCTATAGATCAGTTGGTACCAGGCGTTAGTGCTGCCCTCCTGAAGCTTGAGGTTCACTTAGGTTTTAAGTTCTTTTATTTGCTTTGTCCATTCTGTTTCCTGAATTATCCTAGGAACCTTATTTGAAATCTTGCAGCAGATCAAGAACATTTAAAATGAAATGGTTTAAGATGAAATAATGTTTGATTTAACTTTTATGTGATCCTTTACTTGTTCCTCAATAATGCATTTAACAAGTAATTAACATTCCTTTCTTCTTAATTTACTTACTCTTCTTTCAAATATTGAATTAAATATATACCTTCTACTTATTATTATTATTATTATTTGTTAATGCATTGGTTTGAATTGTAATTATTTGTCATTCATTCATGTTAATGAACCCAGAAAAGAATGAAATTCATATGATTTGACTTCTCAAAAAAAAACATTCAAAATTCAAATAGCAACAAGATTTTTTTGATTTAACTTTTATTTGATACTTTACATATTCTTCAATACTGCATTTAATAAGTAATTAACATTCCTTTCTTCTTAATTTACAGTACTGTCACCAAGTTCTTACCAGGATCTAATATTTGAACATTGGTGACTGACTATTGCTCAAAGGTTACTTACTCTTCTTTCAAATATTGAATTAAATATATACCTTCTACTTACTATTATTATTATTATTTGTTGATGTATTGGTTTGAATTGTAATTACTTTTCAAAATGGTCTTATTTTATTTGAAGCTCTGATTATTGCTCAAAGGTTACTTATTATTCTTTCAAATATTGAATTAAAATATATAGCTTCTACTTATTATTATTATTTGTTGATGAATTGGTTTGAATTGTAATTACTGCTAGGAAAATTTAATTGAACAAAATAGTAAGGAAGAAAACAGAATCACAATGCAATATGCACAATGAAATGGAGTAATATTCACACTTCAGAATTTAGACAACATATCCGCTCATATAACAACGCCTTTGCATTCACATCACTTGGTGTCAAATATGATAAAATGTTTGCAAAGAATATGTCAGGTGTTTATACATTCAGAGTGCAAGGACAAATGTATCACTCAATCAGAACTGCTATAAATTCGAACGATCAATTGTTTACACTTCAACTCTATTTCTACGACACAAAATGAAATTGCAAATTGATCACAACGAAGTACACACATAAAGGAAGAAATTGTATCATTGTTGATACACTTATTGTCCAATAATCCATACTCAATGTTCTTTCAAAGTTTGAAGGACATTGAAGCAAATGAACAGAAACAAATTATCCTTAGAACACATATGGGATTAGATCAGCGAGTCTATAATACTCCTACAAGCAGTCAAGTAGCTGGGATATTGGTCGAGCAAACAATTGATCCTCCAACAAAAGGTCCACATATAATTGTATCCAGTTCGTCAGGCCAATCATACAGAATTCAGCATTTCTATGGATGCTATGATCCATTACAATATCCTCTTTTATTTCCTTACGGAGACACTGGCTGGCACCAAGGTATTTTGAAAATTGAGAATTCAAATAAATCACCATACACTCGCGCCAAAACAATGCAATTCTCGACAATTGAAGACATATTACACACAAAAGAAACTTGTAAGTGGTGTAATCTTTCAATGACAATACAACCACTATTCATAAATATTTAAGAGAATAACAAAACTAACATTTCAATTACTTTCTTAACAGGTGCAAATTCAAGAACAAGTAAAAGAAAAACAGTATCTTGCAGAGAATACTAATGCTACAAATTATAAATTCGACCCAAAGAAAAATCTATTTTATTGAAAAGTGATCGTCTTCTACAACAATATATTGTAGATATGTATATCAAGATTGAAAGTGACAGATTAGATTTCTACAGAAAACAACAACAGAAGTTACAAGTTGATCTCTACCAAGGAGTGGTTGACAGCGTTGCTCTCGGAGAGAGAAATGCATCAAAGTTTGGAAAACGCATTATCTTACTTGTTGGTTTCATAGGCAGTCCTCGTGATATGCGAAAAAGACACTTAGATGCAATGTCTTTAGTGCAATATTTTGGAAAGTCAGATATTTTCCTTACAATGACTTGTAATCCAGCATGGAATGAAATTGTTTCTGAATTACAGACAAATGAATTGACACATAACAGACCCGACTTGACAAGTAGAATATTTAGAGCAAAATTAATCGAGTTAAAAAAGCTAATTGTTAAAAAAAAGATCTTTGGAACAGTTGCAGCTTATGTATATGTTGTTAAGTTCCAGAAAAGAGGACTACCACATGTACACTTCCTAATAATACTTAAAGAAGGTTGTAAGTTCACAAATGTTGATTCTTATAATGATTATGTATCAGCTAAAATACCTGATCAGAATGAACATTCTCTGTTATTTGAATTAGTTGTTAAACATATGATCCATGGATCACGCGGTAAAGAGAACCCTAGAAATATTTAATAATAAACTATAATAATAACTAAAATAAATTATAATAAATTAGTTTGTGTATTTTTGGTTAGCATTATAATAAATCTTCTGGGTACTACTTATAATATTTTGATTATAATATTTTTGATTATAATATATATTTTTGATTATAATATTTTTAGTTAGCATTATAATATTTTGATTTATTAAAATGGTACTACTTACGTTTATTCAATTCTAGAATAGAATTACGTAGACACGCATATATATATTCATACATGAACGCTGAATGCATCTTTATATAAATATATAATAATCTCTATAAATTTTAAGGTCAATAAGGAATACTGCTGAACTTCAAGCTACGACAGAGAAAAAGATATATGACAGAAAAAGAGATTCCAGTAAAAATATTGATGTAAAGGAAGCTTTACTCCAATTTTTATTGGATGACATTAATAATGCAGTAACAAATAATAAGGTAATGTGAACTTTATAATACTTTATTTTAAATTACTGGGTTTATCAACTAACACAAAATTTCTGTAATTATGTAGATAAAAGTATATCAGATAAAAGTACAGGTGAAATCTCTGAATATTTCTGTAATTTGCCTTGTTTGGCAAATGCCCCAAATTGGGCAAAAAAATATAATAATAATATTTTTAATTTATTATAAATTTTAATATTTTTATTTTACATCAAACACAAATTTTGATCTTAAAAATCAACTTTATTTCGCATCCAACACAAATTTCAATCTTAAAATTAACTTTATTTCACATCCTACACACTTCTTAATATTAAAATAAATTTCTTTCCCATCAACTCTATAAAATAAAATATTTTTTCTTTCCTTACCCAAATTTATCCTCCAACCAGACATGCCCATAAGATGTAGCTCATGTGGCAAAAAAAAAGAACAAAAAGTCAATGAAACATTTGATTGTGCATTCTACAACAACAACGGGAAAGCAATTTCAAGGTAAAATTTCTATGTATTTTCATGTATCAATAAAATTAAAATTAAATATAATCTTATATTTTTTAGGATGTTAGTTGAAACAAGGATAGAAGATGCAACAACCGTCACATTAGTTACAGTATTTGGAGAACAAGCTAAACATTTGGCAAATATAACAATAATAAATTTTGAGGCAATGAAAATTAAGGTATTATTATAATTTATACATGAGTATAATTAATATGAATATTTCTGCAATTATATATTAAAAAGTTATA
The DNA here is from genome assembly GCA_002786265.1 of Apostasia shenzhenica. NCBI lineage: Eukaryota > Viridiplantae > Streptophyta > Magnoliopsida > Asparagales > Orchidaceae > Apostasia > Apostasia shenzhenica. The sequence goes on from KZ451999.1 coordinate 2,410,992, forward strand.
TATTTCATATAGGAAAAAAGTTATAATGCAGAAAAAAGAATTGAAGAGCTACAGAGAAAATGGTTTTATTTCAATGTTCGTCGATACACTCACAACTATAGAAATATTTCAAGAATTACATTAAGTGTAAGTTCCATTATTAAAGTCGAAGATGAAGCAATCGAAGATGATTTCAGTCAAAAAAGACTGCGCAAAACAATCTGAAGAGGTATTCTGTTTAAACTTTATCTTTTTACATACATACATATATCTGTTTGTGAGTGCGCGCACACACAATTATATATCACTTCTAGAACTTCAAATATTACTTCATATAAATTACTTTTAAAATTTTTTAAATGCTCAATAAATGATTTTTTTAATATTTCTTTCTCACATTTATGCAGGTATACCAGAATGCTGTGTAAAAAAAATCTAGGTGTCTGCAAATTAATTAGCCTGAAGTTTTCAACTTATTATGCACTTTTGCAAGATATTTGTTTTATTTTACAAAATTATATATGCTCTATTTCATTTTTACTTTTTTTGGATATTCTAACATAAACATCAAGGATTGAGGCAATGGTGATTTGATAACATATGATGATTTGATTTCCTTGTTATTTGATAGTCTATATAATAAATTTATTTGTCAGTAGTTGGATATATTTATTTGGCTTTCACAAGATGAAAAAACTTATTATAAATTTATTTAGCTAGAAGTTCTCATAATAAATGGTGATTGAGGTTTACTGGGAAGAAGAAACTTATAGAATGATAGATGAAAAGTATCGTGAGATGGAGCAGATGAGAAACCTAAGAAAAATAACTATTACGTTAAGAGCTTATAAAACAATAGCAGATTATTTTTTAATGGTTTACAAATGCAAGAACAAATGCATCTGAAAAACTGAAATATCTTCTCTTACTTTTACTTGATAATCAACTAACAGTAGCATCTCTTAACTTTTTAGTGCTTAGCTATTTTAAATTTTTTAGAGTCAATTTAGTCTCCACTCGGTTTTATTAATATTTATTTCTACAATATATAGAGATATTTGTTGATGGTTTACAAATGCATAGTTTTAAGGACTGTTTTCATGCTTTCCTCTTGGTCAATTTTTTTTTGATAGCATCTCTTTATTACAAAATAGAGGAAAAGTATGCAATGTATGTAATCCTTTATTTTTTCTTAAACACTTGCTATGTTAAGTACAATAATTATTGTTAGCCTTCAAACAGTACTAGAATCTGGATATGTTAATTATAGTTATGATTGTTAGCTTTGTTCCAACTATTAATATTAGCTTTGTCAATTAATTCTCTAAAGTACACAAATCTTAATTCAGATTTTATTAGTCATGTTATCTTTGGCTTCCACGTGGTTTTTCTATGATGTTGATTTTATCAATTATATTATTTATTTTAACTAAATGCTGATCAAATAAATGAAAGGTAACCAATAGCAATTTAGCCATCTTATAATTGTCTATAGCTAATTATTTTATTAATAAATATTCTTATATTAGGAACTATGTTTACTTATCAACTTGAGATTTTTTTATTAAAATATTTTATTAAGCGTCAAAAAAATTCTCTTTTAATAATAAAAATACACAAATTAATAATAAATTATAATTAAGTAATAACCAAAAATTAATATAATAAACTATAATAAATACATAAACTAATAACCAAAAATATTATAATAAATTATTTTAATCTTTTAATGATATTTTTTAATAATTAAGCTTTTATTATATATATATATATATATTATAATCTTAAAATTATATTGTATTTCATGATGACATAAAAATAATAGAAGATTAACGTAGAATAACACGTGCAACGCACGTACAACATCACTAGTTAATTAAAAATGACTAGGTAAAGTATAAATGAAATTAAATTGTGTGGTATGTAAATAATTATTTCAAAAATATAAAAAATATAATATGGGAGTATCTCAGTTAATTAATTATTAAATATATTTTTTAAATTTATTATTATTAAAAAAATTTAAAATTATTATTTTCTTGTTTCTTCTCATTCCATCACTACTAAGGGCTCTTGGGGCTGGCAGCCCTCTCGCATCACGCGATGCCGTGGGGAATGCAGCGGGCCGGCGATCCTCGCTCATTCAGTGGCCATGCGACGCCATTGAGGCACCAGAGGCCATGTCGTCCAACCTCGCGAGTGCAATTGAGGGCTGCCAGTTGTGCGGCCTTGCATGCGTGGTGATTTGGAAAGAGAAGGCTAGGGTTGCCAGCATGGCCTTTGCGGGGTAATTGGCAGAAGACAGGAGGTATAATGAAAATTTTAAAAAATTTTAATAATAAAATTTTTTAAAAAATATTTATTTTATAATTATATTAAAATTCAGAAATTTGAATGTTATAATTTTGAAAATTCAAACTTTTACGTTATTAAAATTTAAAATATAAGTAATTTATTTTATTTTTAATATTCAAACTTCTCTTTACAAATAATTTTTTTCTTTTTATTTCAAACAAACCATCAGATAAATTTAACAATTTATTTTTGTGATATTTATGATGTTAACAAATCACTTCATCATGGTTCATATCTGATTTTATGTATGGTAGAATTGATTTGATTTGAGTTAGAATTGAATTTATTCTTATGTATATATATTTAAAGTGCAATGACAGAATTGTCATTTAAAATTTTAAATATTACTTTTTCATATATATGGTTTATTCCTTGGGTCAAGTTTTGTGTAGGTGATGAGATGAAAGGTAAATTTAAAAAAAAATTATTTATTTAATTAAATTTTATTATTTTAAAATATAAGTTTATTCTTTATTTATGAATAAGACGTTTCTATACGTCCCATCAACTATTAATTTTTTGAAATGTTAGCTATAATTTCCGTGAGCATGATCAAATAACTGTCAGAATCTGCTATCAAAATTAAGATGTATCGGACGAAAATTTAGTGGATTTTGAAAATTATATTAGTCTTAAAACAAAAAAATATAATATTTTAAAAATTCAAATGATTTAATAATTTAATAGATATTTATAAAATAATAATTTAGTTGTTAGATTAAAAAATTGAAAATGTAATACACTAAGATTTTTTAAATGATCAAATAATAAAAATTGTAAAATTACTACAAGGAAAAAATATTTTTTTTAAAAACTTATATTTTTATAAGTAATAAATCATGAGATTTTATAAAAGTTAATTAAATAATATGAATATAAAATAATGTGTGAATTGGTTAGTTGAATTGTAATGGTTAATAAGCTTTTTTATTCTCCTTCTATAATTGGTTTAATTCTAGTTTAATGTGAAGCTGATTTTGAGACATCAGACTTATTAGACCACCTGTTTATAGTTTAGTTTTGGTCCAATTTAATTTTTAAAACATTAGTTTTAAAAATTTAGCCGATTCAATCAAGTTTTTAAAACATTAGTTTTAATAGTTTGTGACTGTTTTCTTTAATTGTTATTATCAAAGTGTAAATTAAAATATAATTACAGTAATATAAAAAATATAACTTTAATATTGTGACTGTTATTTATAGCTCTCTTAAATTATATTTTATTAGAAGTTATTTTTGATTAAAGAAATAAAAAATATTTTATTTTATAAGAAAAGAATTTATTTAGTATTAAAAGGTGTTTACGGTGTAAAATAAAATTAATTTTAATATTTAAATTTATGTTAAATGTGAAATAAAATTAATTTTTTAAATTAAAATTTGTATTGAATGTTAAATAAATTTAAAAGTATTAATTTATTTTTTTTAAAAAAATTATTAAATAAGAGTTTATTTGTTTGTTAAAATTAAATTTGAATGAAATTATTTTTTTATTAAAATTTGTGATTAATATTAAATAAATTTAATTGTTATATAAAATTATATTAAAATTATCATATAAGTTAATTATTAATTTAATGTATATATATAGAATATGAAATATAGTTAATTTTTAATATTAAATTTTATATGATGTGATATATTTATTTAAAATTAATTTTAATTTGGCCAAAAAAAACTTCCTTGAGCACTCCCAGACCTATGTGATCGGAGAAAGAAATTGATGTGGCCTAAGGCCGGCAAAGATGGCGAATTTGTTGAAATTGAAGTTAATTAAAGAGAAAGAGCCTTGGTTCGAGGTAAATTTTTTACCCAACATAAATTTTAATTATAGAAATTAACTTTATTTCACATTTAATATTAATACGAATATTAAAATAAAAAATATTTTTTATTTTTACATTTTTTAATATTAAAATAAATTTTATTTCATATTAAATTTAAAAAATAATTTTTTTTTATAAAAACAAAAAAATGAGCCAAACGAGGCCTTGTTGTGCAGAGACATGCTGGATTTTGTTAGCTAATTAAGTCACGGAACCCTCAACTCTTGTTTGATTTTTTTTTTTTTTTGATAAATCTCTTGTTGGATTTGTCTATTTAAAAAAGGGATCATTGATTATTTCTTTTTATTTTAATTTTTTTTTTATATTTTGCTCTCCTTTTTTTTTCAGGGTGATGACAGCTTTATGATAATGTGTGTGGAATTTTTTTAATATGTTTCTCGTAGATGTTAATGGGTTTGATTATTTCTGTGATTTGATAGTTAACAATAATCAAGATATTAATTAATGATCGAGTCATTAATTTTTTTCATTACATGTTCAGAAGAATTATATATATATATATATTACCTTTACAGAAGAATTTTTACTTATTTAATTTCAAAATTAGATATTTATATATATTATCGTATATTTTAAATATATAATTACGAATAGTACTTCCTCTTATTAATGAATTAATAAATTTTTTTTTTAAATAAGATAAATAGCTAGGTCTTTCCCAACTTGATGATGCTTATGGTATTTATAATATAAGATAATATATGTAAATATTTAATTTGGAGAATTAAATGAATAAAAATTTCTTTTTTTGGGGTGAAATATATAATTCTCCTGGGCAAACAGATTGTTATTCACAACATTTTATTTGTCGAATTAGTTTGAGATACTCGTGATTAAAATGAATGAAATCCGAATCACTTAAGAAAAGTGTATTTTTTGGCAAATTTTTAGGTTTATAAATAAGAGACACAAGAACGAATCGTTCTACATCAAAAAGAGATGAGAGATTCTAAATTATAAAAGTAAATATCGTGATCTCAATTAGTAGATGCATTTTTTGGGTAAAATTGTGAGACTGATAATGAAAAATTTCATAATTAAGCGCACTTAGAATGAAAAAAATACTGAAATAAATGACCTTCCTGATAAGCTCCTCAAATTACATAATTTTCTAAAATCAAAGCAAATAATAATATAATTTACTTGTTCAATCTAAATTGAGCGTCAAAATTCTTGAATAACAAGATCTAATCGAGTTATTTAAATGAACGATGAGCTGTAATTGCCTGAAATTATAAGTTTCGATTTGGGCTAAAAGATCTAAATTATATGACCAAACTAACCACCTATTTTAAAAATAAATATTTACAATAACAAGTTATTTTTCTCTTAATATTCATAAATTTTAATATAATTTTAAATTTATTTTTATTTACATGGTGTTTAATTAAACCTATAAAACAGTCTTAAGCTTCATCCTTGTTCGCTAACAAAAACATCAACATAAGCCTTAAAAAATTGTTTATTATTAATAATAATATTATTAAATTTTATTATTTTCCTTCCAAAAAGTTTAGAAGTTGAAATTTTATTTATTAATTTAAATGTGTTTCTTGCTTGTTTAACTAATGGAAAAGAATCTCAAAAGTAGTCTTTATAAAATTAAGATGAGATAATTAGGAAGCCTTTTATTATATTCATTCTCGAAATTTTACTTAAAATGTGCGAGTTAGTATGCTCAAAGTTGTTCATGCCAAAGCTTAAATTCTTGAGTTTCGGAGGACTGATGAGGCACTTCGTGTTAGAGTTTTCTATCATACACAAATTAATTTTGTATATATTATCAATTTTTTTATAAGAAAACATAATTTTGTTGATTATTATTGTGATGGCTGTAGCTGAAGAGGGTGAGGAGGGATTGCCGAGTTATATAACAAGAGAAAAGAATTATTATAACAAAGTACAGCTCCTGTTAGGCTTCTAGGCTGATAAATAGTGATAAGAGAGGTACAGAAATAAATCATCTCACATCGAAAAGGATGAAAGTTCCTCAGATATAGAAGTAGATAATGTAATTTCAAATAGTAATAGCACATTTTGGAACAAAACTGTGAAGATAATATTAAGAAATTTCGTAGTCAAGCATGTTTGGGCTAAAGTACTCAAATTACATAGTTCCCTAAAACCAAAGTAAATAATACCTATATATTTAGATCACAGAATATTATAATTATATCACAATACTTTAATGCAAAATTAGCATTAAAACTATTATCACATAATTGAGAGGTTCTAAGTAGACTAAAGGCAAATGATTTACAAAAAAAGATTTTACTTATAAGCCCTGTTTGGCGCGAGGACCAAAACAGGATCAAAACAGGATCAAAATGGTACTAATTTGAAAAATAATAATAATAATAATAAATAAATTTTTTAAATTATTCTACATAAATTCAAATATAAAAAATATTATTTTACTTTACATACTCAACAATTTAAAATAAAAAAATCAACTTTATTTCACATTCTAGACCAAAAAATTCAAATCGAGTATTTTGATCTAAAATGTGAAATAAAGTTTATATTTTTATTAAAAAATATTGAGTATGTGAAGTAAAATGTTATTTTTCATATTAAAATTTGTGTTGAATAATTAAAATAATTTATTTATTATTATTATTGTTATTTTATAAACTAGTACTATTTTGGTCATGTTTTGGTTCTCGTGCCAAACAAGGTAGAGAATACTGACTCTCAGAATCTCTTTACTTACTGTACTCTCCAAAAGTCAAGAGTCAAGAATTTCGAGCAATCCCCCTATCACGTGCCCAGGGCTTTCACTGTCTATAATAAGAACGAGAGAAAGAGAGGAACCGAGAGACCTAATTTGAAATTTAAAAATTGAGACGAGTTCATCCTAAATAATTTTGAGTTAAATTAAATTTTATTTTAAAATGATTTCAGTTTGATTTATGAGCAAATAATCATCTTAATAAAACTTTATGTGTGATATCTCATGCCAGCTTGCAAAAAATTGACTCAACACAAGCTGCATAATTGAGCCAGCTATGCAAGCACCTCACACATGGGCCAAGGGAAATAGATCATCAACAGCCAGTTTGCCTCCTTGATCCAGCTGAGTTTCTTTTACTCAAATAACAAAATCTCTACCAATCAAAATTAGCAGTAATTTTACGGCGATAATTTTATGCAAAAATTAAAATTTGTTCCAAACTTATTGGCTCTGTTTGGTAATAAGAAAAAAAAAAAGATTTGGTTGAAATTTTTAGTGATTTTTGAAAACTGTGTATGATGTGAAATAAAGTAAGTTAGTTATATTAAAAATTGTGTTTGATGTGAAATAAAGTTGATTGATTTATTGAGAATTGTGTTGGATGTGAAATAAAGTGATTGTTTAATATTGAAATTTGTGTATGATGAGATATAAAATAATTTTATAATATTTTTTAAAATAAATTTAAGATTTTAGTCATAAGTAATTTTAGCAATGATTTTGTGTCCATTGCCAAACAGGGCCATAGTCTCTATTTTCTTCAGGCTCGAAGCTAATTAGTCTGAAAAAAAAATTCAACTCATAATCGACTCAATAAGCATATAAACATACATATTTAAAAAAAATTTAAGTGTAATTGAGATTTTTCAGCATATTTACATAAAAAAAATGATATTAGAACTATTTGTATAAAATTTTAAAAACATTTTAGTAGAGACTGAATAGAACTAATAGAAATTTTACAATTTTAATTTTAAGTTGAATAAAGCTCTCTTGAAATTTTACAATGGGCATTCTTTTTTTTTCTTCTTTCTTTAATGTGTGCCCATTAAAGATAAATTAATTATATTTTTTTACCATTTAATGAGGATATAAATGTAAATACATTTTTTTAAAGACTAAAAAAGTAATGGCAACTTCATAATTCACGCATTAAAATTACTTGGAGAAAAATTTCAAAAAAATTACACAAATTGTATTTTTAATTTCTCTTACCAATAACCCTCACCTTATATTAACCTTAAATAAAAATTAATTTAATTACACATTTTCAGATATCTTAAAATAAAAAATAAATTTATTTCACATTTATATAAATTTAAACTCAAACTTATGCTAAGCAGGACACGATTTTAAAATTGAACCAAAACATTACACAAATTTTGACCAACATCAAATAAAATCATAATTTTCAAGTCAAACACAAGATTTTGAATTGGAATTTATTTTAAATTGATTTTTAATTTCAAAATCATAATACGTCTTTGCTTTTAGATAGAAGTTTTCAAAATATAAGCATTTAAGATTCAATTCTAACTCGGTGTTGGTTCATTTCTTGAATGAACCAGCTTAAATTCAAAACTAAGTCGACTATAAACTAAGGCGGATTATGATTCGTCCTCAACTCAAAAAAGTTAATTTTTTGTTAGAATATAAAATTAAATTTTAAATCATAGCTTAAAGCTTTTAAGTTAAGTTTGTAATTAAATATATAACATAATATATCCCAAATTCAATGTAATAATACCTAATAATCTCTAAACATAACTTTTTTTTAAATAATATATTTATACTGAAATACACTCAGCAAAGCAATTAAATTTGCCTGCAATAAGGCATATTAGAATATATAATTCTTCTTGATTCAAGCTTAACTTTTAAGCCAATGTTAGCTAGAGATTGCTTAAATTTAAAACTAAGCAGACTCAAAAGCAAAGCAAATTTTGAGCCACTTTCCACTGCAAAAAGTTTGTTTTTTTTATTAGAATATAAAATTATATTTGATTATAACTTCAAGGTTTTAGATTAAATTTGTAATTAGAAATATAACATGATATCAAAATTAGAGATCTAAAGTTCAAATATGATACTCCAAATTATTTATAGCATAAGTTTTTCTACAAAACAGTTGAATTTACATGTGATGAGACATATTAGAATATAAAATTGATCTTTGAGTCATAACTTTCAAGTTTAAGCTTTTCATGCCAGTGTTAGCCAGAGATTTAATCACTGTCATCCTAGTTGCATCAGTAAATCTAAAAAACTTACCCACATACCAAGCAGAAAACAAGGAGAGTAAGAGCGAAGAGGGATCCAAAATGGTACTAATTTGATATATGAACAAAGAAAGAAAATCAGTTTAATCCTCACGCAGTTAGCTGCTTATTGTGGCAGTTGTTGCTGCAGGGCTCCTCTTCAGAGGGTAGGCAGGGCATCCTGGGAGGGATCTGAGGGTTCAACAAGTTCACTTCTCTCTGGAGAATGGAGCAGTAGGAGGTGAACACGATGGGAGTCACATTTAACTCGAATCGAACACCGAACAAGAAATCGACTTCGAGGTAGTTCATCTCGGCCAGACTGATGCCTCCTACCCTCGCAAAGTAGGCATTGTCATAGAATCTAACATCATAATCACCCGTCAAAATGAATTCATGATCATCATAACATTAATTTTTTGCTTGCATTATGTCAATGAAGTCATAAGTCCTCAACCTACATAAATGATTGCATGAAATGGCTAAGGAATGACAAACAAAAGATTACAGATAGTTTTTCTTAATAAATAATTTATTTCTTATGCAGATATATAAGGTGGAGGAATCATAGCCAACTAATCAACTAGTGGCTTATAATAATGAATAGTATTGCCAAGAACATGCTGTTCTTTGGAGACTAGTGCCTTACTCAGTGAGTTTGAACGAGTTTTGATTGAACTCGACTTAAGAAATTATAGCATGACTCGAATTAACACGAAGCTGAATGAGATTTGATTTTTGAGACATCCCTCACTCTTACTAGTTGAAGATTCATCATATTTGACGTCATAATTTTAACAAATTATTCGATTCTCAAGCTAAATCTTGATCATTCTATTGCTTTCAACTTTGCTTCCACGGTCTTACCTACGTCTAATCGAGTTTACTAGTTTTCACATCAATAGACTAAGATTTTAAAACTCGATTAAAACAGTTTCAGTAGTTTCGATACAAGCAGTTTCAGTTTTGTTTATAAATTATTTAAATTTTATAAATTTAAATTAAATTTACTAATAATAATTATTGAATATTTATTTATTTTTTTTTAGGAAAAAATGAGCTTCGGTCATTTTCGAAACTAGGTAGCATTTCTGATCGATTTCGACCAAAATCAATCCGAAACTACCGATCAACAAAGTTTTTAAAACCTTACAACAAACAATAAAATTAGTTAATTGCATTCAACTCAGAATAAAAATTGTTAGGTAAAACAGTTATAATGCAAAGGTGCCTACCATGAAGGCATGATTAGAACTCATCAATGCACACATCATTAGCTCTACCACTAACCATGTAAAAAAATTAATATATGTATTTAACTCTTAAATAATTCTGAATGATTTAAATTAATTTGAATTTAAATTTTCATGCAAGTTAAATATAAAGGTAGTTTAAAGTTCCGATTACAATTTTCATCACGATTAAATGCAAGAAAACGACGACCAAGAAAATTATCTAATTGTAGCAACCTAGTTCAACCAACATGATAATTTGCAATTCAAGTCGAACCCACACAATAAATGCGTCAATTCGATTAATCTCAAATTTTCAAATCACCGATTTTTCTTCGAGTCATTTGAGTTCTTGTACTCTAAAAATAGCGCATCATTAGCCGGTCCAAAATATACAAATTAATTATTAAAATTTCACAATCATTTAGGTAAGCATTTGCTAATCATAAACAATGATGATATGAAATATTATAATTTAAAATTTTAATATTTATTTTTTATTTTAACAAATGCCAACTTGCTCTTAGTTGTCAAGTAGACAGGGTGAATGCAAAGCTCACATACACCTGTTTTTAAATGCTTATTATAATTATAAAAACTGACAAATGCCTATTAGAGTTGAGAAAAAATGTGGCATTTAATTTTTTTTAATTTCAAAATGTGGCATTTAATTTTTTTAATTTCAAAATTGTGGCATATAATTTTTTTAATTTCAAAATGTGGCAAATAATTAATTTCTCTAGAGACCAAACTGATATGGAAGTAATTACACACTAACCTTCATAATATCAATAAATTTCACATTTAGCCTCTATTATATTGATATTACACATAAATCCCAAGCCATTTAAACAACCCCAAGAAAATTACAAATGTGTACTTTTGAAATCTTATATAATTACATATAGATTTTTTACGATGAAATAATTGTGTATTATTCAATGGCGATTAAAAGATACAGACCTTCAATGTAATATAATTTTGTATATCTGGTATAATTAATATTTCATATATGCAAATTATATTTACTGTCGAATGTTATTTATTTACAAATAATAAATTTAATTTATCATTTATGTAATTTTTGAAGATGAAAATTTTGCATCAGGCATCTGTAATTTTAATTCTAATTTTAATTCTAATTTTAATTCTAATTTTAATGAAAAATTCAAATAATTCTGAGGTAATGTGTAATTATCTTCTTTTTTAAGATCACTTTGAAAATTAGATCCGTGAAACAAATATGAGAAAAAAGTTACCGGTCTTCCATGAATTTGACGGCGGTGAGCACGGCGGTGATGAGGAGGCGGTGAACGTTGAAGGAATCGACGGCGAGGGAGGGGTGGAAGTGGAGGAACCGATCGAGGTAGATGAAGGCGACAACGTAGCACGAGGGGCTGCAATGGCTGTAGAGGAAGATCCGATCGAGGTAGTCGCGGATCGAGATCGCCGGCTTCGCCGGGCTCAAGAACGCCCGGGCGACTAGATTCGGCGGTGATTGAATGCGGCCGGCTGCGAGAGAGTCGTTCCGGTCGGCCGCCCGCTGGACGAGGGAGGAGAGGATGGAGATCACGCGAGGCGTGCCCGTGGGGTCTTCTCCCAGAAGGAACGCTTCCGCCATTGCCGCTCTCTTTCTCCTTTCTCGGCTTGAAGCAGAGGAGGAGGAAGAGAAGAACAGGGGAGAGGTCCTCTGCTTCTAAGCAGAAGAGATTGTTGTTGAAGTTAAAAAGGTGAGGGTTTTAACTATGAGAACTAAACGAGGTTTTCAAAACCTAATTATAATTTTAATATTTTCAATATTATAAATATTATGAATAATTTTAAAATAAATTCAAAATTTAAAACAAAATAATATAAATATTAAAAAATCTAGGAAAATTATATATTTCACCCAAAAAAAAAATTTATTCATTTAATTCTCCAAATTAAATATTTACATATATTATCTTATATTATAAATTATAAGAACTTCATCAAATTGGAAAAGACCTAACTATTTACCTTATTTAAAGAAAAAAAAATTATCGATTCATTAATATGTGGGAGTACTATTCGTAAATTATGTATTCAAAATATATGATGATATATATATATAAATATTTAATTTTGAAATTAAATAAATAAAAACTCTTCTGTAGAGGTAACATGTATAACTCTCCTGAACTGTAATGAAAAAAATTAATGTGTTAATTATTATTAACTATCAAATTAAAAAAATAATCAAACCCATTGACATCTGTGGAAAATAAAAAATTAATAAGTGTATGTCGAGTTCCCTTAAATCTTATGAACTTGAACCGGTTCGATCGATTAATCTATTTCTTACTTCTTTTAACAAATTAATTTTTAATTTGTCCAATCATTATTATTTTTATTTTATAGATAAATTAAACTAATATGCTAGTTGGTTTACTATCGAATCAATTTGACCAATCAGTCTGATTCAATTTTGAGAACGAAGGTCATAACCAAAATTTGATCCGATGTTTTGGGCTAGGTTTTGGTTGCTTTTGGGTTAAAGAATCGTCATCCCAAAAATGTTAGATTCATGTTTGAGTGAAATAAATTTAAGGGTAAATTATATCCAGGTCCTTGAGTTTAAGACTTAATAACGCACAGATCCACGTTTTTAAAATTATAATATCGAGATATCTGAGTTTTAATAAATTATCAAATGAGTCTTTTTATTTTTTTTATTATTTAAAATTATCATTATACCCCTCCCCCTCTCTCCTCCAGATTAGGAATGACAACGGAGCAGATTTGGGTCGGGTTTATAAATACTCATACCCGTCCCGCTATATATTATTCATTACTCATACACGCCCCATACTCTTTTCTGCTCTGCCCCGCTTCTAGTTTTCACAAACCCGTACCCACCCCGCCCCGTTTCCTCATTAATATTAATAAAAATCGAATTATTTTACTCTATTTGAAATAACAAAAATCGCATCTATATGATGACTATTACACTATGAAAGTAAGGCCTTACATTTCTTCATTTTCAATACACTCTTTTTATTTGTCTCTATATAAGCCTATATAAAAATATATAACAGGACGGGGCGGGGCAGGTATAGTTGATTCATACCCGTACCAGCCTCATTTCATAACGGGGCGGGGCGGGTTGCGGGTCGCGGGTAAAATTTTAGTACCCATACCCGTCTCATTACGGGCGGATCGGGGTGGGGCGGGTTGCGGGTCGCGGGTAAAATTTTAGTACCCATACCCGTCTCATTACGGGCGGATCGGGGCGGTTTAATCAGGTACGGGTATAGATTGCCACCCCTACTCCCAATCCCTGCGTACGCTTGAGGCCGTCGGACCCACCCGGCAGCCACTTGGCCTCGCACATGCGCAGGGATCGGGAGGAGAAAGCAAGGACCAGCCGGCTGCCCCACGTCCTCACGCGTGTGCGGGGATCGGGAGAAGAAAGAGAGGGAGGGGTGTAATGATAATTTTAAAAAAATAATAATAAAAAATAAAAAAAATTATTTAATAATTTATTAAAACTCAGGGATTCCGATATTATAACGTGGATCTGTGCGTTATTAATCCTTAAACTCGGAAACTTGAGTGTAATTTACCCTAAATAAAAAAAAAACAAAAAAAGGGCACCTAAAGTTGTTCTTTTATTCAAACTTTAGAGATCAACAATAAAAAAAAATTAAAAAAAAAACCTTAAATCTTAAAGGCCAATAAAATAATTTACTCCATTAATTTGTAATCCAGATTTTTGATTCAGTGCGTCTACTATGATTTGTTAATAGTAAATCAAATGTAAACTCTTCAATCATATTTGGAACCATAGTTTACGTTGGTGAATCTAATTTGGTTATGAAAAATAATGTTTGTTAATTATATTAAAAATTATTAAATGTGAAATAAAATTAATTTTTATTAAAAAATTATTGAAAAATAAAAAAATTATATAATATTAAAATTTATACAAAATAAAATATAAAATAAGTTTTTAATCTTTTAAAATAAAAAACTAGCTATGAAATTTTTAAATAAAATTATGTACAACAAATATTATAAAATTGTGATACGTATATAATAAAAATTATAAATTTTATATAAATTTTGTAATTATAATATGTAAGGTCAAAACATTGAGAGTTAAATATATAAAAATAGTTAGTTTTTAAATAAAAAAATTAAATTTTAGATTTTATTAAAAAATTAAAAAAATTGTTTTTAATTCTTTACCAAATTTTATATTTTTTTACTAAAAACGACAAGTAAATTTACACTTTTTAAATTCTCAAATGCCTTTCAAACATCAGGGTCAATTTACACTTTTTAAATTCTTAAATTGAAAGATATATATTTAAGAGTTTTTAGAATAAATATTTTTTTTGGAGAATTTATAACTATTACCTTCAAAATTTTTTTTTTTTACAGATAAAATCTTCTAAGTCAAATATTTATGTCTAATATTTTCTATATTAAATATAAATTTACAAACAGCACCCTCATGCTAATTTTATTTAATATTTTTTCAACTAAAGCAGAGTTAACACACATAACTAACGTTACATTTAATTTATTTCAAGAAAATTCACAATAATAGAGTTATGGAATAAAACTGAGATCTTAAAAATAAACAAAAAAAATGAAATAAAAAAGATTTAAAAAAATAAATAAAAAAATATAAATAGTGAATTTCATTTAAAGGCTAGATGTAGTATATGATCTAGCCATTAAATAAAAGACTATATGTAATTTTAATTATATGTGTTAATTAAAATAGCAGATGACAAATAAAAGTTAATATAAGGATGTTGTTTGTAAATTTACATTCAAAATAAAAAGTGCTATTTATAAATATTTGATTTAAGGAGTATCAATTATAAAATATATTTTTTAGCATCAATTTAATTGGAAGACATTTTTGTCATAATTTTTTTTTTATATTGCGTCGAATATGAAATAGCATTGTTTGATATATTAAGAAATGGGAAGTATGTCATATAAAGTAAAAAAAAAAATTATATTAAAATTTATATACTGTGAATAAAAAAATAAATTTTTATTTTATTTTAATTTTTTTAAAAATAATTATGACTAACTTGACAAAAAGAAGTTGATTAGTGATGATCAATGTAAATTCTCCTATTTAACCCGGCCGGCTCAGCTCCTAAAGGAAGAAGACTATATGATATATTAGTTTTTTATGCTACAAAATATATTCTTAAATATACTTTAATCATCTATGTTGTATTTTAATTTTTGCTTTAATTTTTTTAATAGAATTTTGATTTAGATTTAAGTTTTAATATTTTGAAAAAAATATTATAATTTGTAATTTTAATTATCGTTATTCCATGTTGTAATAGGGTTATTGGAGCTAAATTTTTGTATGATATTTTATACAGTGCTTACAATAATTCAAATTATATACTAATCTTGATATTTAAGATTTTTTAAATAAAGCTTGTTATGAAGAAGGGCTTAATAATTTTTTTACTTGTTACATTCGGGTTGACCCGGCCTGAGCCTAGATCGGGCTTAGTCATATAAATTGACCCAAATATATACGTATGATTGTGATTTAACCCGCTCACTCAGTGACCCGGCCCGAGCTTTGATATCAATTTAAATAATTATATATTTTGCCGTATTTTATTATGATAAGATTTTTTTTGAATTATGTATATTTATTTGGTTTAGTGATATTAGTCGACAGTCGGTATAAATTTAAGCCAGATTACTATCGATAATACTCAGAGAGTGGAACTAGAAGAGGAAAACCTCGTCTATATTCACCTTAGGGGATGTGAGATCTTTATCGTGAAATCGAATACTCTTCTCAATTTTATGGTGTAATCTAATATGATCTACATATTCGGTAATAGTTTAATTTTTCAAACATGCTTATCTTTCAAGTTTGAATGATTTTTTTGCCGACTTGAATTCGATTCAAGTTATTTAATTTAGTTCTACTCAAATTTAAGTCGGCCTTGGATCAATATCAAGCCGATTTGAAATTAAAAAAATTTTAAGTAAAATATTGAAATGCAGAAGTTTTTATCATGAGAAGTGAACCCTTCAATCAGTACATAATATGTTCAATTCATATTTGTTACATGAATTTAATTCGAGTCAAAATTTTTTAAATTTATTTATTGTAAAAAATTAGTTGAGTTTTAGCTTCCGTTCAATTAGTCAATCTGAATATTAATTGGCATTCACACCATTTTGGTAGTTTGAGGTTGATTACGTTATTAAATTAGAAAAATAAATTTATTTTAATTAACACTAAGATTCATTTAATATGTATACTTCGAATGCGTATGATGTGAAATATATAATATATAAAAAATTATATATAATATTAGAATTCTAATATTTAAATTTGTGAAAGATATGAAATGAATATATCTGCAAGAAGATTGGAGTGACTCTAATTAAAAATAAACTCAGAGAGAATCAATTTAAATAATTTGGACATATAAATCGTAGGTCGATAAAAATTCCAGTAAAAAAAATTACATTATTGGATCTTGCCCATGTAAAAAAGGAAAAAAAAAGGCCAAAAAAATATAGAATTATTTGGAGCTAAATAAAGATTTATTATTCAATATAATGCAATGAAAATAAAAAATTCATATAGCTGATCCCAACTAATAAGATAAATACTTCATTTATTATTGCTATTGTTATTGTTTAAAGGTGGGAAATATAAATAATAAATTAGGGAAGTGTTTTTAGAATGAATTTGAGCTATTTTGTTAAACCTAGTTAGCTTATAATAAACAAATTTAAATTTCGAGATAATACAAGCATACAATAAAGTTATCCATTTAGCTCAATTATAGTGTGATCGAAACGAAAACTTGCAATCCGAATCTACCTGTTCAATAAAACTAGTCAAAATTTCGAGGTTCAAATCTCTCGGTCTGTTAGGATGCCTCAGCTGCATACATCACTGCACTTCCACTTGACACCTATCGTAATGATAAACGGCTCGTCTCGCCGTGACCTTATCTTGGATTCTCAATACTTCTGTCGCTCCATCCCCGCAGGGGCAGAGAACCCGCCGCTGTCTCGGCTGTGCTACCGGAGGCTCTGGGGAAGTCGGAATAGGAGAGCACTCATCTTGGGGTGGGCTTCCTACTTAGATGCTTTCAGCAGTTATCCGCTCCGCACTTGGCTACCCAGCGTTTATCGTGGGCACGATAACTGGTACACCAGAGGTGCGTCCTTTCGATCTTCTCGTACTTGGGAAAGGTTAACCCATATAACAATTGTTTCAACTTTTTTTTTTAGATTAGCTTAAGGTAATTAAGTGGTAAGATCATATATATTAGAACACCAAGTCTAACTTAGGTCTTCTTGCAAATAAGAGGCACAAGTTTAAATTAAAATAATTAAGAAAATAATTATTTTACTTTAATCATCAGTATCAAATCTATCTTAACTCATAAATTTTGATGCATTTATTTTTTGAATGGTTTTGATGAGAATGAATTAATGCCAACCAGCTCTTAGTTGTCAAGTAGACAGGGTGAATCCAAATATCAAATTTTAATAATTATTTCTATGTAAGGCAAACCTAACTAAATAATTACAATTAATTTTCAAAATTTACTATAAGATCTAGTAATTTAAATTTGTTGGTATTTCTCGTTTTAGCTTTAAAAAACTATGCAATTTTAGTATTTTCTAAGAGCTCAATCATTATTGTACTAATTCAGTTCAAGCATGCTTAAATATGAGGCTTCTCATCACCAGCTTCATAATTTTATCCTAAAAAGCACTCTTATATATTATGATTACACTATTTACTTATATAGTAAAAAAAATTTCATTCATTTTTGATATAATATGATTCATTTCTGTACCTTTGCACCACTTAACTCAGTCTGTAAGCTTGCTACTATTTGGCGCAAGAATCAAAATCAAAACTAAATTGGTAGTACTTTAAAAAATAATAAATAATTTTTTAAATAATTTTACATAAATTTTAATATGAAAAATATTATTTTACTTCACATACTCAATAATTTTTAAAAAAATATTAATTTTAGATTAAAATATTTGATTCAAATATTTTTGGTCTAAAATCTGAAATAAAGTTGACATTTTTATTAAAAATTATTAAGTATGTAAAGTAAAATAATATTTTTTTCATATTAAAATTTATGTAGAATAATTAAAAAAATTTATTTATTTATTTATTATTATTATTATTATTATTATTATTTAAACTAGTACCATTTTATTCTTGATTTTAATCCTTATGCCAAATAGGGCTAAGAGCTACTTTTTATCTTAGTAATTTTTTTATCTTAAGATATCACTCAGCGAATATTCTCGAACTCTCTTTAGTCACGAGTTGTTGCACTTCTATTTTTCACCATAAAAAATGCATTGATAATTATAGTTCCCACTATTTATTTAAGTTAAAAATAATATATATATTCTTTGTTAAAGATGAATTAAGACTATTAACTTAAAAGTGAGATATATAAATCCTCATCTTATTTATGATCTTAAAGAATTATATATATGTAATTACTCATGAAGTCCTAAATTATTTAAAGTACAATGAAAAATCCCACATTAGAAATCTTTTTTTTATAGTATAAATATAGAAATCTTTGAAGCAACTTAAAGAGAAAATATGTCCAGTTGCAAAAAAAACCCAAAATCATAGAAAGTGAAAATATATTTAAATTCTTTTTTTTATAAGGAAAATATATCTAAATTCTGATAAAAGAAAAAGAAGAATATCTAAATTCTGATAATTTTAGTTCATTTTGTTTCTTCTCAAAGTGAACAATGTTTTTTATTGTACTAAAATAAATATATTTTGTATAACTTTATTTTTATGGTAGATATTTGGTATAACATATATATAGTGTTTGAGATATGCAAATTATAATTGCACTACAAAATATGACGCATTTAATAAAAAATTAAATATAAATTCCAGTTGAGAAGCCTAAAATACAATTTATAATGAATATCAGGGGAAATTATATTCAGTCTTCTGAGTGGAGGACACAATATCTCACAGATCCATACATTAATAAAAATTTAATGTTTGAGTGCCTAAATCAAATATAATGTAACAATTAAATTTATTTTTAATTTTTAATTTTAAAATTTTAAAATTTTATAAAATACTTAAATTTTCCCTCTTGCTACCTCTCTCCTCCCTCCCTCTCCTGACGGGAGCTTCGAGTCATATAATTTCTAAATATTAAAGTGAATAATATTTTTATGTTTGAATTATGAAATGTTACTGATGATAGAAAATGGGGGCAAGCGGCCAGCTTGCACCGTTGTTTGCCATCTCCCTTTTGCGAGAGGGAGAGAGAGAGAGAGGGGGTCAATTTTTGTATTTTAGAATTTTATTGTATTGCTTTTTTGTACGAATGTTTATATATATATATATATATATATTATTACTCTAATTTTGATAAATAATTTAAGATAGAGTAAATTAAAAGTTATGATATAATATCATGTAGATTATATTCTAAAATTTTTAATATCTAAATTCCTAATATGATAATAATATTAGTAAAGTCATTTTTATGTTATCCGTACTTTTAGTACTTTGACTATCTCTTTTGCAACCGCTTTGTTTCACGTTCGTCTCTCTCTCTCTCTCTCTCACCACGTTAATGGCAACGCCATAAATTTAAAGGATATTTAGTTCGATATTATTTTAATATTATCATATTATCTAGATGTTATTTTTTGAGTGATAATTTTATAATTTTTTAAAAATTTATCTACATATATTATCTAACAAAATAATTATTTTTTTAAAAAAAATATAACATAATATAGCATTAATATAATATTTAATCAAAATGCCCCCTCATAAACGGTGTCATACCACGCCTAAGAAGCTTATAAGCATTGTCATATCACACCTAAGAGACTTATACTAAAATTATTTAAAATATTGAGACTAATTTATACTTACCTCTGATCTCAATGCAATTTATTCTAAACAATTATAATATTATCATTATAAATTGTCATTTACATTTAAATTAAATTAATTTATTATTATTATTATTATTTAATAAAATATTGTTAAATTAAATATATAATAATAAGGAGTAATGCAAATATTTAAATAATATTTTGCACATTGATTTTAGGGTTGAGGGACATGGATGCAGCAATTAAAAAATAAAGGACCTTAAAATAAAAAAATATGAACCTGAATAAAATGTATCACAAAATATATGGACTCAGAAGAGAGTTACCTAGGTATTTATGGACTCAGGTGGCTGCAAGTGTGCACGACATATGGCTGACGCCGACTCCCAAGATCGCTTCTTTTCTCCCATGGATCAACTGTCCCCCTCGACTGCCGACGATAGCCTCCAGAAGCATCCCTACGCCGACGACTCCATCCTCATCTGCTCAGTCCCAGAGGACTCCTCCGATTCCGCCGCCGCCTTCGGCGAACGCCCGCCGGATAACCCTCCGACAGAAGAGCAATGCCTTGTTGCCTGCGGCAATCCGTCCCAGTCTCTTTTCAGGAGGCAGAGGAGATCCGTAATCTTGAAGAGAAAATCGCGGTGCGCGAAGATCGGGTCGACGACTTCAGACGAAGAAATCGAAGATGATTCCGTGAAGAAACAGCGCATGGAGTGCGGCAATGGAAACCCTAATTTTGCTGCCGAAGCGCCCGTCGGCAACGGGTCTGAGCAGAAGCCGCCTAATCTTCTTGATGTCGTGAAGATGATGTCGAAGAAGCCGGATAGAAGGTTAGGGGAAATGGACATTCTGGAAATAGCCGCCATGAAAGGAATTGATTTCCCTCCGCCGCGGTGGTGGAGGCCAGGGGGATACGAAGCGAAGGTTCTTCTTTTGACTATGCCAAATTCTACCTTTTCTTTTGCGCCATGTTTATGGGAGCTGCTCATTTGTTCTTCCTGTGTTTGTAGAATCCGAAGGGAATGAGAAAGCAGTAGCAAGTAGCTAAGCAAAGCCTTTTCAAATCTTTGATCTCAGTGAGGTAAGGAAGAACATAATTCAAATTTCTATCATGAAATGTTTGGTGATTGAGAATCTCGTATAGAAATCTTATGATTCTTGTTTGTTCATTCCCAACTTTGGAGATTTTAGTTTGTCTTCCATTGTAGTTATGTGTAAAGCAAAGAGCATATTCAACTTCATGTGTGCTTCATGACCTTATGAGCTATTCCTTTGTTTTTTTTGTTCTGATTAATGAGTGAAAATTTTAATTTTGGAGATTTTATTTTGTTAAGAACTTTCAAGTTTGTACTGGTGATTGTTTATAGGGCAAATTTCACCTAGGTCCCTGAGTTTAAGGGTTATTATCACACAGGTCCATGTTTTTTAAATTTTATCTTCGGGGTCCTTAGGTTTTCAAAAAATATACAAATTACAATTATACCCTTACCCTCCCTTTCTCCTCCAGATCCGGCCGCCGCGCAGCCCCGCGCCGCTGCTGCTCGCCGCCTGGAGGCCGCTGGAGGCCACTGGAGGCCGCTGCGCGCAGCGCGGCCGCAGGCGGGCTGCCTGATCTTGATGAGAGAGGGAGGGTAAAGGTATAATGGTAATTTATATATTTTTTAATAATAAAAAATAAAAAAGGGACCCAGATGATAATTTTTGAAAACCTAGGGACCCCCAAGGTAAAATTTTAAAAACATGGACCTGTGTGATAATAACTCTTAAACTCAGGGACCTGGGTGAAATTTGCCCTTGTTTATATGTTTATGGATGTGAAGATAATGAGTTGATCAAAATTATCCCTTGATTTTATCAGAAATGATAAACTAAATGACAAACTCTTTAAGGAAAGATGTGTTTTAAGCCAAATTATACTTGGCAAATTTGTCACTGCTATCTGCTTCAATCTTTGATCATTTCGAGTCATCGAGTCTCTTTGGAAGTTGTAGCATGCCTTCGAGCTTGGAGCAGTTATTGCGTGTGGTCGGCCAAACGTTTGACCAACCAATAGCGGCGCCGTGTCAGTAGTGGGCTTCTTCAGCCAGCTTTATGTGACGCCTAACCGCGGTTCGGCTGACCACATGCAATAATTTTTCGAATGAGCTCGAGTTATTCTTGATTTTCTTGGTATATAAATCATTTATTAATGGCAGGATGCTGAATTTAAAGCCTTTTTATGCACACGACAGGAACAATTGCTTCAAATATAGGGCCCTGTTGTTTATTAGAAAATATGTTATTAATTACTATAAGGTCCCTAGGGTTTATCCTATTACTAATATGTCCAAAAGAATTGTTGTTAAGGCCCCTATAGTTTGAGCTGTTTAACAATATGGGTCATTCTGTTGCTATGCCTGTTTACTCGGTATTAAATTTTCAATTTGGTATATAAATCATTTGTATTTGTGAAAATTCTAATTATCAACATATATACATATATATATATATATATATATAATTTTCTTTAACTTGACTTTTTTTGTTATTGTGGATGATAAATTTTAAAAATGTCGTTTATTACATCTAGTTAATAAGGTTATTAACCCAATCTATGAACATGAATTCTTTCTTTCAAATCATTTTTTTCTAGCAACTTATAAACATTTTTTAAAAAAATGTTCTTTTGTCAATGTTTATTATTTATAGATGACTTGCACTTCCTTTTTTTGTTTGTATTATGTAATTTTTTGAGAGGAAGACTGAAAAAGAACTATAATGAATAATTTTATATATTTAAAATTAAATACAGATTTATTATTTAATTGAGTGTAATAAAAATAAAGAATTTTCATCTAATTGGATTAAGATTTTATTTGTTGTTGAATGTAATTTTTTCGGAGAGCATCAACTAACTGGTTTAATGCATCACCTTCCTTATTCCTTCCATTAAAAAAAATGCTTATTTCTTATTTCGTTAGGAGAATGAAATTCCAAATTTCTCCAATCAAATCTCCTTTTAAAAAAAAAAAATGGAATTAAATCTCTTTCTAATCGAAGCACTTCTATGAATGATAATGGCTTCAAAAAAAAAAAAAAAAAGAAAGCATTTCTTTGCATAAGCGTTTACAAAAAAAACTTATATTTAAACTTAAAATGAAAAACTATTTAATTATTAGTGGGATTGAAGCAGCAGAAATTGAGATTAAACTCATACTAATGAAATTATTTTATGATATTAAGTCAAGTCAAAAGTATTAATAGAGGTTAACGATAGAAATTACATTTGAGAGTTTAGATTAAAGCTTGAATTCAATCACATGTACTTGGCTGAAAACTTGAACAAAATTAAGATCAGTGACTTAAATCCTCAACCTTAATCTCAAACTACTACTTGAAACAAAAGCTCACTTTCAACTGGTTCTTGAATTAAAAGTAAATGCATCCAGATAAAGGGGTACCCGCAAATAAATTTCAAATTTTCAAAAAATTCTAGGCCGATCTGAAGCGTACTTTGCACTGCAGTTAGATCCCCAAGTAAACAAAAGTGCAGAAACTTGCCTCAATGATCTAAATGTCGGGCAATTATCGACTTAAATTTGGAAAAATATAGAAATTGGGACCCACTTACAAGTATCTCTATTCTTCGGAACCCCAATGCAATTTACTCTTAACTTTCAATTCTGTAAAGTTTTTCTGCATGCAATCATACTGAGGAGTAAAGGTGAAAATCAGACCAAAAGAGGAGATTACACCAAGGCAGAATTAATGAAGAATTCCACAAGTTTAAAGCTAGTTTCCCATCTCTCTTTAGGCATTTGAAAGAAGGGGCTTTCTCACAATCACCTTTAAATTTCCCGAATTTCTCGTTCGACTCCCAAATTTTGATACTATAAGACAGAATTGTAATGTTTAAATGATTTGGAAAGTGTAGATGATGTTCCACAATATGGAGTAACCGAGAAAATTCGAGAAGAAATTTTGTGCATGGGAATTCCTCACTTCAAGGATAGAGAGCAAGAATGATGATCTATGTAGGCAATTCCCCTTCACTCTGCTTTAGATGCTGGCAGCTGAAATTTGAATTTGGGAAGTTGCAGAGGCTCTCTTCCTCGGCAATGATGGCGCTCTCAGCACGAGAGCTGTCTGATAACGCTCTTTGATTCCATGGATGATGCTGAAGGAGCTCAGCTTCCGGGAACGAACTGCTGCAACGCACATCGAGCAACAAGTCTTGATCAGAGCTGTTTTCGATGAATCCCAGCACCAAATTGTGATCTATAAATGATGCAAAATGGCCTCCAGGACTGACACAAGTCGTTCCGGAGTCGACAAAGTTGGTAATATCAGGCATGTCCTTTGATCCTGATTTGCTTGGATTGAGTATTGATGATTTGGTTGAATGAAGATCAGTGATGCCAGATTTGTTCACTCTTTTTGGGCTTCTCATGGTGCCTTTGGACTCTATCATAATGAATCATGTACACCAAGAATAAAAAGTCAGGAATAAGCTCCTCAAACATTCCAACAAAAACAACAAAAAAATAAGCCATATTCTCAAACTAGTTGGGTCAACCATATCCATATGCATTGCTCTATCAATATAAAAAAAATGAGCCATTTTTTGACATCCCTTTCCTCTCTCCTCTCCTCTTACGCTGCTCTTTTCTCATACTTGCTTTACATTTGTGGGCATGGAACCTATACAAGTATACGATGAGGGGCAGGATGTTTAGAGTAGTTTGATCAGATATATATATATATATATATATATATATATGCAGAGAGAGAGAGAGAGAGAGAGAGAGAGAGGAACCTCCCTCGTTGTTGAACAAGCATGAGAAAAGAACAGCATGATAGAAGAGGAGAAAGGGAGGAGGGAAGTAATTTATTTGGTCCACTAAAGTTACGATTATAAAGATCTAGAGCTATTCATAGATTTTTAACAAAACAAAAGGTAAATACTGAAAGGCTAATTATTACTATGAATAAATACTAAGTGGATGAAATTATCAAAAAAAAAAAAAAAAAAAGCGGATGAAAATTACATAATTTGGTAGGTGAATTGCCAACAACTGCCCTCTCCTTGAGACAATCATTTGTAATGCAAGCCACACCCACTCATTCTCTCTTTTTTTTTTTTTTTGAAAATCCAACTCATTAATTTGAACATTCATTTTTTTTTTATTATTTGCCACTGAACACCACAATTCCCTCTACTCTAATTGAGAATTATAATGGTGTAGATTCGAATCTGAGACCCCCTAGTTCCAGGCAAGCTCCCTACTAAGCTAGGAGAAGCTCCACTGAACATTCATATTTCCGCAGCACTAACTTTATACATATTTTCCCACTTAACTGCATGGTACTTATTAAGCTACTTGAGTATTACATAAACTAAAGGTTGATGCTATCACCTTATGATTCTCACTTTCCAACAACATAATCAAAATGAAAGCACTGCACAGCATTTAGAAAATAGTAGCAACATTAGAAGAAAAGGCATCAAGATTATTGTATCAAACTTGGACAAATCAGATCAACCTTTCAGTTGCTGACTTTGGGCTTCATAAGGCCTCCTGAGTGGTGTTAAATTGGCATGCATAAAATTTGTACTTCCTACTATATCAAGTCCATTGACCTGCTTTTGTTTAGCATCCTGTTGCAAAATGAACGTGAGATCTATAAGCATGATGACAGGATCAGATAACACTTCTCAAGGGAAGACGAAGCACATAGGGATATGTGGTTCAACAGTTTATGTCTATATCCTCAACTGCATTGAGTATTACTTCCTCGAAGGCAAAATATCACAACGAAGGTTCGTCACTTTATTATAGTGGGTTATAGGGCATAAGTATGAACGCGCCGTTGCCGGGTCCCAAGTTCCGGATGAGAAACGCGGAGGGTTGCGTTAGACAGTCAACAGCCATCGTAAAACTTGTCGAATCAATCATGACATGATAGCCGACCCCACCTAGTGGAATTAAGGCTTGGTTGTTGTTGTTGTATAGGGCATAAGTATGGCTCTGATACCAAAATAGTATTAAGTTTCTATGTGGCTGTACTCCTAATCTAGTAGGGAAAGAGTTTACTTGGGTATTAAGGGTCTCAGGTTCGACCAACATTATCACGACAATTTCTAAATGGGATTGGAGAAATTGTGATGTTCAAGAGTAAAATCAAAAAATAAAATAAAATAAAATAAAAGTTGAAAAATTAACATAAAAAACAGCATTAAGTTTCCACTGCAAAATAAAACCAAGTAAATAAGTAACATGCTAAACATATAGTTGGAAATATAGAAGCAGAGTAAATCAATGAATTCAAAACATATGGAATGAAAAATTCACTTGCAAAAGGATTGAATTCAAACGGATTGAAAGCTTCTTCCTATTCCCTTAAAAATCCTAATTTTTTTCATCCACTTTTTCACTCTTGCTGCCTTCTCTTTTTTTGTTAATGGATGGATAATGATCGTATAAATATGAATGAACTGATGTAAAAATATAAGTAGTTGCGTGGGAAATGACCAAAACAACTAATATGTTAATTATGAGTCATAAATGAGTCAAGTAGCTTAGTTTCATTCTAAGCTTATTGCATTTCATATCATTTAAGTAAATGCCTTTTAAATTACAAAAAGTACTTCTCATCTCAAAAATATTCCTATCAGATTTCTAAAGTATCAAAAATTTCAAATATCTTTCAAATATGTTTGTTTTTTTTTTTTTAACAACGTATGATGAACAGATGAAAACTTAAGAATTGTGCTTCACATTGCAAAACATAATATATGTCAAATGTTAATTTAAGGTACCAAATATAAGAACTCACTGACATAAATAACATAAGGATCAATTAAACTTCTTCCTTTAAATATTGGAACAAAAACATCCTTAAGAATTTATTATTCAATACCTTTAGTTGCCTATACAGTTCCACCCAACTAGATTTGGTCAAATTGAGCAACACAAGCCTCTTCAAGGTCCTACAGTCTTCAACATTCATTTGACAAAATGAGAGATCAAAAATTCCCTCTTGGAGAAGTTGCTGGAAAGAAGACAAGTTTTCCATAATCTGGGGACTGGAAAACATGCTGTTAAGGCTGCATTTATACAGTTCTATATATATATATATATATATATATATATATATATATATATATATTAACAGTATCAATAGAAGGTAGATATCTCATCAATCGTTGTTGTTCCTCTAGTGTCAAAAGTTCCATGAACACCTCAAGGTTAACAACATCCTAATAAGATGAGCAATATCATCATTATCATCATCAATAGCTTTGACAAAATCAACAGCCACAAATAGTGTCAATTCCATTTTACTCGTATTTTTCTCCTAGAAAACAACTAATCAAATTATGAGCACTAAAGACCTTTCAATAGTAGCAATCGAATACATGTCATTATAATCTTGTTAAATATATAGTAAAAATGGAAATCTTCACGTTTACAGGTAACTGAATATTTGCTAATGTAATGTAACCTACCCTCAAGTTAAATTTTGGTAGCCAAGTTGGGTCATTGGGAAAGTATTTGTTTTTTATTCATATTAAGTAAAAATACTATCATGTATTATACCATCAACACGATCTTGACCACCATCCGCCCTTCAGTAGCTACGAGTCAGCCTTCAAATGCTGGCCTTGTTTGCATGTTTTCGCAGAAGAAATGGGAGATGGGAAGGAACATCAAGAATGGGAAGAACTTGGGAAAATATGTAATGTAGAAAAATCGTGTTTGTAATTTCCCCTAGTTTTAATTATAATGTCATATTAAGCATGGTGAAAATCTGACCCTGCTGAAAATAAAACAAATTTGGGAGAAAACTTATAAGAAAAAAAATAATCACGAAAGCTTGTGTAATATTTTTTTAGTATCTAGGAACATCAAAAGTTCATCTAAGACGACCAAACTTGAAACATACTTTTAGATCTGTAAACCTCAAAAGAGAGTCCTTGTCTCGCAACATATTCATATTATCCGGTGAAAATCTGTGCCTGCAATTATAAAATTAAACAACTAAATATATATATATAGCCTCTCAAATAGGGCATTGGAACAACTGAATAAGAGAAAATTCTTATTTAAAAAATAATTCAGGAGTAAAAATGACTAATATGCAAAGCAAGGGCAAAAGAAAATAAAGATAAAAAGGGAGAGAACCTCTTAGCATGATCTTGGGACTTTTTAAGTTTGCCTACACTAGGAAGAGTAGTTCTTTTGCTCTCACTATTTAGTGGAAAGGATGCCTCATTGCTTAACTTATTATCAAGTGGAAGTGAGCTTGCCTCTGATTCCTCCTCCATAGCTTTTGAACGTGGATATCTAAGAAGCATACCTCCATGGCCAATCTCAGCTGAACCCGAAGGAGTTTCACCTTCAAAAAGTAGATCTTCATCAGACGATCCAGATAGGTTAGATGACTGTTGTTCATGCCATATCGAGTATAGGTCTCTCGTAAGCTTCTCAACAGGGGAGGATTTTGGAAGATTCACACTTCTCTTCTTTGATGGCACTAGTGAATCCCAAGCATTCGATTGTGTTGACCCTGTAAGGACAAAACTTCTTAAATATAATCATAACATACAACAAAGAATCTGTCATGACCAAAACACACCTCATGAGTATTATAAAAATGTGACTTATAGAAAGGGAGAGGAATAGGAATAAATATGGATCAATGAGTTTCACCTATGTTCACAGCCGCACTCAGTGTTTTTTACATCAAAATGGAACCAAGTTACAATGAAAGTTAAATCCTCTTTACATAAACAATAGGGCAGCCCATTTATGATTGCTCGTTTATACTCAAAACATCAGACAGGAAACCACGGAATAAGTTGAGAATTAAGCTTTAGCCAACAAAATCTTTGGAAAATTGATATGTCAGTCTATTCATACATGAGCTGATAAAAGAATGGAAAAAACATATTTTTTCAGTGAATAAAAATGAAACCGTAATAAGATAGAAATTATTGTTTGTTTTCTATAGCCAAAAATTCATTGACTCATTTGATTGAATGGAAGAAACTTATATGCATCCCCTATCCATATTTCCAATTTCTCAGCTACATTTTTGATGTTTTAACAATGAAAATGTTGAATTAAAAAAAAAAAAAAGTGAAAATGCAGTATATAAAGGGAGTAGTGCTAACTTAGGAAGGCGCATTATGAGTTACTAGCAGAAGAAGAACAAAGAAAGGAAACATGCATCTGTTTTGCTAACATTAGCAATGTACTGTACAGTTGTAAATATCACTTTAATACTGAATTTAAGTCATACAACCATAAGCTTAGTACTGTATTTATTTCATTTACACAGGAGTGATCCTCCCAAAGTTCATCTACAATAAAGATAGAGGATAAAAAAAAAAGGAAGGAATATCAGCCAAAGTGTAGTGGCAAAAGTTAACATCATTTTGGTTTATAGTTTGCACCCAAAAAATGCTGGAGCAAAGAATTTCAAACATAAGAAATGCATTTGAACTATGCAAACTCAGATATATTGATGTAAACAAGTCATATGAGTGGTGTGGCATGAAGTCTCTCCAATGAAAACTTGAGACCAAAGGATAAAGTAGTAAGTAATACAATGGGTCACTGAGGTACCATGGTGTTTTATGCTTAAATAATTTGTTAGAATGTAAAATCATTCTTGGGCTATAACCTACAAGCTTAAGCTTTTAAGCCAATTGGTAACAAGGGATTTAACATAATATAAGAGCTAGAAGTCTCAAGTTCGAATTTTGGTGACTAGCATAAAACACTTCTATCTTTTAAAGTACTTTTGTACCTTTTATGCTGCATAACCTTGTACATGAAAAGGCATGTTAGAATGTAGAATTATTCTTGAGTCATAAGCTACAAGTTAAGTTTTTAGGCTTGTTGATAACTAGAGATTTAACATAATTATACAAAAAGAATAAGTTCACAATGAAATATTCAAAGGCCAGAGTAAGGTTTGAACCTATCCAATCACTAGCATCTATGGCACCAAAATGTGCACAACTTTCTGAATACGAGATAGCAGACCCAGAGCTCGACCGATTGCTAGCATCCATTTCAAGAGCTCTGACATAACTTTGGTCATATGAGGAAAATGGCGTTTCACGTTCACTTTCTACAACATCATTTATCTGCTTCCTGCTTTTCTGTTCCTTAGTCTTATAAGGCATGCTTTTAATTTTCACAACTTTATGCTCCTCCAATTCAATTGGTTCGCGGGCATGCAAAGGTGTATAGTTCGCCAAAGAGCCCTTTGTCCTCCATCTTGAACCGCATGCATTACATAAAATGGGCTTTTCCGGTGGTCCGTTTCGCCAAAGTGGAGTACCTGTTGCATTACAAAAACTTAGCCTAATACAATTGCGAAAATGCTGCGACTATATCGTAAATCGATGAATATCTCAAAATGATGATGTTCTATCCAATAAAGTTAGGCAACAGACTTCCATGCTTACAACAGAAGCTTCGAAGAGATACTAGCCTTAGAAATTTGCAAAAACATTTAAAAACTGCATTACATGAACATTGCATGAAAGTTGGCTAACATTTCAGGAGGTTAAAAATATCTTATAGATGAAGATTTTAGTAATATAACTGCAATATGCAACTTTAAGCTAAAACAATGTCTTATGCATTCTCTATTGTGCGAGAAATGATCTTATTGAGGAGTTGGTCTGATATTCATATCAAGGCATTTCAAGATGAATGATGTATCATTACTTCTAATCTCATTTGATTGTAACAAAGAACCCTTGCTTTTTCATGCATTCGCCTGTTCATGTTTTAAGATTAGCATGAAATTTGTAAGCATGGAACAAAAAGAATTGGCTTTAGAAAAGGAAGTTAAAAGTGGCAGGAATGAGAAGAAAACCATGAAGACTAACTAGAGACAAATCAATGCAGATAAAGTTTTAAGCAAGTAAACATCTGTGACCAATGCTGTATGAAATTAACCATCTAAAAGAGCTCACAAATGTAAATATATTCCAGCTCTTTCAGGTAACAAAAAATGCACTTGAAGACCCTATTTGAAGTGTCTAGAATTGACTAAATCACATAAGATACCACATTGATGATTCTGCTAGTTGATTACAACATAATAGACTAGAAGAACATGGGTTGTAAAGGATATGATCAGTATGATATACAAAAGGAAAATGATATGGATCCCCCAAAACTAGTCCCCAGAAGTTCTAGGACCTTTGGATATTAGCTTTAGTCAATAGTTGAGGGGATAGTACAAATGTATTATCCCCTCAATTAGTGGATAAAGTTCATGCTCAAAGGTCCTAAAACTTTTGAGGGCTAGTTATGAGAGCTATGTAGCATTGTTTTATACACAATACAAGTAGAAGATTCTAGTTGGATTTCACGTTGCAATAAATGAATTTATTCAACATGGTAACCAACAAAAAATGTGGTCATATAACAGGTGCAATGTGTTAGGATCAAATAGCACTCCATACAAATCATAAAACAAATGAGAGAGGGTAGGAAAAAGAATACTAATACTTACATGCTTCAAAAAATTACTCCTATGTCTACTACTGCTGCTTATTTCAATGCACAATGTTATACTGAAGGTTCACTCCTCATTTACAATAAAGTGTGGGCAACAAATTCAGAAGACAATCTCACAACTCGGCTAACATTTATATTTTGTTCCTCATAATTTGAAAACTGAATTTATTAACAATTAGATTTCACTTCAACACAAATGCTAGTGCTTAAATCAAAGGAATAAGCTATATGGACATGCAAATACATGCACTCCAAGCATCAATTCAATTCACTGACTAGCTTCTTTTGCTTTGAAAATTCATATCAATGTACTGCTACAAATCATAGCTCACCAACTTAAATTAATATCAAAAAATGCAACAACAATCTTTATTGGCATGCATAAGAGGTGCAGTAGGAAATTCAAAGACCAGAGTTATAAAATCTCATGTTTCAAACATATTTAGGCACTCTTGCGTTCATTTTAATTAGCAGAAAAACAAAGGGCCAATTATTTACAGAAAGCAAGAAGGGCCGCTTTCAATCCGCAGATGGGTTGCAAAAGTTCTTGCTCCCAGATTCAAAAACATCTAAGGAATTAAAGAAACCCAAAGAAGAAGAAGAACCGCAAAACAAGTTTGAAGATAAACTCAGCGGATGGTTAACTTGTTCCAAAACACCTCAACAATTCCAAATGGCATAAACCCATTGCCAAAATCTACTTCAAAGATCAAAAACAGAACAAAAGGGAGATCCCTGGCCTTGACAAATGAAAATTTATTTTGTGCATCAGAGATATGAACAAGAGCTCACTTGTAACTCCACAATGATGGCAAGGTCCATTCTTTCCCATATCTCTGGCTTTTGCCTCTTCCCCCTCGTATAAATACCGAGAGAAATTAACTATTAAAAGGATTAAAAGGCAGTATTTTCCGTCGAATTAATAGAAAATTCTAAGCACTTGAAGTATATTTATTTTTAGAAAATCTACTCCTACTCCTTTTAGCAAAAAAAAAACATCACTGGGGCTTTAAGGGCTCTTCTCCTCCCAAACCGAAATTAATTTTCCTGGAAGCAGAGCTCAGAGACCTCTGAGAAACCCAAACTCTTTCTATCAAGCGAGAAAAGAAGAGAAAAAGATAGAAAAAAAAAGAGAAGGGAGAAGGAACAAGAGGGAATAGAGGAATGAGCAGCGGAGAAAATTTTACAGAAATTTTGAGATGGGAATATGTACAATCCAATGGAAGAAGAAGACCATAGGCCTTAGGGGAATCAAATTAATGGTGAGCGAAAAGGAGAGGAGGTGAATAGGAAAGTGGAGAAAGGCCTTCTTTTTCATTTTATATTTTGGTTTGGAGTCGTGCAGGCTGCGGTGGTTATGGTCTTGGTCTCTATTTCTTTTCATTTTTTTTAAATAAATATATATGATTTCTATAATTATATATCTCTCTCTATATATATATATATATTGAAATATATGATAAATGCTCATTTCAGAAGATATCCATTCAAATTTGAATTACTCATTCATAAATATTTATTATTTACAAAGAACAAATTAGAAGGATAACCCATTAGTTTATTAATCAAGTTAAAAATTCAGGTTATTAATTTTGACTCATTTGTATTTGTGTTAGGTTTGGGTCGAACCCGACCAGCCAACACATTTTACCATTTAGAGTACGTAAGCACCTATATCAGGATTTCTAGTCGGGATAAGATTTTTAGTTATCTCAAGCCTCTAGTCCGAGTCAGTTTATGAAACTACGCTGTAAACTCTACGCTGAGATACCCCGAGCCCCTCATGAGTTTACACAGATCCATTATACTATTTGATACTTTGTGTTTTTCTAGTACGATAAATGCTACTCAATGCAAACTCCAAGCATAACTACCGTTTTATGGTATAAAATCTATTATAATATTTAGACTTCAACTTTTATTTTTTAATGAAAAAATGAATGTTCATTTTTAATGCTATTACCTATTAGCTCAAACTGTTAGCATTATGACTAATCATCAATCGACATAGACGTCATAAATTTTAAATATCATACATAAAAGTTTGATAATAGTTAGCAATAATAATAAAAGAACCTAATCTAATAAGTTGAAACATAAAAACCACATGCATAGATACAAGAACACGATAAAATAATACAGTTCAGCACCTCTTTTAGCCTTTGATTATCGTAAGTTTTCTTTCAATTAGGGTATTGCATGTTTCTTTACTGTATTTTGTCATTACTTTCTGTACTCGAAAGTTTGCAACAAAAACACGCTCCATCTTTCCACTCTAAAGAAAAAAAACGTGAAATGACAAAAAAAAAAAAAACACCTGTAATAATTGATAAGAACAACGACAACATTGCTTTGAGCATCAGGAGTAAGAGTTGGGGCAAAAAGGAGGAGAAAACCTTGGACGAAAAAAAAATTCATGAATATTGACAGTTATATTAACAAAATATTCATTCGATGTTAATAGAATCTGTCTGTTTAGATCTTTTATGTAATTAAGTTTACTTCTAGTGATTTAAACTAGAGTGTAAGTATAAATTTATTATAGGGACCTATTACTAATTTGTCCTATTTATAAGCACGGGCTTTTGAGTTCATTTTGATGGTTTTTATTATTATCTCTTTAAATATAAATAGACATCTTTGATATGAAATGAGCAGTAAAGCTATCATTTACCATAACATTGAAGAACTGACATAAAATAACATTTAATGCATATAATCCTAATTAAAATTTTTTTTTTAGGAAATTAGAAATAATAAAAAAATTAAATTGTACCTCTAATAATTTTAAAAAGTATAATTTTTTTAAAACTTCTGCTTTTACATTTTTTTAATGAAAAAAATGTAAATAATTATCTTACAATATGAAAAACGTTTGGTTTATGAAGTGAAAATTAAAGAAAATTATTTTCTAATCAATCACAATTAAAGATTTTCAAAATTATAAATTATCTTATATTTCACGAGTTATCTGATTTTTTTTATGCAAAATTTTGTCCAAAAATAAAGAACATGGAAAATTCCTTGTAATTAACTTATTTTGAAATTAAATTAGAAGATTTGTGATTTTAAGATAATTATGAAAATATTGTTTATTTCACGTTTTTTAATAAATTTTAACACTATATATGAAAAATTCATCTAATATTAGAGTGCATCTCGAGTCGATTCATAAAATTATATACGTACGAGTAATAATTGGTTGATTTTGGTCTCAACTCGAGTGCTGAAAATACCTAATAAGATGATTAGCAATAACTTAAGAATGTAATATAAGCAAATTTCACGTATAAAAAATTAAAAATATGGTATTATAAGATTAGTAATAGGATTATATTAGTAGTATTTATTATTTAGTGCTAAAATAATTATTAAATTATAAATATAAAGTGGATTCTGGAGTATTAATTCTGGTGATCGAAGATCTCTTTCGCTCGTGGTTAAAATAATCATAATTCAAAATATTATCAACAGAATTATATAAAATGTAGATTTTTTTTTAAATTAATTTTCTAAATTATTTGATAATTTTTTCGTTGGGCTGCTAATGATTTTATTTCTAAAAAATTCTACTACATGAAAAAATTTTAATTCGATCTAAAATATGAATAAAAAAAAGATCAATCTGAGCTGGGCTTAGCAAAATTGAACTAACTTTTGATTAATTTTTTTATTTTTTAAGTTAAAATCTTAAGTATATATGTCTTCATTTATTCAATCAATTAAATTTTTTTTGTCCAATTAGAAATATTAAATAATCTAAATCAACAGAATTTGAATAAATATTATAAATAAATTTAATAGATCATTACAAAAAAATAATATACTAAAATAAGTATATGTATAAATATTTATAACTATTTTATATAAATTTAATTTCGAGCTGGCTCAGTATGATGCTGGCTCAAAATTGAATTGATAAAAAACTAGAGTCTAATAAATGCTCGTTGGTCAATGGATCAAATCGAATTTAATTTGGTCCAAAATCCGATTCAATTTTCATTAGATTATATAATTTAGGCCGATTTTAGGTAGATTTTTGGTTCTATTTTACCTGATTAGTACCTCTATCACAAACCAAGGCAACTACAATAAATTTACAAATTCCTCTTCATAAAAAATAAATTTACAAATTTTTATATGCAAGTTTTTGATATTAGAAATTTCTATAGACGGTCACCGCGGTTGAGTCGGTATTCCAGCATTAGTGGTGTTAAAAATATACGAAACTTAAAATTCGTTCGGAATTCATCTAATTTTTGAATTAATTTGAAATCAGTTCAAAAATTTTAAATCGAATCATGTACTAAGGACTTTGGCTCGAAGTTCATTTTGAGCTAATTTCGAGTTTGCCCTACTTGCTTGAAATATGATTCGATTTAGCTCGAAATTATATGTATAAAATAAATAAAATGTTATTGCATATGATTTTGTCAATGGTTTAGTGGTAGAGTGAAGAAAATCTAAGGTATTTTTTCCTCGAGGTCTGGAGATCAAATTCTCTTAAACACATAATATTTCTATAATTTTTTGAAAATCTAAGTCGGCTCGAATCATATCCCAATTTAATTTTGGACAAATTTCAAGCCAAGCTGTACTCGAAATTTTTTATTTTGAGTTGCTTTCGACTCGTTCAAAATCGGTCCGATGACAGTCTAACCAGAGGTTTCAATGAGATCAGAGTAAATTACTCAAAGGACCCTGATATCTTGTATATTTATTTGTGCATTGTAAATCATTCTAATTCCATTTATGAGGTATTAAAGTTTTATATATTGGTCCTAACGCCAATTTTGAATCTTTATAAATTTACTGTTATATGTGTGGTCCAAATTTCTTGTTTCAGTCGATTTAAATATTTTGATCTAGAATGTAAAATAAAGGTCATATTTTTATTAAAAATTATTAAATATGTGAAGTAAAATAATATTTTTTTATATTAAAATGTGTGTATAATAATTAAAAAATTATTATTATTATTATTATTATTATTATTATTTTGATCTTAATTTTAGTTCTCGTGCCAAACAGGACCTTAATCTAAATTGATACAAAAAATATTTATAAAATAATACGCAAAAAGATAAATGTTGTGACAATGGGTTAAAAAGTGACATTTTTATTAGAATTTTGAAAAGAGATTTACATTTAAAAAAAACATGCATTTATTATTCATTTTATTATAATTTTGTTTTTTCTTACAAAGTATATGTGTGACTATGCATTGGCCCAATCCACCTCCTTTTCCTCAGCTGTCTTCATTCTCACATTAACATCATGCTATAGAGAGAGAGAAGATTTTTTTTGTAATTTATAAAATTTTAATATTAAAAATTAAAAACAAATGTAATTGACATATTAAATCTGATTTCTAGATATTAAATTTTTAAAAATATTTGGTGGTGTTATAATATATCCAAGAGGCACTTTCATTTATATCACTAAAGTTCGTCTAATTTGTCATAAAAGTCCACAAATATAATATTTGAGTCCTTGTTATTTTTAAAAAACTTTTCAACATAATATTTTCTCATTTAAAATATCATTAATTTATTAAAAAAATAATTAGGTCGGGTTAAAAAATCCTAACGTAAAGTTATTTTTTAAGATTAAAATTTGTGTTAAATGTAAAATAAAATAATTTAAATTTATTATAAATTTAAAATATTAATAAAATATTATTATTTTAAATGATTATCAAATAAGGCCTTTGATGTATTTAAAAAATAATATTCAATGTTCAAAGTGACAAATATGTAAATGTCCCTTTTATTTTTCAAGAGCAACTACATATATGTCCCTTTAAACTATTATATTTACATATTAACTGCCCTTTAATATTTATTTACATATTTATTGCATTATAATTATTGATATTAAATAATACTCCGTCAATATTATCATAATTATGGTAACGAGTTGTAATTTACTAACAATGACGACGAACAAATGGCGGCCTATTTATAATTGTGGGTTCGCAACGAGGAGTTCGTAGGACAGCGTTCAGTTTATAAAGATTTATAAATAAAATAGTTCACACATATTTTATTTATTTTAAATTAAATTTAATTTGAGTGATTTATATAACATTTAAAATTATGGGATAATATTAGTATAAATAATTTTAAATAATAGTAAATATATAAATATAATTTTATAGAATAATATGTATGTAATTTTTTTTAAGGATTTACATACAGAACACTGAATTCATCACAAGTTACATATTTTACCATTTTTTAGTAAATATTATACATATCACACTCTACTTATGGGTTTTACAGAGTGTGATATGTATAATATTTACAAAAAAATAGTGAAATGTGTAATTTGTAATGAATTTAATATTCTGTATGTAAATTTTTATTTTTTTTATGACGTAAGAAGAGAAGATAAAAAACGCGTCTTTGGGCCAAAGTTTTGTGAAGTGGGAGTTATCAAAGGAGTGCATCATGATAGCTTTTGCGTTAAAGAACTCCTCATGACCTCAGCATGGGATTCATTTTTCAAAGCAATTACGATGTTGTTTGTCCTCAATTGAAAAATTAAAAGTTTATTTTATTTTAAAATAAAATTATTTGAAGTCGATTAAGAGTCGTTTGATTTGCTCAAACTCGCGTTCAACTTATGGTCGATAGATAGACTCCAATTGTCCATATTACAACTTTTTTTAATATAAAAATTTTAATTCGATCGAACATGGAACTGACTAGATATTTGAACTAATAAACATTATAATTCAACATACTCATTGTTGCATTCGGATCTGTACCGGCACATCTGGAGGGTACAAGTGGAGGACTACGTGACACCGGTGCCGGGGGAATTGCCGAAGAACCCATGTCGAAGTACCCATGATGAACCGTCTGCGCAGTCAGAGTACAAGACCCCCCATGCTGCTTTTAAGATGCATGGTCCGCGTGTTTGGTCCGTACGATCTGTAAAATCAAGGCCACGACACGCTGATCAGGCAGTCATCATTAGCATGAGACCAGAGATGAAAGCTATTCCCCTGAAGTGAATATCTAGGAATTAACTTAAACTATAAAATCCCATTATATTAAGAAAATTGGGGGATCATTTTTTTGGCTCCTCTCTCTCCTTCATCCTTTTTTTCACAGCTCAAATCTCTGTAAGAAAAACATAGCAATTTAGTAAAACTCTTGAAAGTCGCCGACAATATGATGCCGTGGTAAGGTCCGATTTCTACGCAAAAATCTCTTCTTTGACCTTTAATTAATCTTCGGCATCAACACTTATATTTATTGATTATAAATTTATTTTAATTTTAGGGGGCGTTTAGTTCAATATTATCTTGATGTTATATTATATTATCTAGAGAAAATAATTATTTGGTTTAATTATATCTACAAATAATCTTCTATTAGATTATAAAATTATTAGTCAAAAGATGATATCTAAATTACATAACATAACATCAAAAATAACATCAAATCAAATACCCCTTCAGAAAGATTCGTATGTCTATTTTTATCCGTGCTATCACAAATTAATGAATTAGTTTCAATAAATTTATTGCCATTTGATTTTTTTTTTTTTAATTTAAGAGAAGGATAAGGATTGTTAGCACGCTGCTTAGATGCAATTGATTTTTTTGAAATTGTAAAAAATGATATTTAAATAAATAAATAAATTTATGCTGGTGATTATGATGTGCTTGGAGGGAAAAAAGATGGCCTCATCATCAATAACGAAGGAGTTGTCTTCATGATGTTTCAAAAATGAAAATTTGAGGAGAAAAATATTTATTTTTTAATTGATCTTTACATACCAATTAATTATATTAAGATTATGTATGTTAGTAAGATTATAAAAATAGTTTGAACCTCAAACCTCGCTCGAATTTGTGTTTCACTTGAATAAAATTTTAGTCAAATTTTAAAGAGATAATTACATACATGTCATATTATTTAGTTTTATTTATGCATTACTCATCCATTTTTAGTTAATTACGCAATGCACACTAAAAAATATTATAAAATCTTACATACATACACTTTAACTTGTTTCTATTATAATGGGTAATCATAATTTTTAAATAACCTAACTATAGTTAGGTGGTAAAAAATCTGGGCATTCATTATATTATTTTAATGATATTTAAATATATTTTGAGTGAAAATTCTAAAACATTGATGTTTAAGTGGTGGCAAGGGAAGGAGACATCTGTGACGTGAATTGATTTTAGGATAAATCAGTGCTTTAATGTGGCATTAAGGAAGAAAAAATATATACCATTAAGGGTAAAAATATAATTTTAATGATTTACTAACGAAATATTTTTTTTCAAATAGATTTTGACTGAGTTTTAACTCAAGTATATGTATGTAAGATTTTATAATATTTTGAGTGTGCATAGCGTAATTAATTAAGAATGAATGTGTAATGCATAAATAAAGCTAAATAGTATAGAATGCAGGTAATTATCCCAATTTTAAATCGCAATTCGAGTTCAAGCTGAGCTGAGTTTACAAATTTTGAGTTTGATTTCTCACAAGCTCCTTATAATATTAATTTTCATATCATATATAAAAATCACCAAAAATAATTATTAAAATCTCTGATATTTATATTTATACAATTAAAAAGAGGATAATAACTCTGCTAAAAATAATTTAAAAATTGAAAACATTTAATTTTAATTTAAGGCTGATTCTTTCAACCTTGATTGTATATTTGGACTCTTACCAAGCCTCTACATATGGAATAAATTAACTAAAAGTTACATAATTGAGACTAAGCTAAAAATCTTTAATACAAATAAATATCGAAATAATTAATCTAATATGATAGCTCCTTTAGCCTCACCAAAACAATGGCTCACCGATACACTAAATTCGAGTTTGACTCGATGTTAAATGAGTTCGATATCAAGCTCGGATTAAAAGGATTGGGCATCAACATTAGTTGAAAGTAGAGGAGACACGACCCTATGGCCCAGTCAAATATGATTCAATCCGAAGATATAGAGTTTTGGGAGAAATTTTAGTTTGATATTATTTAACTTCATCGGACTAGAATTTACATCGACTTTGGGGACAATAAAATCGATGTGAATTGACCTAGACTGACTTAAATATGCTTGTACTTTTTAAGTTTTTTTATTATTTTATTTATTTAAATATATTATGCTTAGATTCTTCATTATTTAGACATTATGTTACATTAAATCTAAGTAATAATTTTTCATGTTAAACACATTGTATGGATATAATTTATGGGTTGAGCCAATGATTTATCTTAGCCACCCATATGTTATTATAGAAAAATTATTTTTTAGAGACGACTTATATAATTCTCTAAATTTTAAGTTAAGAATTAAACTCTATTTTTTAGGGATATTTACTTACATGCCACACCATTTAGCTTTGTTTATATATTACCCATTCATTCTTAGTTAATTAAATCACGTCGTAGATGTCTCATTCCTTTGCCACCACTTAAACATCAAAATTTTAGGATTTTCACTCAAAATATATTTAAATATTCTGAAAATAATATGATGAATGACTCAGATTTTTTGTAACTTAACTATAGTTAGGTTATTGAAAAATTATGATTACTCATTATAAAAAATAAGTTAAAATATGTGTATATAAGATTTTATTGTATTTTGAGTGTGCATAGCGTAATTAATTAAGAATGAATGGTTAATACATAAATAAAACTAAATGGTGTGACATGTAGGTAAATATTTCTTTTTTTTAATTTATTCTTGAGCAACACAATTTCTCTTACCCCACATAAAAATTATGGTGGTGTGATTCGAATATAAGACTTTTTAGTATTTAGATAAATTTATTTTTCGATGAACAAGAATGTTAATGCTTTTAGAAGCATAAAACTTATAGAAAATTAATTTTTTTTTTGTAGAACTCCATTTATTCACAAGCTATCTTTATCTCAAGTACTTAAAAAATTAATATCCTTCCAAACTTTAGTTGTTGCTCATATTCATGTCAATGGTGTGATCTTCCCACTTTTTGACCCACATTACTTCTCATCACATTGTGAGAAATAAATTTTTAAAAAAGATGAAAGATGTGCGTCAATTCTTCGAAGAATAATATATATATATATATCCTACCTATGAGCTCGATAAAGAAATTTTACATCTGGGTTGATCGATTTGTTAAATTTGCCAGCTTGATTGAATTGTTTATCAAACAAGTTGTGATTAGCTTGCACTCGGTAGGTTAAATTTGAGTCGACTTACATAAATAATTTTCTTCTATAACAAATTCGATTGACGAGTTGATTGGGCTCATTTATTAATCTAATAGAGTTCAAAAATGCCATAAAAATCATTGGATCAGGATTATTTGTCATTGATTTCGATCATTTCATTAATCACGAAGAATTTGGGTTGAGCAAATCATCTGGGGCTCGTTTATTTGTAAAGTTTAATTTAATAAGGTTAAAATTAAATTTGAATAAAGATATTTTTTTATTGAAAATTGTGAATGATGTTAAATAAAATTAGTTATTATATTAGAATATATGAGAGATGTGATATAAAATTAATTAATATATTGGGATATGTGAGCGACGTGATATAATAATATGTGTAAAATATGAAGTAAAGTTAATTTTTAATATTAAATTTTATATGTGATGTGATATGTCAGGTTAAAATTAAATCAGATTAATTTTTAGCTTTTAAATAAACAGGGCCCTAGGGTTAGATTTAAATTTGAGTCAAACTTACGGCGAGAATGGCGATTCTTGTACTGAGTTGTAAATTTGTTATTGGGCCATCTCAATGGTGGCTCAGTTGAACTCAGCTGAAAAGGCCCAGTTTATTTTATTCTTCCAAGCCGTAGTTCAATAACTGGGCCGGCCTGTGTCAAAGCCCATATGTTATCACTTTCAGGCCCATTTAGTGGTGCTAAGAATTGAAACCGGGCCTTCGAACAAAGTTAACGGTAAACTGATTATAAGTTCACGAAGCTTGTAGGCACCGTTTTAAAAAATCAGACTGAACCTTGAAAATAAAAATAAAAATAAAAATGAGATCGGGCTAACCGGTTCAACCGATTTAATCATAAACCAGTTTGATCAAGCCTCCGGACTACTTTTTTACATTAAAACAAGAGCTAACTTGTTCAAATCGGGGTTAAATCAGAAAATCAGTTTTATCACATATGAAATATTTTATGATACATATGCGATAAAACGTGCTACGTATGAGATATATTATGATACATATGTGAGCAAAATTGGTACGTATGATACATATGTGTCCGACTGTAATAATTTCTGCAGTGTTATGGGTCCGGGTCGCGCGCCACGCTGCAGATATTTATTTGCGTGTGGATAGCTGATGTGGCACGCGATCCTGATCCAAACATTTCTCATGGCAGAGAGCATTGAACGAAAGTTGGCATTTGAAAAAAGTATGATGTTTTTTTTAATATATATATATATATATAGTTAAAATATATTAATTGTATTAAAATTTACGTAAAATATAAAATAAAATTTATTAATATTATAAAAATTTTATAGAATAAAAATATTTTTGTTATAAAATGAATTATTTATTATTTAAATTTTTGTAAATAAATTTTTTTAACTATTTATATTTTTTGATTTATATGAAATTTTTTGGCATTGCTCATTTTAACCGAATGCCAAACGGTAGTGAGCTCAGAAAATAAAAAT
The DNA here is from genome assembly GCA_002786265.1 of Apostasia shenzhenica. Classification (NCBI taxonomy): domain Eukaryota; kingdom Viridiplantae; phylum Streptophyta; class Magnoliopsida; order Asparagales; family Orchidaceae; genus Apostasia; species Apostasia shenzhenica. The sequence continues at coordinate 2,454,525 of KZ451999.1, forward strand.
TTTATTTTTTTATAAAAAATTTATATTTATCAAGAACGAGTTTATTAGCATCTTTTAAGTTAAATTTTTATAAATAATAGTTTTTATTTTAAATATAAATTTATAGATAATATTTTTATATTAATTTTCATTTATCATCAATTATTTTAACCTATTTAAGATTAATACATATAATTAAAATTAATTTAGTCCTTTATTTATTTTATTGTTATCTTTTTGAAATTTTTTATTTATTTTTATTTTTTTTATAATTTTATTATTGTTGATGTATTATGTAGGGGATCTCAAGAAACACCAAAAAAGAGAGAAAGTTCCGGGAGACAGCGGCGCGCAGAGAGGTAAGCCTGTTAGTGGAGGCTTAAGAGAGAGAGAGTTCGGAGCATCCAGAACAGCACACAAAGATTTAAGGTGATTCAGGGAGGAAATCCCTTACGTCCATCGAGCGGTCAGCGAAGAAGTTTAACTAATGGGAAAAGGTAGCCGTAAAGGCTAATACAAAGAGCTTACAAGAGGAAAAGAGAGAGAGAGGTAGAGAGAGCTTTTCTTGTTTCTTCAGCTCTCGTTTTACAAGAGGTGATAGAGGAGGAATTTTGCTCCTCCTGGGTGCTCAATTTTCGGATCCTCTTGCCTGAAGACTGTTCAGGAGTCTTTATAGGCAGCGGATGATATAGCTTTATCTTGATTTTCCGGAGAAAAGGAGGTGAACAAGCTTTAAGTTCGCGCCGCTTGTTGGCCGCCGGAGGGACCAAAAGCCGCAAAAAGAGGATGCTAACTTTTAATATTGGTACTGCTTTTGGGGATCCGTGACAGTTGGGGCATGCAGATCCTTGATTTGCGTGTCTTAGAAAGAAGGCCTTGTACAGGGAATGACGCGGTCGGGCCAAGCTGATTGTTACAGGCACTGCTTTGTAACATCGTCATCGACGTTACTAGGAATGGTCCTGGCTCGTCGTGGACGAGGCTTGGTTGATCCTCGTGTTTGAGGTTTGACCGGGGTCAGAAATCTGTGAGAGCAGATAAATAAGTTAGAAAATAAATAAAGGCCAAATGCTAGTAGGCGTCACATGTACGGTAGGGATGCAGCGCTGGAACCACGTGTTAACATCAACCCCCCGCATTGTCAAGGTGGAATACTGATATGGGTCCTGGAATGCGAACCGTCGCAATGGTGGACGCGCTGCCCGAGACCTATTAGGATAAGATGGGGGCGGCGTCCGCCGATTCGTATTCCCTTCCTTAGGCCCCTGAAAATTTTTGCAAGAGAGAGTATATCGTTAGAGAGATGGCGGAGAGGAAGAAGTGGGTGACCCTGTTTAGCTTCTCAAGAAGAATGCCAGCGATCGTCCTGCTAATGCCCCTCCTGAGAAGAGGAGGCAACGGGAACCATCTGAAGGGTCGCCGAAACTGGCGACGGTGGAGCTTGTTGGAGCGCTCCAAGAGGAAGGAGTGGGAGCTGCGGTGCTGGCGCAGACTTCGGAGTCTGGGTGGGAGCTAGCAGGTGCAGAGGCAGAGGTGATGGTTGTATCTGATTCTCCTGTCAAGTCACCTCTGAAGGCAAGAGAGCTGAAGGAGGTGACCCTGGTCAGTGAGACAGTTGCGGGAGAAAAACTAGCGCCTGTGAAGATCCTGCTCAAGTATGAAGAGATTGAGCGGTTCCTTCCTAGGTTAGAGGTTCCTTCTGCAGAGGGCGTGAAGAGGACATCCCTCAAGATCTACAGTCCCGCTCCTTCTGGTGTATCAATCATTCCCTCTGAAAAGAAAAGGAAGCCCCTATTCTTTTCTTTCCTTCCAGCAAATCTTCGAAATGTCGAGGAAAAGAAAGAAAAGAGAAGAAAGGAGGAGGGTAGTAAGATGGAGGAGGTGACTAAGGGGGAGAAGGAGGTGCCCCTGTAGGTCGCTCCTGAAGCCACCTTTGGCATTGAAGGGCAAGGAGGCAAGATGGAGGAAGCGATTAAGGAGAAGGGGAGGGTTCCTCCAGCTGCCTCCAATGTCGCCCCCAGCACTGGAGAGGCATGGGGCGTATTGGAAGAAAGGCTGTTTGAGATAAGGAGAGAGGAGGAGAAGATTTTGGGGAGTACCTCCAAGGTTCTGGAGGTAGTAAAGTCTCTGAAGGGCAAGGAGGAATGGGGGCTTGCCACCTTCGGAGAATAAAAGAGTTGGAGGGCGCTTTGTTGCAGGTCACGAAGAGCTCTCAAAGTGATCACAGGGAGGAGCCAGGGATGTTGTATAAACTGAAAGACAAGTTGACTTCCCTAGCTCTTAGTAACCCGGAATGGGCTAGTAAGAGTGAGGCTGCAAGGGGAGAGTTCCACCACAGCTTATCGGATGTGAACCAGGCCCATTCTGCTTATGTCAAAGACCTCCAAAAAAGAATAAAGAAGTTATATGATAAGAAGGAGGTTTTGAAAAAAGAGAAGAGCTGGCTAAGGGATGAGATTGCTAAGGCCAGGGAGGCATCGTCGGGGGCGAAGGAGGCGACCTCCGAAACTCGCAGCCGGGAGGAGTTGCTGAAGTCCGAGGTTCACTCCTTGCAGGCCTTGGTGGAGAATATCTTTGGATGGCGGGGACGGAGTATGGAGGATCTGGAAGAAGCGGTGAGAAGGGCGGTGAATATCATCAGCACCTCGCCGGTGGGTCACCACATGAAAAACTAGGCAGCTTTTGATATTCTCCTGCAGACATTGGTTGATGTAAGTATCTTAAATCAGAAGAATACCAGAAGTCCTATTGTTCCGTTCTGTGGTCCTAAGGGACCGGACAGGTTTTTCGACGCTGGGAGCCACTACCCAGAGGAGGTTCCTCCAACAAGGTCCTACGTTGGCTGGGGATATCACCTATCTCCCCCACGCAGGAGTCCTGAAGAGAGCCAAATTACTCCCCTCGAGGCTAGATGGCTAGGCCGAAGTGCTCCTCCCGAAGTCCAGCAGCAGGATCAGCCAGGGAGCCAGAAGTGACTTGCCTCCGTCTCCTAACTCCCTCAACATCAATATTATATTTGAAGGAACGATAGTTGAGGAAAGGAGTCCTGGTAGCTCCCGGGAGATCTGTTCCCTGCTGTTAGTAGTGTGATAGATTGGTCTCAAAGAGGGGGATTCCCTCATGTTTGAGGTCGACACTATTACACTAGGTGTCTAAGTTTTGAAGCCTTGTATTTTCTTTGTTTTTTCTTTACTTATGAGAGAAACATGTAAGAGAACAGAGAAAATGAATTTGTAATAAGTTTTATCATTAATAAAATGCATTCTTTCTTTCAAAAACTTATTTTGAATAAATTCTGTTTATGCTTGTCTTTTCTTTCGTATTTGAAACAGGTACCACAAGGTTAGAAAAGAGAAAGAACAAGAATTCATAAATGTGAAGTATAATGCCAATGAGAAATTCTAAGTTGAAAAGGAAAGTTACTATCATCGTGTATGATTATAACCCCCCTTGTTGTTGCGTAGGCATCGAAAGAATGATGAACATCGATCCCTAGCTTTTGAGATGAATCTGCCCATGCTGTTGATCCGCCCCGCCAGTTTTTGAATCTCCTTTACTGTTTTAGGAGAGGGCATGCTTAGGATCGCCGAGATTTTATCTAGATTGGCTTTTATTCCTCTGGCTGAGACTGATAGCCCAAAAACTTTCCTAAGGCCGTGCCGAAGGTGCACTTGACAGGATTAAGTTTGAGGTTAAACCTTCGGAGGGTGTCAAGTGTCTCCCTGAGGTCGCCGAGGTGTCCCTCCAAGGTTTTGCTCTTGACTAGGATATCGTCGACATATGCTTCAAGATTCCTCCCCCTTTGGTCCCTGAAGATGATATCAATCATGCGCTGGTAAGTAGCGCCGGCATTCTTGAGACCAAAGGGCATGACGTTGTAGCAGTATGCGCCGAAATCAATGATGAAGGCAGTCTTCTCTTCATCTTCTTTGGCCATCCAGATCTGATGGTACCCAGAGAAAGCATCCAGAAAACTCATAATCTCGTACCCGAAGATACGATCCACCATCATATTAATGCGTGGGAGAGGGTAAGTGTCTTTAGGGCAGGTCTGATTCAATGTGCGGAAGTTTACGCACATTCTCCACTTCCCATTGGCTTTTTTGACCATAACGATGTTGGTAAGCCATTGGGGCTATTGAACTTCCCTGATGTAACATGCTCCAAGTAGTTTATTGACTTCTTCTTTGATGGCGTCCTGCCTCTCCCCCGCCATCACCCTCTTCTTCTGTTTTGTAGGAGAGGCAGTCTCAGATATGTTTCGATGGTGCTCGCAGACAGCCCTGTCAATGCCTAAAACATCTTCAGGAGACCATGCGAAGACATCAACATACTTAGAAAGCATGGCAGTGATTTCCGCCTGCTGCTTATCATTCATGGATGAGGATAAGTTTATAATTTTAGAAGTCTCTTTCCCCCCCAAGGTTACATTGATGATCCCTTCCTGCGGCACAATGGGTTGAGATTCCCTGGGATCCAATTGATAGACCACGAGCTGTGCGGCGATCTGGAAACACCGGGTAGCCTGTCTGACATCTTCTCTGATGGTGACAACGCCGCTGGAGGTAGGGAACTTTGTGCAGAGGTGAGGCGTGGAAATCACCATCCCAAAGGAGTTGAGTGTTGTCCTTCCAAGAATAGCGTTGTAGCCTGACTTAGTTCTGATGACAACGAAGTTCACCATGTTCATGGCATAGCCATTGTCGTTGCTGAAGGAGACGAGCGAGGTAATGAATCCCAGAGGTTGAACTCTCTCTCCGGAGAAACCGAGCAAGGTGGTTTTAGCACGGAGGAGGTTTACCTTCTTGAGCCCCATCTGGAGGAAAGCAATTTCGAACGGGATGTCAGCATCACTCCCAGAGTCAAGGAGCACTCGCCGAACATCGAAACCAGCTATGCGAGCGACGACCACGATTGGATTGTTGTGTAAGTTGCCCTGCTGGGGGAGATCCTCTTGGTAGAAGGTAAGCAGAATGGATGAAGAATGTTGCTCAAAGATGCCGCCGACTTCGGCTTCTTGGCGGCGAGCAGCAGCAGGGTCAATGCTAAAGATGACATTGATCGTCCTGGTGGTAGCGGGGTAAGGATGCCCTGGTTGGCTAGGGCTTGGAGACGATAGGGCTTTAGCAGGAGCTCTAGTAACTTCGGGGGCCTTTCCTTTCTGGGCAGCGGTGAAGGTCGGTGCCATCTGCATGAACTCTTTGTGCTTGCCCTGATCCGCCAGTTTGTCAAGCAGAGCTCTGAGGTCTCGGCACTTGTGAAGCTTGTGCCCATAGTTCCCTTGGAACTCACAATAATTGTCGGGATCTACTCCGACTGGAGGCGCTGGCTTGGGTCCGGCAGGTTGGACACAACCTTGTTTGATGACCGCCGCATAGACTTCAGGAAGTGAGAGGGAGAAGAAATGTTTCTGGTGTTGGACGTGTCGTGGCTTCGCCTCATCTTGACCACGACCCTTGGCCATATGTAACTTTGTGGCTGGGGGTTCATCACCCCTATGTTTCCTCTTTCTATGCTCCTGCTTGGCCCCAGAAACATTGAGGAGAGAGGACTCAGCATCCTCGAGGAGCATAAACTGGCTGGCTCTAGCCACCAGCTCTGGATAGCTCCGAGGTTTGGCCAGCTGCAGGGATTTAGACAGATCCCTCACCTTGAGTCCCCTACAAAAATTGTGCATAGCCACTGCAGGGTCGACATCTTCAGCTTCTGCCGCGGCGCCGAAGAAGCGGTTAGTGTAATCCCAGAGGCTTTCCCTCTCGCCTTGCTTACTGTTAGCGAGCACCATGTCGGAGACGACCATTCAGGTCCGACCGATGAAAAGGGCGATCAGGTCCCATTTCAAGTGTTCATAGGAGGAAATATGATCCCTGGGCAGCTTGATGAACCAGCTAAATGCCGCCCCCTTCAGGGTGTTGGCTAGGAGGTGGCACGTAGTGGCTTCGTCTGGCTGGCAATAACGGACCGCGGCCTCGAACCCTTGTACAAGCTCGCTGGGGTTGGTCACGCCTCTGTAGGCCTCAAGCCTTGGTGGCCTGAAGTCCTCTAGGATTGGGGCTAGCAGGATGGCGTCAGCGAAAGGAGCATTGCCATCCATTAGTCCAAAGAAGGGGTCAGGCTCATGATGAGGGGCCTGAATGCCTAGAAAGATGCTCTTCCGGCAAGGAAAGGAGGGAAGGCAGGTGGAAGGAAAGCAGACTGTGGTAGCGGACATGGTGGAAGAGGATTCTGGTGAACCTCCTGGAGGCGAAAGGAGCGTCTGAGGGTTGAGAAGAGCCAGACGTTTGAATGGAAGGCGCTGCAACAGGAAGCACGGGAGCAGGAGCCTCAGCGACCGAAGGAGGGGGTACAGGGGCCGCCACAACCGACGGACGAGGTTCTCGGACCGCCGCAACCGACGGAAGAGATGCAGGAGCCGTCGCAACCGGCGGGAGAGGAGCAGGGGCTGTCGCCACCGGCGGGAGAGGAAGTACTGCACATACTGGCTGAGTCTGCCTGAAAATCACGGCCTGTTGGGCTGTGAGGCCAGTGACCAGGTCAGTGAGATTCGCCAGCATCCCCTGAAGTTCTGAGACATGGGTTCCCCCGGAGGAGGAAGAAGATTCAGCGTGACGCCGAGAAGTTGAGGCCGAAGCCCTATCGTCCAATGCTTTATTGGAAGGTTCTCCTACATGTGCACTATGAGCAGCGGAGTTGATTCGATGCGTTCTAGCCACCATCTTCCCAGCGTCTCAATGAAAGTACCAGAAGATATTGACGTAGGATGTAGAGGATCCCAAGAAACACAAAAAAGAGAGAGTTCCGGAAGACGGCAGTGCACACAAAGATTTATGATGGTTCATGGAGGAAATCCCTTACGTCCACCGAGCGGTCAGCAAAGAAGTTTCACTAATGGGAAAAGGTAGCCGTGAAGGCTAATACAAAGAGCTTACAAGAGGAAAAGAGAGAGAGAGAGAGAGAGAGAGAGAGGGAGAGAGAGCTTTTCTTGTTTCTTCAGCTCCCATTTTACAAAAGGTGATAGAGGAGGGATTCTGCTCTTCCTGGGTACTCGATTTTCGGATCCTCTTGCCTAAAGACTGTTCAGGAGTCTTTGTAGGCAGCGAATGATATAGCTTTATCCTGGTTTTCCGGAGGAAAGGAGGTGAACAAGCTCTAAGTTCACGCCGCTTGTTGGCCGCCGAAGGGACCAAAAGCCACAAAAGGAGGATGCTAACTTTTAATATTGGTACTGCTTCTGGGGATCCGTGACAGCTAGGGCATGCAGATCCTTGATTTGCGTGTCTTGGAAAGAAGGCCTTGTACGGGGAATGACGTGGTCGGGCCAAGCTGATTGTGACAGGCACTGCTTTGTAACATTGTAATCGACGTTACTAGGAATGGTCCTGGCTCGTCGTGGACGAGGCTTGGTTGATCTTCGTGTCCGAGATTTGACCGGGGTTAGAGAAATCTGTGAGAGCAGATAAATAAGTTAGAAAATAAATAAAAGCTAAATGCCAGTAGGCGCCACATGTATGGCAGAGATGCAGCGCTGAAACCACGTGTTAATAATTATTATGAATATTTTTGAAATATGTTAGATGTAATTTTAATTATATGCGTTAAAATTAGTTAGATTAAAAAAATAATAAATAAAAATTTGTGTGAAGTGTTTTATGTAAATTTATTTTTAAAAGAAGGAATTTATAAATTTTGATTTAAAAAAAGAACATTTTTTGGAGTAAAATTTTCATTTTTTATATAAAATTTCCTTTTGGTGCCTCTTTTGGTTTTCTCGTAATAATTACGTCAAATAAAATATAATTAATCTTAAAAAAAAAGAATTTATTTCATCGGGAATGTTTGCTTAAGATGCGGCCCTTCGCTCTTTTCTTCTGACCACATATATATCTCTTCCCCATCTCTATTTTCTTCACGTCTAGGGTTCCGATCATCCCGCCGCGCATAGATCGATCGGGAAGAAGATCAATAAGCATTAAAGAATGGAGCAGAGTTTCATCATGATCAAGCCCGACGGCGTCCAGCGCGGATTGGTAAGTTGTTCGTGTCTTGCGAGAAGCCGATCATGGTAAAATTCTAATCTTTTTTATTTTAAATCAAATCTGTACTACATCTCAGGTCGGCGAGGTCATCAGCCGGTTCGAGAAGAGGGGTTTTTACCTGAAAGGTATTGGTTTGCTTCAAGTGCTTTCTACTTGTGAGGATTTGGTGGGGGTGTCGTTTAGGGTTTGATCTCTTTTGTCTGTTTTTAGGGCTGAAGCTCATTACCGTGGAGAGGTCTTTTGCTGAGAAGCACTATGAGGATTTGGCCGCGAAGCCATTTTTCGCGGGGCTCGTGGATTACATCATCTCTGGCCCGGTGGTTGCCATGGTTTGGGAGGGAAAGGGTGTTGTTGCAACTGGACGCAAGATGATTGGGGCTACCAATCCTTTAAACTCCGAGCCTGGGACAATCCGTGGTGATTTGGCCATTGAAGTCGGGAGGTAATTGTTTACTCTGCTTGCTATCCTGTTTCTCCGAAAAGGATATAAATCTTGGTAATGATCTCCATTTGGCATCTGCACCAAATTGGCCATGATCAAATTAGCCACAATCTCTTGCATCCAATACATTTTTTAAATAATATTTGGGAACTGAACCTTCTCTTTGCTATGAAAGTTCTCGATTCGATCTTAGCCTATTCCCTCTCCCTGAAAGGAACATCTTTTTTAATCCAGATGCCCGCCCATATGGCTAGGCATCAGGCTCTTTCCTAGATACCGCCATTGCGTCGGGAATAGTGTTTCGCATTGTGAATCCTGCCTCGTCGAGATTCTTTCGACAGCAGGGACCAAACTCCATCTCCTTGGTTGATGGGGCATTGGAGGAGTTCACAACCCGAGTCTCTCCTCCACAAATTCTAACATGAAATATTAATTTATTCTCACATTCAATGCATGCTTTGATGCAAATATTAACTTAATTTCTCGTCTTATGCAAAGTTTAACATAATTCGTCACACATCCCCTGACAAGTCCAAATAAGACACAATTTAGTCTTCCTGCTAAAGGAGCCTTGATGGAGTGCATTTAAATGATGTAATTACCATGTCTTACTTTTTTGGAACTTTAGCTTTTTGTTTTTGTTTTGTTTTGCTTTTTAAAATTTTTTCTCCTATTTCCATTCGAATGTATTTTTTTAGATTTGAGAAAACATAATTATGTTTTGTTCACATGACATTTTACTTAAGCTAAGATTTGCGTGTTCTTGATGACTATGGTAAATTGGTTCCTCCAATAAGGATCTGGTATTTATAGTGTTATGCATGACAAATCCAGATTATGGACGGTGCTATGTAGAGCTAAAGATGAAGAGAAGAAGCTGGATTCCTATCTATCTGATACATTTCTAGTTTTTCACTATGTGCAGAACTCTTAGATATGTGCTGTAAATAATGAAGTGGCCTTCTATTCTATTGTTCAGAACTTTGTGATTGAATTCATTTATTGAATTTTGTCATGATAAATAGTATTAAGGTCCTATACCTAATTAACGTGCTGTATTTTCTTATCGTACCTGCAATATTGGTTATAATTTGATACTACAACTTGTATCATGTAACTCTATTGCATTTAACTTTGACAACTCATTTCCTATTCTATATACATGAAGTTTTCTTTAGTCCTTTTCTTAATTTTGTCATTATATTTTTAATTAGGTTATGATCAACAGAAAGTTAATTCATTCTTTCATGAGTTGATTTGCGTTCAAGTTCTATTTATGAGGTCATGATGAATAGAAAATTACTCCATTCTTATTTTTATTCATTTTCTCTTCATATCTTTAGATCTTTGCTTATTTTTGTTGCTGATACATCAGTGCACACCTATTGTTAAGTTTTGATCTATTTTTAAAAAATCCCATGCTACCTTTGTTAGTTGTATCCTGCAAGCTGTTTTATGAATGTGTTGACCTCTACAATTTTATCATAAGAGAAACACTAGCTTGAGCAAAATAATGTATTCCACACATGATTTAGGTAATACATCTGTGGGATACAATTTGGACCTTAGATTTAAACAAACAATGACCTTATTGTTGTAAGCTTTGCAAGCTCAATGCCACTACGTTTCCTGTTGTTTATCAACATTGGGTTTACAACAATACTTAAAAGAACAACTCCTGGGATATTATTTATTTTACTCTTTAAATATTTTTGCAACTTTATGATTTTTGACGTTTCCAAAAGAAAAGCATTTCAAAAAACTTTATGATTTTTTGGTATCTTGACTTTTATGTGTGCATAAAATGTGGTGCTTGTGGAGATTATATATCCAGTTTGAAATCCTTGCAATTTAGACATTCAGCTCAGAATTCTCCAATGTTTCCTACAAACCCTTAAATTATTTTATATATTGTTACTTTCTGTTAGCTGCTCTTAACCTAAGAGTTAAGTCTTGCTTAGGTTTATTTATGCACTGTTGGAATGTGAAATTGCATAAGCTTCTAAACGTTAGCCAAATTTGTATGCAAGCTCCCCGATTCTTTGAACACAATAAAATAATCCATGTTTGTCTTGTGGTGGTTAAAAAAATTGGAGGGCATATATGCTATGATCAAAGAGTTGGAAGTTTGTGCAAATGATTAAGATAATTTAATCTTTTAACGGTGGGCATCGTTAAATTGGTCGTGTTCATCAACTCAAGGACTGTTTAGAGTTTAAATGATTGAGGGGCTTGTTTATAACATCGAAGATATGAAAGTTAAATTTGAAATTTACAGATTTTAACTATGTAATAATGTTCTGGTAGATAATCCATTTTCAATGAGGCTCTTTTTTTGTAGGAATGTAATCCATGGAAGTGATTCTATTGAAAGTGCGAGGAAGGAAATTGCTCTGTGGTTCCCTGAAGGTTTGTTTGACTGGAAGAGCAACTTGCACCCATGGATCTATGAGTAATCTTGCTGCTATCATGCTACTGCGCAGTGCCATATGCGATTGTATGTTTTTCCTTAAAATTGAGCTGGAAATCTTCTATTGAATGTGTTATTTTGTTTGCATTACGTTTTCAAACTCTAAGCTCTTAAAAACTCATAATAAGACTATCCTGCAGTTATTTGATTTCTTAAACCTTGAGCTGCATGTCATATAACTTCTATCATCTGTGATATTTGTATTTGTATTATTGTCATGCCATAATCCTCTTGGGTATAGGATTTTGGTGCCACACCAGGATTATTTGCTTTTCCTTGAAGTTGAGCTGGAAACCTTCTTTTGAATTGCATATTTTTTCTTGAGCTTGACGTGAGTTGGGTTCGATCATACGGCTATGATGTCAGATATTGAATTTAGGTGGCATATTTTAGATCTTGATAAATTTTGATGAAAATGAAATTGAATTAGAAGGTGGTGCTTTTCTTCTTAGGCTCTAGTTCTTCCCTTCTAGAATGTAAATCAATTAGATTCTGTCAACTTCTTGAGCTTGATGCAAGTTGGATTAGGCTGCTATGATGTCAAATATTGAATTTGAGTGGGAGCTTTTAGATCTTCAGAAATTTTGAAGAAAATGAAATAAAATTAGGGGCTGAGGTTTTTTTCTTCGTAGGCTCCAACTCTTTCCTTCCAGAATCTAATTCAATGGAGATTCAAATCCATGAACCTAAAAGAATAATTTAATTTCATTCAGTAGATTATAACTTTATGGACCCAGCACCAGGGCTCTTAAATAAATGATGTGAGATTAAATAAGAAAACATAGTAAATAAATAAATAAATAAAAGATTCAGATTAAATCTAATTGACTTAATCAACCAGTTATAACTAGTTTGATCTCCACCACCTAAACCGAGATTTAACCCAAAATGAAATAAAATAATCGAACAGGCTTGGGAGGCTTGTTTGCATGATGCTTTTAATTGTAAGACTTATCATGAATTTACTTGTCTTATATCAAGGAGGAATATCATATAGCCTTTTTCTTCTGTGATATTCTTTTTTTTTCTTCTACCTGATAAGGTATATATTGTTGTCAAATTTTATATCATGCATCTGGCTTTCAAATCCTGTTGGATCAAGGATTTTGATGCCTTGTCTGTTTTATTAATATGATAATAATATGTTTTATACTTCAGAGTTTGAGCTGGGAACCTTCCCTTGGATTGTTTGGCTGGTTTGCATGTTACTTTAATATCCATCTTCATTGTGGTACGAAGATTATCAAGTTGAAAAAGCTTTGTATTAAACTATTGTGCGGTTTGCGTTGTGAAAATCGGACTATACTAGACTGTTTGGTTTGGGGACTGGCTTGTTATCTGGTTTAGTTGATATCAAAATTGGATTGCATATTCATCGTATTTTTGTGATATTTATTGTTTAGGATGATGATAAATAAATTTATTATTGTAACCATTTCATATTATTTTTGAGAGATTTTTTTAAATTTTAAAATAATTAGTCATAAACTAAATAGTAAATATATTAACCAGTTTAGTGAGCTGCAGGTTGTTTATGACCATGATTTTAAGTTTTGTTGATGTTTTTTTTTCCGTTAATTTTTTTTAAGTTTTGATAAAGATTGACTTAAAGTTTATCAGTTTTGTTTTGGTTGAAAGTTAGTTTTTGGATAAAATTTATTGAAATTTAAAATTTTAAGTTAAAATTAAGCAAAATTATGTCAAAACTATTCAAACTATTGAAATTAATTTTGTTTCAAATTATGCGTGACACCCAAACTAAATTAAAATTGAGTTTTTAAACATTATTTTTGACATTTGTAGACGGTGAGATGGATGTGCGGTTCTTAAGATTTGTGAAAAATATGAATTTATTAGAATTTGTTTAGGATAATGCTTATTTTTAAACTTATTTAAGTTTAAAATTGAACCAAACATGGTCATTATCAACTTTAGTTTGTTTTTTTTTAAATGCTATAAAGCTCAATTTTGTTATGACTAACCAGCATTATGTCTAAAAAACAGACGTGAATGCCAATATATTGTAATTAATAAATTCTTTGATTTTGGCTGATGATTAAAGAGATGAAAGGTAGATAAGAAATCATATAGTTTAAAGTTATAAAAAGCACTGCTGAATCAGTTACATTTACAGAGAAATTCATTTAGCCAATCCCAAATAATTGTAATTAAGATTTTGTTGCTTTTATTCAATATTTCAGCTAAAAATGATACATATTGACCGGTAGTTATGCAATCTTATTTTTAAATTTGTTAAATGGGACAATATTAGGATATTTTTTTGTAGTTTTGTTGTGGTTGTTTACTTGAATCTACCCCAAATTCTGCTGAATTTCATTTAGAAATATCTGCTCTAATTAACTAATATATAGCACGAACTTATTGATAAACATTTATAAATGAAAAAAATTATATCCTTGCTAGCATTTACATTTATTCAGTAGCAGTGCCAGGTGATTTGTTACCATAAATAAATATTAACCGAAAGAGCAAAGCAAAACCTGAATAGACTTTAACACGATCTTATCAATTTAATTCTATACAACATAATCGAATAATTTAAGTATAAATTACAAAAATCATGAAGCAGTCATATAGTTCATACATTATTTGTCACTGATGAAGTATATTTAACTATCAGATAAATCAAAGATAGCGATTTATGCAAAGAAATGGTTCACAGTAACATAAATATAGGGAATGACCCATGAAGAACAAACCAAACCTATGTAATTTTCCCTTCAAGAAACTGCATCTCAAATGCTATATTTCTATGCGAAGAAATTGAGCTATAGCTTCAGAATGCATCCCAAATTTACCATTAAAAAAAAAAAAAATCCCAAACTTCTCAAACAGTGATTCTGACAGCTTTCCAAGTAAATAACAAAAAGCCCAAATTTTCACAAAGAGCTGCCGTAGTCTACCTGAATTCCAGCCTCAAATACGAACAATATCATTCCATCACCCAAAACAAAGCAAATTGCCAGAAAGAAACACAGACAGAACCAACCCAACAAGCAGAATGTATATATATAAAGAGAGAGAGAGAGAGAGATCACTACCGAACAAGGAGTCTATACGACGGCATGTCTTCCATTCGCTGTACGTCTTCCAGCAGAAGCTCTCGCTCTATTTGTCGCCTTGTGGCTTTTATTACCGCCTGCATTACGAAATAAAAAAAATAAAAAAAGAGATAGTTTAGCTCGAGTGAGATATAAAAGGTTTATCAGATGAGAGAAGTCCATCATAGAGGGTGACAAACTTTACGCCTACCACAACCCTCTCCTTTCTCTAGGCTTTGCATTGGTCATACAAAGATAAGCAATAAAACCTGATATAAGTATAGACCTGGTATCTAAGTTGCAACGTTAAATATAGATCAAAATTAACATGATAACTTGAAAAATGAGCTTAAATCACTTGCCCGCACGTAGAACTAAAAATCATGTAATCAACCCCAAATAGTTTAGGATTAAAAGGATATCTTATTATCATTGTTATATATTACCCATTCAAATCATGGAATATATATTGTACAACTCAAAATATGTAAATATTACATTTTATATATTTCCATTATCCATGGTGATAGTTGTGTAAGTTGCTGCATATGAAAAAAAACTTTACTATAGCAAGATACACGAAAATAAGCACAATAAGAACAGGAATGGGAACTACATACATTGAAGTCCATGTAGGAAGCATGCATAGTGAGCCATTGATGATCCATAAGCATGAATGCTATACAGTACAAAAGATCAAAGGCCTGCACATCTTCTGTATAGAAGTTTAAAAAAAAATAAATTTTTACTGATTAGTATATTTTAGTTCATTATTCCATAACATTTGAATAAATTACTGGAAGATGATACAAACAATTTAAAGTAAACCTAAATTTGCATCTCGTTAAAAGATGCATATCAATTGTTCCAAAAGAATATCAACTTCAAAGAGTGCAAATATTTTTTCCATGTGGTACCACACAGAATCAGACTCAAAATCAATAACTTGACAATCAATTGTGAGTTCCACTTTCTGTCTAGCAAACATTCCACGCCGCCGCCAACTTCCACTCAACATTCAGTTTCCGCCAACTTCCATGACAACCACTTCAAACAAGCAGCGGCTCCACTGCCTCAAGTACTATTTTGCACCAATCCTTGGGAGCTCTAACTTTCGAATGCCGCGACTATTGTACTGTTGCAAGTAAAGCATCCGAAGATAGGCACTGAAGTCTCCATTTAGGAAATTACTTGAAGAGGCTATAAGTCCCTCGAAGGCGACTAGATCAGGATCTTCTGAAGCTGCTCTATATTTGAGGATAGGGGATGCTAGAACCTCAAGATGCGGATGTACAAAAATACAGTTTATGGTGGGTGGTCAGTTTAAATGATATGGCTACAAAGATGACAAAGGAAGTAAATTTTGCTGGTCTGAATGAAATTCTAAAGAGAGCAGGGACTGAAAACACTAAGCACTTCGTCAGAGATTGCTGGCTTTTTGCTTACATGTATAAATTATAGCATCTCATGTTCATAGAAACATCAATTGGACGGCATATTACATGGCTTCGTTAGCTTCTTTTGATGATGTAAAATGGAAAGGGAGTATGTCCTTCCTACTTTAAGTCTTGCACAATTATCCCCAAAGATTGTAACTTTTGTACTTGATTTGTTTTGTTAATGCATTATAGGACAAGGCCAGAGCTCCAACCTCCAATAAGTGGAGCTCAGTATGCAATTCACATGGTAGACAAGTGTCGGAGATACTGATATAAAGACACTTAAGACCAACTTTTTCAAACTATAAAAACTAGAAATAACACTGAAGGGAAAGAGGAGACTAGAGCTCTCAAACTTCTTAATTCTATTCTTACTCCCACGTAACACAAAAAAGAGAGGAAAAGTACGAGGACTAGGATGACTTCCAGAGGTTACACCAAAGTGCAATGATGGTCTCCTCTTCTCGAATGCGCCTTCTTTTCATTCTTTTTCTTAAACTTAAAGAGAGGAAAAGTAAGAGACAGGAGAGTTCTACCTCTTATACATATTACTTCTCCCATTGATGATTGTTGTATTCTTCTACAATGTAATTCATATGTGAAGTCCCTTACACATAATGGATCTCTTTTACCTCAACCCCATATACATAGTTAGATCTCTCTTAAACACGCATATCGATATCTTCTCCCACAGTCCTTATTTTTGCTTATTTTCTATGATTTTAATCCAAATGGAATTGACCTCCTCACATTGTACATATCTTTTGAGTCAATATTATATGGTGCCCTCATTAAGTGAGGATTTCTCCTCCCTCGCCCTCATTGAGTGGGATTTTCTCCTTTGTCGTTAATGACGGAACCACAAGGCTGGTGCACATTTTAAAACAACATGTGTCCTAGGTCATCACATTCTTTTAGATTGTCACTAAAGACAGGTGAGGGGACTCACTTTCGATAAAAATCCCCAATAGCACTACATCTTTTGTATAAAGACAGTGAATAAAAAAAATAAAAGGGAAAAAATGGAAGCACAATGATTTGCATTTCCTTATAATGGCTATTTTATTCCTGCCACTAACATATCTATCGACAACTCCACCTCGCTATCAGCTCTTCAACACCTTCGACACTTCGTCGAGTGCCACCACGACAGGCATTAGGCTTTGACTACTATCAACATTTTGAGGATGAGCATCATCCTTTGACTACAATCGACTCTGTCCATGGAACATTTAGATGGCCAATGATGATTTTCTATTTGTCAAAAATTTCATATAGCCGATCTTATTCCATTCGTTGAAAATTTAAATGGCAAATGGTAACTCCATCCATCAAACATTCAGAAAATTTGTCTATTAAACATTCAGGTGATGAAAGACCGTTTTCTACAAGTTGTATGACTCCCAACATCTGACGAACTTCAAATATGAGATTTATAAGACCTGTTGCACATATTTACTCATTGAGACTTCCAACGTCTGATTAAGAAGAATGGACAGGACACGGGCATATGAGAATATGACAAGACATGATAGTGATAATAACTTTTCAAAATACAGGATGTGGATATGGAAAAACACGTCAAATAATATTATGATTGAATAATAACTAATAAGTAGTTATGTGATGACATAATATACCATAGTTATTGCTTAATATTATAAAAGCACCTACAAAGTACGGATACGACACAAAACATTGGGCACATCACAACAAGTTGTGATGTATAAAGGTGTTCGTGCTTCTTTTCGTCAAAAAAACACATTGATCTAGCTGTTGTCGACAAGGTTTGTAGTTTAAAGGTTAGATATCCTATCTTAGAATTTTTATCACTAGTTTATAATCTTATCTTGAGTCATGTAGTCAAACACCTCCTGAATGTTCGATGAAAGGTTAAATACCATTGTTGTCAGATTGACCACCCTACGGCAAAGCCCAAGCCTTTGCAACACAAGGCATTCTTAAGCCCTCAACAGGTCCTCTTGTTACACATGCTTTCATATTAACTCACAAGATGAATGATTTAAACTTACCTCGATGCCTCGTCTCTTCAAGTTCCAACATGAGCTGAATCTCGGGGACTGCTTCCGTACAGTATAGTGACCAATTTCACATTATCTTGAGTTCTTCTGAACCTCTTAGGGATCCATTTCAATTTGTCCTAAGGTCTGCTTTCGTACTATGCGGGTACTCACTTCACATACAGTTGATCTTAGGTCTCCTTTCATATAACCTGGTGATCCATTTTATTTTCGAAGTTTCTTATTCAAATACATACACAATCCTAACTGTCTATCCTTTTTTTTCGAGGTCCCACAAAGATGACAGCACTACAAAATAAAAGGATAAATTGCCCAATCCCAAAGTACATAACTCACTAATCAATCAGAGGTTTTTATTTTTGTTTTAATCAGACTTGATACAAGCTACATAGAACCCTACCATATCATTGATTGACAATCAACGGATTGAAAGTCGACAGCCACTTTCACTTCCCTTCGGTCGAACATTCCACATTTCTTATTGTTTGATTTTCAGCCTAATGCTCAGGGCAATAGTATTTCAGTTATCGACTTCAGTATAAATTTGACTTTGTACCTTAGCATAGATCGAATCATAATTATCACATATCGTACATAGTTCTAAGTTATTTTATTTTTTTGATATCTTGTTTATTTGAGTCGATTGTACTCGAACCTTATGTTAGTAGGTCATTTGGGCTTTATAGTGTCCGTGAAAATACCCATTGTGTGTATCGTAAACCTTTTGGTCAATTTGGGTCGATTGTACTCGAACCTTATGTTAGTAGGTCATTTGGGCTTTATAGTGTCCGTGAAAATACCCATTGTGTGTATCGTAAACCTTTTGGTCAATTTGGGTCATTTGGATTCAAATTGGATTAATTTGGTTCAATTTAGTTGGGTCAAATTAAACCCAAACTAAAATAGGACTGCTCTATATTCAGACAACAAAAAGGGAATTCGTTTTGTAATTAATCTAACTCCACTTCAACCCTAGATGAATTAGACCTTTTTCCCTTTCTTATAGAGCCACAGAAACCAACTTCCACCTGGTTCACGGATGCTATCGGCACAAGTCTACCGCCACGTTGCGCCTCTTCTAGGCACGAGGTGTAGAGGTTGGTTTTGCCCAATGTCACTTGTTCCACATTCCCAGCCATTAGCAATGGAGTGGATGTTGTTAAAAGAAGGCTTGATAAGATTTCCATGAACACCGTAGAATAAGAAATCTTCCTGTCAAGTGATTCTAGAGTAGAGGGATAAGGTTTCCAATTGGAAGCAACAGCAGGTTGCAACAATCACTTAGTTTAGGCATAGTTAGGCTTGGCTTGAGGCGGTGGTGGGCTAACCATTCTACTAGATGCTTGAGGTTCAATTGGCTACAAGCGATTCTTTCCTGTTCTGCTATTCTACCATTTTGCTGATTTCTTCCATTATTTCCTGATCACCTTAGCTTCTCATTCATGGTTGCTGCTTTGACCGTTGTACTAAGTTGAAATCTAGAATATAATTGTGTTTCGGCGGAATATCTTGAATTAGTTTCATGCTTACTTAATTTGTTCAGTTATACTAATGTTGACCTGAGGTTCTTGAATAAAATTCATTGTGATGCTATGATCAAACCATATGTTCTAGAATGATATTTCATGTGGTGGTCCTAGAACCTAATCTCAGCTTAAGGTATTTCATGTTTTATGCAGTCTAGGAAACTTCTTAAACTCTTCTATGCTTTTATGCAACTTTTATTTTAAGGTCCCTAATTTACTAGTGTGTTTATATTTAGTTCAAAGCAAATACATTCATATTAAAGGGTATTTTTCAAGCGAGTTATTACAAGCTCATCACTCGCTGCGGTTGGACCAACCTAGCCTCAAGTCATGCATCTTGTCCAAACAACTCGGCACCCCTCCCCTGTTCCGCATCACAACACACTCACAGAATCACGCCCTGCATCAATTCAACTCTATTTAATAAAATTACATTCAGGTATCTATGTTTCTCCAATCTAGTATTCTCTCCTCTGACTCAATTAAACTCTAGTTTTTCTTCATGCTCATGGAAATTATTGTTCATTTGGAACTTTGCTTGAAATTACTCCATTGTATAAACTTTATTATTGAGTGCAATCTAATCTTTATTGATTAATTATTATGAGGTTCCTTTATCCTGATTCCACATTTCTAACTTATTAAAATGTAACTTTGCTTTAATTTGAAATTATCGTTCCTCAATTATTTTCAATCCAATTTATTTAAACTTTTAAAGGATTATTTTGCGGGTTTGCTAAATTTCTTTATTTCTTAATCAAGCTTGTTGATCTTGTATTTGCATTTAAATCACTTGTCCGGCATCACTTCTCCTACCTCCACCTCCAAGCAGTGAAAAAGAGAGAGAGGAACCAAAAGAATGTAGACTGAGATGACTTCTAGAGGCTAAACAAATAAGAAATAGTGGCATTCTCCTCCTTGGGCTGCAAGAGAGAAAGTAGAAAAAAAGAGCGCTACACCTTTTTTGTCTACTACTTCTTACCATGAGTGACAAAGCATCCTTCTACAATGTAATCCCTACAAGGAACCCCTCATACATGGTGGATCTATTTTATCTTGACCTGTGTATAGAGGACCTCTCCTAACCACGTATATTGTTGCTTTCTCCTATTTATTTACCTTATTTTCAGTGATTTGGGATGGAGACAATTAAGTGAATTTGGCCACCTCAAGCTGTACATAATTCCTCATCACCAAGATGCCGAACTACTGCTAAGTCACAACTTGAAAGCTTATACTTTTATGTCAGATTGTTATAGAGTTATAACATTATATGTCAAACTCAAATACAAGTTTCTCCCAGATATTCCTAGGCTCCTAGCATAAGGTAGAAAGGTTTATATATATATTAAATTGACTTTCCTGATGAACTTGGCAGTGAAAGGATGTGTATGATAAAAAATTATTTCCGTGTCATGACCAATAAATGTAAGCTTTTAGGTTCATTGCTCACGAGAGTTAAAAGAAGCTCAAAGCAACTCAATTCTATGAAAGTCAATATTACTATTAAAGGTAAATTGCTTGCAGATTCCTATAATTCGGATGTATATTTCAAATTTTTATGTTTGTAAATTATTTAACTCAGGTACCTATATTTCATTCAAACATTCAATTGGGTCACCCATCAAATTATCCATTAATTAGAAGAAAAATAATAAGTTTACCATCAAGATGTAACTATACTGGTGCAAAGTGTACTGCAAAAATGATAATTGTGAAAATTACAAAATTCATTCTTATTGAGATATCTAAATATGCTAGCATAGGTTTTCATATTTTTCTTGATTTTTGATAGCCTTCAGACTTTTTGGAGGGAATTTAGCTTAAGAAAAGAATGCATGATGATTTTGGCATAACGTAAAAGGTAAAGGTCAACTTAGGTGTAAATTTTATCTTATGAATAATCTTAGTTGCAACTGTAAATGGTAAAAGCTAAGACAAACCTAACTGTTACGCTGGCGATGATTATGGGACCTAATTGAATGATCTAATAAACTATAGGGATCTTATGGAAGGAAGGTACCTTAAACTATATGACCATGCATGTAATTTACCCTAATATTAACCTTCTCCCAGCTAGCGGTAAGAATTCAAGTTTATTAATTAATGCTTTTCGCAATGTATAGGTTATAATGTTTTTTGTGGGATAATGATTTAAAGATGTCAAGAAGGGATCAATTGCAGAGTAAATAACATATCAATATACCTGCAAGTAACTTCAAGAAGACTGCTCCCATCATCGTCCTTGGTTTCGCTGCAAGTTGCGATGCCAAGGCATCAGAGATATGAAGTAATCCAATTCAGAATAATATGGTTTGATTTGATGCATAGATAATTAGTTGCTTTGAAAGAGAAAAGGATATTCACTAGAAAGCATATCAAAAAATTCTTTAAATTTTAATTCAGGATAAAGCAGGTAAAGAAAGAATCAAGAAATACAAACCAGCTTGAAGATCAAGCATTTGTATTAGCATAAATGTTATATTCACACCAGCAACAGCAAATGGATACTCCCATAATGATCGGTTGCCCATCTGCTTACGGAGAAGATCCTGAAAGGATTTCTGAGTGGAAGAGGTTACTTAATTAGAGCTTAAAAAAATAAGTAGATAGCGAATGAAAGAAACTAAAAAAAGGAAAAATGCAAACTAAACCCTAATCATTCCAAATTTTTACATGGAAGTGTAGTTCAGTGACCCTAGATCATTTGTCTTGGGAAAGGATATTCCAAATATCTTGAATATTTCATAGCAAGAATACTATATAATCAAATTCAATAAATGTAATAATATCTTTGAGACTAGCATATAATTCGAAAAGAATGCACCCTATTTGTTTCTTAACTAGCCGATCAATCACACCAGGGCAACAAGTACGCTGGTACCCGAGTTTCTAGAGAGATTGAATGATCCAATTGACTACTTAGCTAGACTGGTAATTGATAGTGATTTTGTTTGGATAAGAGGTAAGGCCCTCCTGAAAGACTTTTGCAATTTAATTTATAGAGGCATAACCTGATGTAGATTTCACTTATTAGTTAATGCAATGGGGAAGTGTATCAGCCCACTCCATCCATTGGAAACCTTAATTTCTTTTTAAGAAAAATTAAGTCAACTCATCTAATTGTTTACCATTTCTTGATCACCAAGCCATTATGTGCTCAGACAAGGCAATAAAAACTTCAATTAGCGCGATAAAAAATACTAGCCTATCTAAGAAATTAACAAAAACATACTAGTGTACGGGCATTATAAGAAATGTGTGCTGACACAACACATACCTACTGAGACATGCATGAAGCCATGAACATATCTTCTAAATATTTCTATGGGCAAATAGAAACACATGACTCATCATCAAGTCATTGCATGAGGGCTCTTGCTATTCTTGGATGGACTTGGGGATTATAAAGAATGAGAGAAGTGTAGATCCTTGAGAAGAGTAACATAAAGATGATTGGTTCACATGCAGGTTGTAGAGATAAAATAGCAACATGTCATAGAAAATCCATTAATATGTTACTTGGAAGAATATGGATGGCCATAATCTATAACAACTAAGAAACAAACAAACTTATAAAGATTCAAACAGCTTCTGCATTGTGAGGAAAAACATGGCTATTGGACTTACTGGAAAAGCCCTTGCAAAGAACAACAGATTCTCCAATGATATGAAACCACCACCCCTACAATCATGACAACAAGAGTTCATTGATTATTTTTCTAACCCAAACATGTTGATTAATAATAGGCTCTCTATGAAAGAAAGTTCACTATACCTAAAATCAGTTGATGGATCTTTCCCTTGCCACCCCATTTCCTTCCATTGGTCAGATAACAAATCACACAATGGAACCTCAGGAAATGCTGCATACCAAAGGGTTCTTAAGGCTTCCTACAATTTCCAATAGTTTTAATGTAGGTGTGCAGAAATTAAAAAAAAGGTATCAAGTGCATGTTATTCATAGATAACAATGCTGGTATATTTGATATAAGTAATATGAAAAGTTTTGCCACAAGTATCAGTTTGAAAGATCATATAAATAACTTTAAATCCCTTTTTCCTCATAGGCTAGAAATGTGAAAAACACATGACACTTGCTCGTCAGTCCAACGGCTACTTAAAAAGGCCATAAGAAAAATAATTAAAACTAGACGGCACACTTATCAATCATATTTAACTGCAACTCCCTAGTTGGCATATCTAATCAAACAAGCAATAAAGCAAAGCTATAAAGTCAATATGAAAGCAGGCTCAGATGAGTTTGACTTCATTACTAATTGCTAAAAGTGTAGATCACTCATAAATCAGAATAAACAACAACAACAACATGAATGAATGCTCAGAAGGGTCCACAAGCAAGCAGTCGATAGAGGGCTTTAGATAAGAATACTGTTGCCGATGATGGCAATAGCAAGTATGAAATGTTAAACAACAATGTTGACTTCTACTGTATTCTGACAAAACATGGAATTCACAAATTCCCAATTAGAATGAGCTCTGCTATGTTGCAGCTATGAAGATTTTGTTCAGCTGTTGGTCATCAAATAATTTTGTTCCTTGCATGTAGGGATGCCAATTTTTGACATAACCTGACAACTCAACTAGATCCAACCAAAATTGCCTAGCTCAGGTTGACCTAATAATAATATGAATCGAATTCAGGTTACAGTTTATAACTATTTCTTAAATGAGTCAAATTCTGGAAGTACAGTACTAGCGGGATGGAATTGTTTTGGTTTGACCTAAAATTGGCTACCATACATAATTTTACCAGATTTTGGGTTAAATGATTCGAATTATTGGGTTCACATTGACCCAATGCAACTCAAGTCAGGTTCGGATAGACTAAAATTATATTTGTTAGGTTTGAGTCACCACTTATTAATCGAATCAGATTTGAATTGAACTAATATGGTTGGGGCAAATTCAGGTTGAAGCCTAACCAAAAACATTCCCTGCTTAAATGCAAGTGACTTCCCACACCAAAACATGACACAATTAAAAACAATTCTGGAGTTCTAAGTGAGAGGGCCAAATATAGAAATTCAGCATTTAGGCTGCGTTTGTTTGCGTCACCCGGCCTATTCAAACCGGTTGAGACGGCGTAACTCAACCGATGACGCCGTTATGTTCGTCGTGAAAGTTAAGTGGGGGGGGGGAGGGGGGGGGGAAGAGCGCTGCTTGGCTAGGGTTTTTGGGCGAGGTGTGCGCTGGCCACGACTGCAAGAGCACGGCTTGGCTAGGGTTTTCAGGCGAGGTGTGCGCCAGCCGCGACCGGCAGAGAGATCCTCTGGCTGGGATCGTCCGCGAATCTCAGTGGAAGATGGCGAATTTACTGCGACGCATTACGTCGCGGACCCCATTTATTGCCGGTTGGTTTTAGTCATTCTTGCTATAGTTCAGGTAAACCAATTAAATTTTTTTTCAGTGATGCAAAACCATCGCTATAGCTAAGATCTGCGACGCTCATGGAGACTCTTTGCTTTGACTACCTTGCATCGTACATGCGAAACATTGCATAAAATCTTCATTTCTGCTTTAGTAAAATCTTCATCACTGCTGCGATAAATTTTCGGGCATACTTTCAACAGCGGTTTTGTACTGTGACTTCTGATTTGTTTTCCCTCAGCAAATTGTTTGTGTAATGGTTTGTTTCCTCTGCAGTTACCTGAAATGCTTAACATGTGGTCAAAAACGAAACAAAACTCTGACTACTCCAGCTTTCTAAGAAACTTGCAGCCGTTGAGATGCTTTATGATGCTTTGTTTTGAGAGTTAAAATGATTAACTGCTTTCTAAATAAACTAATTAAAATGATGTTTGAGTTCTTTCATTTTCTGAACCTGTTTCTGTTTGGTTCAACATTTATTAGATTAATTCTTATATCATTCCTTTGTATTGGTCAACATTACTAATGTTCATTTATTTTTTTGCAAATATATTATTTTGTTCCTCTTTATTTTTAACATTTCATTTACCATCAAACATGTATATAGTTCATGAGATAGATGTATTGTATTGCATTGTACGCCTTGCGTTTTGTTTAATGCACATGCAATTGGAAGACATGGAAAATTCCTGATGGATTTGATGTGAAACCTGAAAGTAGTTTTGTTCAAAATAATGTGAATCTTACTGTCAACTTATTGAATCTTCTAAATCTTTACTTGCAATGATGTTGAAATTTGAAATTCATTTCATTGCTTCTATTTGAAATGCAATTCCAGTTATTGTGCTCCATGATATATGATGTTATGTTACTTGATCAAAATAGATAATTTCCTAGGATGTTGATTTTTGTATGGAGTGAGTACTAATCTGTTTTTTGGGCATTGCTAATCTACATAAGATTCTTACGAAACTATACATGAGAATGGTAACTTTTCACAGTTACGCTCACTTAGTTTAGTCTCTTCACATTGCATGACATACTCCATATCATTGGTTATGATACTGCATGTTTAGCTGTACTTAGCTTATTAAAAGCACTTTTGTTAAGTTCTGTAAGTTCGACATATCAGGTTCTTTGCATAAGCCTGCATAACTTTAGGACTGCATAATGCTTCCCTCTCCGTGTCAAAATCTCTTTCAACTCATATGTGAATTGGGATTTTTGTATAGTGCATCTTTTAATTCTTCTGACTACTGCAGCTTTCGAAGTAGGATATCTTTTCTGTTTTTCAGTCATATGTTACTTTTTATTTATGTGGATCTGGGCATGAAATTTTAATTTTTTTTTAATTAACATTCTATATTAGTTTTTTGATTTTTGAGTCTACCATGGTAAAATATATTTGATTTCTAAGAAACTATTATGTTTTCTTTGATTTTGCACAATATCGTATGTGATGATTCCATTTTATGACGTGGACTTCAAAGTTGAATTTCACTTGAGCTAATTACTGTTATCAACAATCTATGTTAATTTTTGTATCTTGAATCTACCATGACAACAAATTAGAAAGAAACAATAGCTTTTATGTTTATTCATTTCTTTGCTTTTTTTGTTTGAAATTTAGTTAAATCTTGTGTGCTGCGTGAATAGTGTGCTTCTCAAATGTACAGATGAATTTTTATTGGTGATAACATTCATTTGCGTCAACTCTGCTTTCGATTGTGGTATAGCTGAGAACATGAACTTGATTAATGTATATTCTCTCTTAAAAAAAAAGTTCATTGTCATTCTTCATTTCTTTCTGTTAAAAGAAATTATTTTTATTCAAAAGTTATCAGATCGTGAATCTTCCACCGATACGATCATACGAAAGCCAAATTTATGTGAGGCTTGCAACAAAAAACTACATCAAGGGGAAATTACTTATTACTACAAAGGTATTTTCAATGTTATAGATATTTTTTTACTGACAAACTGTTTTTTTGAAAGCCCCCATTATATTCATATTAATTTTTAGTAAGGAAACGAAGAATGAGCTTACAAAAAAAGGGGGAAAGATGTGGCGAGCACTGAAGAAGGGGGGATCAAAGATTCAGGGAAGTCCCGTAAGGGTTAGAGTGATATTGAGAAGGATTACTTATTAGACTTACTCTTGGCAGCCATAAGAAATGACGAGGTGGACGGAATTCAATCTATATCAAGCGTTGTTTGGAATAGTATTACTATTCAAATTAACAAGAAGTTCAAAAGTAATTATAACAAGAATCAAGTATGCGAACAATGGCACAATTTGAAGATGAAGTGGAAGAAGTTTTATGACCTGAAAAGAAGAAGTGGCCTAGAGTGGAATGATGAATTGAATATGCCTGATATAGATAGTGCTGTTTGGGATGATGATATTCTTAAGGTATGAAAAATATAACCTACATTTAAGTTTCGTTTCAAAAAAGTTTGGATGTATCTACAGCTATCTTTTTATTTCGTTTTGTAGGAAGATAAGGACTTCGGTCAATGCAAGCTAAAAGGCTTTGTACATTTCAAGAAAATGGAACAATTATGTGCAAAGGACAGTGCTAAAGGCAATCTTGCAATTACATCACGACGAGATAGTGAAATCATAAGTACTGCTGGTGGGCCCAAGGATAGGATTGTTGTAGATGTTGAGGAATGTTTGGAAGCTGAGGGATCAGATAGACCTGACAAGTCAATGAGAGATGCGACTGATAGTGAGAAAAACACATATGCGACTAGTTCAGGTAAACGGAATGCTCCTCCAATTAATTCGGAGGCAAAACGCCCTAGAAAAGGAAAAGGTAAGGTGGCTGAGGATGAGGCTGATTTACGAATTAAAGTTTACAATGAAAGAACGCAAGCTTTTAATCGTTGGTTTGATAATCGAACTACAAAGGGAGGAATTGAAGCAGCTACAACAAAGTTACTGTCGGTTCCAAAGCTTTCCCGTATGGCCTTTGTCACTATGCTTGAAAGCAATAAGGTAGTTGAGAATAGAGCTACCTTTACGTCGTTGGAAGGGCGAGAGTTATTTTGGTGGATTGAACATATATGCAAATCTAATTCGAGTTTTGGTGATTCAGTTATATGGGAAACAGAAGATAATCCTTGATTACTCTGTGATCGTGTTTTTTATTTTTTGAGTGAAGAACATTTGGCTTTAAATATTTGACTTTGAGCAGAATGATGCTTTTTTGTACAAGCCAATTCTGACTATCTGCTGATTCGAACTTTTGATTTATTGTAAAAAAGATGTTCGGTTTACTATTTTCTGTAATTTTATGGATAAATACTTGTATAATAATGTGCTAGCTTGTGAACTGCCTATGCATGCTACATTCTAGTCATTTCTGGTCATTTTTTGGATACTGTTATCTGTACAAAATGAGATTTGGTAGCTGATCTTTAATGCTGCATGTGATTTACATCAAATTCCTTGAATTTGAGAAGAACTAGTATTTTGTGTTAAGGCTTTTCTAGATGCTATTTAGCCAGGTTTTTTTGGTCATTTTCTGGATGGTGTTATATGTGTTCATGAAATTAACACATCCATTTAAGCTGCTTGTCTTATTTTTGTTGTACTTGTTCTTCTTTGGTTTAGAAAGCTGCAGTAAAATGATGATTTCTAAATATATGATAAGTTGCAACAACTTTACGATTGCATAACATCACCTTGTTCAACTAAATTATTTCTTACTTCATTTCATTTTGAATCTCTACGTGCTGGTTTGATGAACTATAAAGGTGGAGTAGAATGATCATATTGTTTCGGTTGTGCTTAAGTTGTCCAGGAAGATAAATTTGCTTTTGGTTCATTTCATTTCATTAGATATTTTGGACATACATGATGATGTACATTTGATCATGGATGTAAGGTTCCTTTAAATTTGCTTTTGCTGTATTCACTGAGGAGTGACATGATGAATTTCTGATCATATATTCGTGCAAGATTTTGCATATGATTTCAAGATAACTTTTGAATATGACAAAAATGTTGTAAACTCAATCATTATTCAATTTGTCGCTTGTGATTTACATATTTTGGACATATGAGATGATATTAATCTGATCATTGTTCTACAAAAAGCTGAAATTTGCTTTAACTTAGTGTACTTTCTGTGGAGTAACATGATGAAAATCTGATCATATACTCGTGCAACTAGTCGCATATGATATAAAGAAAATTTTTGATAGCTTTAAAAATGATGCAACATCAATCATTATTCAGTCAGTCGCTTGTGATTTACATATTTTGAACATATGTATGATATAAATCTTATCATTGTTCTAGGAAAAAGCTGAAATTTGCTTTTCCTTGGTGTATTTTTCGTGGAGTAACATGATGAAAATCTGATCATATACTTGTGCAAGTAGTCGCATATGATATAAAGAAAACTTTTGATAACTTTAAAAATAATGCGACATCAATCATTATTCAGTCAGTCGCTTGTGATATACATATTTTGAACATATGATATGATATAAATCTTATCATTGTTCTAGGAAAAAGCTGAAATTTGCTTTTCCTTGGTGTATTTTCCGTGGAGTGACATGATGAAAATCTGATCATATACTCGTGCAAGTAGTCGCATATGATATAAAGAAAACTTTTGATAGCTTTAAAAATGATGCAACATCAATCATTATTCAGTTAATCACTTGTGATTTACATATTTTGAACATATGATAGATGTAAACCTGATCAATGTTCTACAAAAAGTCGATCATAGATTTTGCTTGGTGTTATTTCGGAAGAGTGACATGCAATTTGAAATGATGTTGATCTGCTGACTCATGCATATGTTACAGTCTTATTCCGTTGTGTATGTGACTTAACATCTCATTGCTTCTTTGACATTTTGTCTTCTTGATTTACATAAATGTTTTGCTATAGTACACTCCCAGCCAACGAGTTTTGCTTGTGTGGCCAAAATTTTACGTGTGAACAATGGATTCGCCCACATGTTATCTCGATAATAAGGATGAATTATTTGAGCTAATGGCTTGTGATGAAGAAGATCAATGATTTGAGGAATATTTGCATGCTGAACCAATTGAACGTGCACCCCAACAGATGCACAAGCGACCATTCACAGGCCTACAAAACCTTGAGTACATGTTGCAGCACGATCATCCTCAGGTTTGCTTCAATATTATGAGGATGCATTCAGATGCATTGATTGCATTGCATAATAGGTTGGTAAGTTCTAGCCTAATGCAAGATTCACGACATGTACCGGCCATCGAGGAACTTGGTATCTTCATGCGTATTATTGCATTTGGTTGTGGTGATCGCGAATGTGCTGAAACATTTCAGCATTCTTTAGAGACAATAAGCAGATAGTTTAATTCTACCCTCAGAGTTGTCATATCTTTAGCCTCTGAGTTTCTCCAACTACCAACTTCGTCTACACCGTTTTGTCCGAAGTTAAGAAAGGATAAAAGATTCTGGCCGTACTTTAAGGTATTTTTTCCCTATCTTTTTAGTCAAAAATAAATGCATCTGTATTTTATCAGTTTTGATTTTAATTGAAATAGGATTGCTTGGGAGCCATCGATGGAACACATATACCAGCAATTGTACTCTTAAGGAACAACCTGCTTACCACAATCGAAAGGGAACAATTTTACATAACGTGATGGCGCTTGTTGGTTTTGACAGAATTTTTCAATTTGTGACTGTTGGCTGGGAAGGGAGTGCTTCTGACATGCGTGTGCTATGTTGGTCAATGGACCATGGAGATTTTGTTGTGCCCGCAGGTAAAGAAATATTTAATCTAAATTATTTCTCTACAAACTAGTTAACTAATATATACATGATTTTTTAAATGATATGTGCAGGTAAATAATGTAGTGGACTCAGGCTATGCTAATACATCCAAATTCCTGGCACCTTATCGAAATATACGCTATCACATAGCTTGATTTTCTAGTGCCAACTCAAGAGAGTATGCGTCAATGGAGGAAAAATTTAACCATAGACATACATGTCTTCGCAATGTAGCGGAAAGAACGTTTGGAATATTGAAGCAACGTTTTCGTATCTTAAGTACAATGAGACCATTTCCGTTGGAGACCCAGCGTGATATTATCCTAGCTTGTTTTGTATTATATAATTTTATTGCACGATATTCTAAAGCTGATCCAATCTTTACGGCACCAGAGATGGAAGAAGTTGAATCTGACGCCAACGATGTAGCACTGACCCAACTTCATGAAGATGCTCAGGACCACAGTCGGGTAGGTGATCGACATAAAGGTGACAGAATGCGTCAACACATTGCTCGAGCTATTTGGGAACAGAGTTGGCACTAGTAGTGTTTGGGGTCCATTACTTTATTTCGAGAAAGTACAGTTGATAATGCAGGTGCTTGCAACTATATTGCATATCAAATTTTTGCAGTTTTATTTTGTTGTTGCGATGAAATTGAATGATGCACTGAATTAGTTCTTGGCATAATCAAAGGTATCTATAGTAAAATACAATCGTTTTGGATATCACATTTTGTTCTATATACTTTCAAAATAGTTATATTATGTTGTTTACCTAATTTCATCTTAGTTGCTAATGTGTTACAGATGCATATCATAATATTTTGGTGTGACACCAAAAATTTTTTTAGCAAGCTTATGTTGTCCCACCAACTTAAGGTTATATGTAACTAAACTCGAATCCTTGTTTTGAAGGTTTATTCATTACTTTATTTATTCTATCTCAGGTATATTCCCAAAAAATGACTGACGCAATGGCACTTTCCCAAGTTACAGTTTTATTTCATTAAGCGCTTTATATCAAGTTTTTCCACTAATGCTGGTGATAAAGATGATAATGATGAAGAGCATACAAATGTCAGTGACATAGCTCCTCTCGTTGGTTGTTTATGGGTTTTGCAACACGTGCCTTGATCTGCGTTTAGACTAGTGTTGTTATCATGTCTATGTACTTGCAGTTCGAACTCTGCTTTGTATGTTAAATTGAACCAGTTAACTATTTCTCTTATTTAAGTGTTTTTTTTGTTACTCTTGTAACTATCCTAAAGTTGTACTTGTCATTGTCATTTAACTATAGTTATGTTAATGATTTTTCTGGAGAATCTTAGCTAATGAATATTGAATAAATGTATGAAATTTTCTTCATTTCATGTATGGCCTTCTTTGATACGAAATATATATATTGCCAATTAAATTTTAATACCATAAGTAGTCATTAAATTTACAGTAATAATACTAATAATAATAATAATAATTAGCTTGAAAATCTGATGTGTAAAAGAACGCTGCAATAAAATTATGTAGCAGATATGATTGATCTCAGGGCTCGTGTTGTTCGAGTTTTTTTAAACAAGAAAAAATATATATGACTTTGCAATGTAGTGGAAAAAATACTATTTAAATATTAAAAAATATGTAAAATATGAAAGACTTTCAATTTTAATATTCTTACTTATGTTGGACGTGAAATAAAATTGATTTTTATAATTGAAATTTGTGTTATGTAAAAATTGTGTGAAATTTTAAATACCCATCATAACAACTAAGTTTATTTTTAACCTAAGAAACCATAAACAAAGACTCAAAAACACCTATGTTATAAAATAACCTCTCAGTTTAATTTTTACCATGTTTAAAAATAACCTTCCAAATAAACGGAGCTTAGTAGCATATGCTAATCTGCAAAAGAAACTATGCAGCACAACTTCCATCAAAAAAAAAAACTGCACAGCACAAATAATGTCCTTGAATCACTGCACTATGTTGCCCTTTGGACGGTTATGTTGTCCGTCGGGTTAATTGTTGGATTAATAATATCACCCTCTACAAAACAAACAGCAAACTGCATATATATAAAAAATTGCTTTCACAGAAGTAAAAGTGCATGAATTCATTCTAAAACAGCAATATGATTATTAATAAAGGTTCAAATTACATGCTAAGAAAATAATAGCTCAAGCACAGGTCAAGCAATGTCTCAGTCCAAAAAAAAGAGTAATCTCTCTGTCCAAGGAAAACAACTGTGATTGTCTAATGTTTTGCAATTTGAGATGAATCAAACATAACATGGAACTTATATAGACTACGACTTCAGTATAGGAATTATGTTTGATTCTATTACCTGGTGCTCCACTTTTGAACTGTCATAAGAAACATCTATGCGGCTTTGCAACCTCTGCAGACACTCTTCCTAAACAAAAAAAATCCAAAATGAAAAAGAAGCTCACAAATAATTCCAAAACGCATATTGATTATTGTAAAATCAACTATTGATGGCTCCCAACAAGTGTCAGAATAACTGCATATGATCTCACTAAAAGGACAGCATATTATGGTGAGGTTGTATTTTCAAACAGATATACTGTATAGATTGAATGTCATTTTAAGAAGGGTAATCACACATGGGTCACTTGAATATGAATTTTTTCTTCTTCTTCTTGTTGTTCATTTATATGGTTCCTATCCATAATCTAGTGACTTCAACTAAATAATCATTTAGGACTGCCTATGGGAATTTCAAAGGCAAAAGGGGATTGCCCAAATCGTGAGCTGTAGCTTGTTTTCATACCTTCCTGACTTGTCTCTCCTTCTCTCTCTTTGGTCCAGCCTACCAAGGACAGTAAGACCAGCCTCTCTTTTTTTACCCTCCCCACTTCTTCGTAACACGCAGCCTGAGTTAATCCAAAACACTTCAATTTTCCCCTAATTTTGGATTTTGATAAATCCTCTGATCGAGAGCTTCAATCTAAGACATTATCTCTTGATATAAGATAAGAATGAGTCCAAAAAGCTAGACTCAAGCCAGCTCATTCAATTAGTATTAATGTAAAAAAAATAGCTTATCAGCCAATCCACCTTATCCTTATTTGCATTACCAGAGAGGTGTCAGAACAGAGATCATCCCTTCATTATGTTGATACCATAACATCCAATGAAATCTAATCACTGCCAACTTACAACCGTCAGCTAGCCTTCATCTTACCTTAACATTTGCTCGTTCTTTCAAATCAATGACAATAATTCTCCTAAAACCCTTGTTGCAAGTTTCTTGTCCTCTTCTCATTTACTATTAGCATTTTTATTTGAAAACCTCCATGTCTTCTTCCCACTTATTATTACTTGAGACAAACAACTTGAATTTTCCCATCCTCCTCGCATTTATTACTCTGTTTATATTGTGAAACACTTGATTGTGATATCCTGTCCTTTTCTCATTGATAATCATGATTATCACTTGAGATGTCCTTTATTTTGATGTCTCTAAACCTCTTCTTGTAATTGTAACGCCTTTTCAGAATTGTTTATTCCTTAAAACTCATTTTTTCATCTTCATCCTCATAAGAAATTCTCCAACTCAATGTCTTTAGACAGTGGGAAGCACGACAGGAGACCAAAACAAATTTTTATCCATTGAACCAAGTGATAAAGGGTAAGTTACATTTGGGGATAACTCCAAAAAGAAAGTACTTGGAGTTGTTAGAGTTGTTAAAAGATGACTTAAAAGATAGCTTGCTTAGCATTAGCCATTTTGTGATAAAAGGGCATTGAAGTTGCATTTGATACATCATATTGTAATATAAAGAAAGATAATGAAACTATCTTGAAAAGGAAAAAGAATTAATAAGGATTATCATGTTGACCTCTCATATTTGCATGATAGTAATAATAATAGATAAACATGTTTGCTAGCATGAATCTTTTGAACTACCAGACATGGAATTATTTGGACCTATTTTACCTAGAAGTCTATAAGAAAAATAAAAATATAGTTTGTTGGTCAATATTTGCTTGGGTGCTTTTTCTTGTTAATAAGAATAAAACTTTTCAAAAAAAATATAAAATTTGTAACAAAAGAAATACAATTTAGGTGATTAGCAATAAGAACAACCAGAAGTATTATGGTGGTGCATTTGCAAATGAGTTTGAATCCTTTTTGTGATGAGAGAGGGATGCAAAATAATGTGAATTGAATAAAAAAAAACCGATTCTAGGTCTTTGAACAGAAAGGACCTGTCCAATCTAAGAATTGACGACATGATCAGTTCATAATCAAACATATATAACAAATTGTCCCTACAATCTGTTGGGAATGTCTAATCTATAAAAGGAATGGATAATCCGATTATAAAATCATGTAGTCTAATTATAAACAACAAATAATTAACAACTGGAAAGTCTGTTCACTTAAATGAATGATTTGATCTTATCAGACATATCGCTATAATTTCTATAGTTTCTATGTGAATTAATAAGACTGTTTGATCTTGCGATCTGATAGTCTGATCTATACACAAAATGAAAAATAACCCTACAATACATTCCCAATTTACTCGATTTGATTCTATTTCGGTCTAAAATGTTTAAAGTTGGAAAATTGAATTTGAAATCTGACTAAACTAAACACTATAAAAGAAGCCTAAATGAATTGAAATTGAATTTCGCAAAAAAAATTCATTTAGAAGTTTTCTTTCTGTTCTTACCTTGAAATCTTCTCACAACTTGAATTACAATTGATTTTATTGGATTATCTTATGTGTGTGAAGAAAGGAAAGGGGAGTCATCCTATGCAGAAATTCTTATAGACTCCTTAGTGTATCATTTATAACAAATATCTTAATATTGTATTTTCTTTTTTCTTTTTTCTTAAGACCAAAGTATGTCTCGAAAAAGGTATGACCTTGCCCTATACGAGCAAGAAATTAGGGTATGGTCTTTCCCTATAGGAGAGACCAAAGTAAGGATACAATTTCTCCTTGTACGAGGACAAACCAAAATAAAGTCCTACCGACAGAGGGAGAGACTAATCACTTTGAATGCAATCTAATCCTATAAGAGAAGAGAACACATTGTAAAGGCTTCTCTACTTGCATTATGCGAAGGAGTGCTTGGGTAATTAGGTCTACAGATCGATGAGTGCTATGGAGTTCCGAACAACCAAAATATCATGATGCATTGTTTCTTTCCCACACTTTATTTGCAAATGATTTTTGATTCTTGCTCATGATAAAGTGATTTCACTTTATATTATTAATTTAAATTGTAACCATTGAGGTTTGAAATTATATACAGTGTTAAAAAGTGACTTTCAATTTAAATATTAATTTTAAAATTTATTAAATTTTTTAAACACCCAATTAATCTCACCCTTGGGTGTGCCAACCTAATTCCAATCACAACAAATTCGGTCATTGATATGAGGAATTCATTTTCCAGTTGTGGACAGGTAACTAATTGAGTTTAATGGATTTTGTATATCAAGGTCCACAAAAGGAAAAGTCTAGAGTAGAGCAGACTCAGTGGAGACCTCATCCCATTTATTACTTTCATTGTAACTTCAGATTCAAAATAATGTAATAAGGTTCAACCTTGTTAAATTAGAACCATGGAGTCATTTATAATGGTAATTCATGTCTATATTTGTGTTCTACTTATATTACTGTTGTGGATATTCTGTTTTAAATCACTCGCCGATTCAAATGTTCCCTACGAACCAGGGGTTCCTGGGGAAGATTCGAGGAAGAGCATGATACCCTCTGCAACCACCTCCCTCCCTTGGTAAGCCACGAGGAAATGGGTGGAGGTACTGAAGGGTAACTAGAGTATTATTGTTTAAACAAAAAACAAATAATAAAATTTACATATATCCTGCAAATTGGTAATATTTTTGATGCACAAGTACTGATACAATTTATTGTAAAACACAACTATGCCAAAGCATCACAAGCATACATAAATTGCATTTTAATTTTGCAGTAAGCATAAGATGGTAATTTACTATTATAGTTTTCCAAATCAAATCTACAAACAAGGTACCTGTAATGGAGTGAAATCAAACGATATTCGAGCATCACCTTCTCTTCTTTGAGCACAAACACAGGAAAACCCCTTACCAATCCACGCTGTTGAACCAGTGATAGTGTCAGCTTTAATATTGCAAAAAGAAATTATGTAATGAAATTATGAATTACATATTCGAACTCCCTCTATAATGAAGAGCTAAAATGATATTAAAACAACTAATCCATGGAACATTTTTCCTTTTAAAAAACGAAGATTATCTATAGACATCCATAAGTCTATTTCACAGGCATTATAATCCAAGCAAGGTAATCCTAGAAACTTACTGCAATGCTCAAAAAGTGTATAGTAATCCTATGCAAATGAGACAATCACTACATAGAGTCCATGCCAAAATGAAGTTGAAAATATGAAAAAAAAAAACCCTCAGATATAGAGGTATACAAATAAGTTCCACCTATCCTGTCCTTGTGAAAAATATATTTAATTCAAGCGACCTGAAAAATAGAAGCATACGGATAAGTTCTCCAATTTTAGTTCTTGTCCAATGTCAGTTATAATTCAAAAAATTTCAGTGTTATAACTTTTTGACTTTATCATCCAAAGTTATATCGTGGACTCATTTATCATAATTATACTTCCAACTAACCTTCTTCAAATAAAACGATATAGTTTCAAATACATATTCAGCTTACAAAGATGCAATCCCCTATCAGAAAATTTTGACTAAATTAAGATATCAAATGTATAGTAACAGTTATTATATTAATATCTAATGAAAAATAGCTACTAAAGCAGTGCCCTTTTGCAAGGTTCTAGTCACTCAAACGATGTTAGAAACCCAGAAAAGTAAGACCTTCCATAATCACAAGAACAGAATTAAAATAGGAGAAATGTTTAAAAATTGTCCATCATTCATCTACACGAAAACCATCTCTGAATCTAGAAATAAAACCTTATTTATATAATGAGAGAAATCTTAATTTGAAATTCAGTGTCTGTTAACGATCTAGATAAGTCCAAAGTAACACTACTACCTCTACAACTAAAGCACTCCAAAACTAATTAACGACTTGAAGGAAATTTGACTAAAATTTATGCACACAAACATTAACAAAAGGAAAACAACTTAATACTCCAACTGAATTAAACTTTGACAACATCAGAATAAATCACACAAAGTTCACTTTATCCTGGAGTCATATTACATACAGCAGGGGACCTGCCAACCTCAGAACCATCTAAAAATTTCACAAAATATGCATGCCTTTTCTATGATCCTCTACCATATTTGAATCTTAATCCAAACTAACAATTCAAATGGTTTTCCTGCCAGAAACTATGTTTTTGATCTCTGCTGAGCCTCACAAAGAAAGTAGATTCACATTAGTGAACAATACTCAAAGATTATCTCAATATGCAACTTCTCAAATAAATGACCAATTGCGGAGAAGCGACAAGAATAGATTCTAAAAATAATGAAGGATGAAAAAAAAAAGCTATTTAAATGCTTCATGAAATCCATTGCAATTTCATTATTTTTAATCAACAATCGCATAATAACATTGGTGATATCAAAAGCAGGTCCCATTTCTGGAAAAATAACATGTGCACGAGATTCTAATAATTGGGCTACTCCTTACAATTATCTTTCCATTAAAATTTTTTCCACAAAAACAGACTCGGTGAAAGTTCATAAATATTATATCAAAATGAGCACCATTCGATAAAGGAAATGAAATTATCTGAAAACAACTTCCTCAAGTACAGAATCAACTAAACCAAATTCAGTTTCAAAAACTTGGAAAAATTGATGTCATCTCTTTACGATATTACTTTAACATACAAACAAAATGCAAATAAGTATAAAATTAATGTCACTTTCTCGCCCTCCTTCAGCAGAGAAAGCTCCACCAATCTTCCATGACACAGAGAATCAGCATAGCAGAGCCTGGCATGAAATCTCACTTTCTACGCATAAAACCCGAATTTAAGAATCCACAAGAGAGAATTGGTAGCTTACCGGAAGAAGCATTGCAGTTGGTTCCCCGATCCAGTCCCTGAAACCTCGAGACCGCGACGAACGACTCTCCGTTCTCCTCCATCACCTACTTGGCGGCGTCGTAAACCACTAAAGTGCACAGAAACCACCGCAGACGAAACCCTCAAGAACCGATCCAGCCTCGGAATTCCCTCCCCATCCCGCGAGAGAAATCGGGTGCGGATATCGAATTTATGGGCTCCGAAAGATGCCGCAATCTCAAAACCATCCAAGGAAAACGAGAGACTTCCTTGTTCGAGAGAGCAACATGCGATGAATCCTCTATAAGTTCCCCCTTGTTGATCGACGCCCCGGTAAAAGAGAGAGAAATAGAGGACGAGAAAGAGCAATCTGGATCGCCGGTTACCGGAGAAAGGAAGGAGACGGGGGCAGAGCTGCTGGGACACGACGGTGCTTCTTGGGAGGTCTAGGTTTTTCAAGATCGGGAGAAAGAGAGAGAGAGAGAGAGAGGAACAGGCGCGGGAACGATAGCTCCAGGACAACGACCACCTCCCTGTTTCTCTCTCTTCTTTCTTTCCTTTTTTTTTTTTTTTTTTCACTCGAGATGCAACTAAAAATCGAATAGGAATTAATCTCCGCTCAAACTCAAAAAACTATACAAAATTCCTCAAATCATAATAAAAAAAGGGGTAAATTGCACAGGGGCCCTGAGGTTAGAATAGCATTGCAAATAAATCTTATATTTTGAAAAACTTAGATTTGAGTTTTCGAATTTGTATTTGCGCTATCGTTTGCTCTCTTAGTTTAAATATAATTTTTTTGGATGGTCCAATTAGACAGTAATTATTAAATTTAACTGTTGATCATATTTATATAGACTAAAATGCTCTTATAACTCATATTTAATAGTTTCTCTATATTTTTTATCAACTCCAGATGCTGGGCTTTCCATCACAGATCAGTCTTCCTATTTCAAGCTCTTTTTATTTTATCAAAATAAGGATAATAATATATTCAATATTTTATTAAATTAAACATATTTTAGTGTATATTTTGCCTTTTATATTTTTTTTTAGAATTTGTTTTCAAAATATTAACTTCTTAAATAAAGTTAGTATATCAGAAATATGGACAATAGAGAAGATCGACGAAGAATTTCTAGTAAAAATCTAGCAAGTTTCAGACTTTGTCTCACTTAGAACCAAACGACAGCGTTTAACAAACTCGGAACTCAAATAGAGCTTTTTAAAATATAGGATCTATTTGCAGTGCTATTTTAATCTTAAAGGCCTCTATGCAATTTACAAAAAAAAAATCTTCAGATGATATGAATTATTTCCCATGCACTGCTAATCTATGGCAACATAAAAACTATTTTTTATTGATTTTCTTGAAACTAAGGCGTTTCAAATAATTTATAGCTGAAATAGAAAATAATAATTTATTGATTTAAGCCCAAGTAAATAAGTAATGGTAGATTTATTAACTAAAACAATAAAAAAAATCAATGAAATCACTTTATTTCACATATTTTTTAATAAATTAATTATTTTTATTTTATATTCATTAAAATTTTTAATATAATTAATTCAATTTATTTAAAATTTTAAAAAGTCATGAACTTTTTAAGATTATTTATTTTTTTCCTTCAACAAAATTAATAATTTAGAAAAAAAAACAAACGAGCAATCTATTTTTATAAGTAGAATTTAACTTCAACGACTCTTAGTACATTTTATAATCTTCTCGACTTCAAACTTGTAAAATTCTTCGAGTCTGTCAATCTATTCATAAAATCACCAGTTTAATTTGTTCTTAACAGAATTTTGCATGTCTAAAATTTGAAAAGTATATATAAAAATATCATTCATTCAAAATATATTAAAAATTTTTATGTGACAGACAAAATTTCTATTAAAAAGTTTGTCGATGATGAGTCATGTTATTTTCGAGATTTAACATAGAAAACTAGACTAAAAAAATTATGATCAAAGAAAGTTATCCTTATTTTTTTTTTTGACATTTGAATTTTTTTTTACTTAAAAGTACATATAAAAAATAATATTGAATTTTTTCATTTACTAAAAATATTAGAATTTCTTTCACTAGAATTAAGTAATCGTAGTTAATTAAATCATTAAAATTATATTTTTACTCTTAATGGTACATATTTTTTCTCTTCCTCAATACCACACTAAAGCGTTGATTTGTCCTAAAATCAATTCACGTTGCGGATGTCTTCTTCCTTTGCCGCCACCTAAACATTATGATTTTAAGATTTTCACTCAAAATATATTTAAATATCCTTAAAATAATATGATGAACAGCCCAGATTTTTTGTAATCTAACTATAATTAGGTTATTAAAAAATTATGATTACTCATTCTAATAGAAATAAGTTAAAATGTGTGTATGTAAGATTTTATAATGTTTTGAGTGTGAATAGCGTAATTAACTAAAAATGGATGGGTAAGACATAAATAAAACTAAATTGTGTGATATGTAGGTAATTATCCCTAATTTTTAATATCTGATAGTACGAAGGAACATTTATATATATGATATCAAAGTTTTTTATATGTGTTCAACTTGGATGTATCTATTATAGAAATTAAATTGTACAACAAAAATATCTTAAACAAACATGTGGCATTGTTGACTGCAGATAAAACTATTTTCTTTTTAAAAATATTTTTTTCTGAAATATATAAATTGTCATGGAGGAATAACTCGAATCTTAGAATAACAAGCGAAAAATTTATTGATTTTATTTTCTACAATATATGTATATTTAAATAGCATTTAAAATTTTAAAGGGTAAATTACAAGTAGATCTAATTTTTTGAAAATAGCTCAAATTGGTCTATTAGTTTTAGGTAATATGCAACTAGGTTCAAAATTTAGATTTTACACAGTAAGAAAATGTATGAAATGATATTTTTACGCTTAAGATTTTCTTTCTCTTTTCTCTCTCTTCCGATTTCGCACTCGCCGGCGAAATGAAATCGATCTTCATTCCCCACTCATCGGAATCATGAAGGTCTCCATTCGAGCAAGAGAGTGCGAAATCGGAAGAGAGAGAGATGAGAGAGAAAATCTTAAAGATAAAGATATCATTTCATACATTTTTGTTGTAAAATCTAAATTTTGGACTTAGTTGCACATTACCTAAATCTAATGGACCAATTTGAATAATTTTCAAAAAGTTGAACCTACTTACGTATATGATCAAATAACAGAAACCTACATGCAATTTACTCAATTTTAAATGATATATTTAGATAAATATTTTTAAAATTAAATGCTCTGGGGAAGAACAGGGTGAGGAAGTAGTAGGGGTGGCAATATATGACCCGACCCGAACCCGACCCGGGAATTTCGGGTATGGGTCATGAATTTTGACCCATTTATTAAACGGGTCGGGTTTGGGTTGAGCATAATTGGGTCGGGTAGGGTTCGGGTTGGGCATAATTGGGTCGGGTAGGGTTCGGGTTGGGCATAATTGGGTCGGGTAGGGTTCAGGTTGGGCATTTATCAAAAAATATCCTATAAACGGGTCGGGTCGATCCGCCAACCCGACTCATTTATTAATCGGGTCGGGTTCGGATCATAGTTTTTGACCCATTTAATAAAAGAGTCAGGTTCGGGTTGAAGCTATTTGGGTCGGGTCAGATTCAGGTTCGACCCGAACCCGACCCGCCAACCCATTTTGCCACCCCTAGGAAGTAATAGATTCCTAGTTTTGCTTGAGATCTAAATTGAAGAGGAAGAGGGGAATCATTAATCAAATCCATGGTGATTATGGGGAGCACATGTGGATTACCATCTTCTCCTGCTCTCCATTTGCCACCCACAAGAGAGAGGAAAACATCTTGTCATGGTGGTGGAGGTTGTTATGTCGCGGAATTTTAGATATATTCGAGTGAGTGTAGTGGCGGCGGTCTTGCTCGAAACTCGAAAATCGATTGAATCTCACTTGTGTTTTGAAATAAAATCGATTCTACTCCAATTCAACTCGATGTGCATGCTAACAAACATAAATAAATTATGAGTGTTATTATATAAAGTATAAATAAAAAAATTTACAATGTTGTATCATAAATATTATTTAAAAAATATGAGTTGTAATTAGACTCGAATTAACTCAAAATTGACTCGAATTCAAAACAAAACACATATTTCTTAGGGGGCGCTTGGTTCAGTGTTATCTCAATGTTATGTTGTCTTTAGAAAGTAATTGTTTGGTTTAATGACATCTTTAAATAACATTATAATTAATTACAAAAATGCCATTACATGGTGACATCTAGATGTCACCCCAAATCGGACGACATCTCAAGATAACACTGTCAATTTGTCATTATAATGTCAATAACTTCTAACTAAATAAAAATAATTTAGATAACATTAATATTTTCTAATATCATAACATTGAACCAAACAAATATTCATTGATGAATAACAATGACATTTAGATAACATGACATCTAAATAACATTGACATTGAGATAACACTGAACCAAACGCCCCCTTAAGCTTGTTCATTTACTACTTTTGGATTGTAAAAATTTAACCCCGTCTGCTAATTATAGTTAACAAACCTGAAAGAGCTCTCGTTGAACTAAACTATGAGTAATTTATCGAACATTTAGTACACTTACACCTCTAAAAGAGCAAATTTTCGATAGACACTCATTTCGTAAATAAATTAAACAACATTTATTAAATAAAAATTATACTAATGAACTAAAGAGAATTAGCTCATAAAAAAGTTAAATGAATTCTATGTCATGCTTGTTGGATGTTTATTTCCTCTTAAATCATCTGTAGAGCATAATTATTAGGGGTGATAATTTACATCTGTACCTAATTAAATCGCTCTGAATAAGACAAATATGAGTACTCAAATTTTACCTGTAACTCGGTGACCCGCTCCGCTTCATAGATGTAACTTAAAAATTTTAAAAATCTAATAACCAAATAATATGTTCCAAGAAAATTATTTGACTCACTTTTATAGTAATCTTAGCTTACTTTATAAAAAAATATTTATGAAGAGACCAAAAAATTCAAATAC
Organism: Apostasia shenzhenica; assembly: GCA_002786265.1. Taxonomy (NCBI): domain Eukaryota; kingdom Viridiplantae; phylum Streptophyta; class Magnoliopsida; order Asparagales; family Orchidaceae; genus Apostasia; species Apostasia shenzhenica. The sequence continues at coordinate 2,497,799 of KZ451999.1, forward strand.
AAAAATTATATTAAATATCAATAACAAAGTTCTTACACTTTTAACAACTCATAACAAATATAAATAAAATTTTAAATACATCACATATTTAATTAATTTTAAATTCTTTTTTATTTGTAATTAAAATACGAAATTAGGTTTTCGTAAATGCAATGGAAAACAAAAAAAATCTAGGAAAAATACTCCATCGCGACTAAAAAATTCACAGAAACTCATTTTTCATATTCAAATACGATGGAATACAAAAACATTCAACACAGGAATACGTTCATATTCTAATATGGCACGCTCTATAATAAATTTCTCACTAGCAAAAACAAAAGAAACTTGTTTTTCTATTTTTGTATTAAAAAATGATTGATTATGATAAATGAAAAAAATTATGCGCAGAAATATGCCGTGACGCACTCCGTCACCGCATGTAAATAAAATTCATATAATGATGTATTACCCTATTGCTTGAGATAAAATATTATCCTACTATATCATCGAGTAAAATTTAACAAGTTCAAAACTTGCTACCGAGAACAAAACTTGCAAGCATATGAATTAAATTATTAGTTGTGCCGAACTTTCTCACCATGACCTTCGTTCGTGATTTGTTAAAGTGGTACTTTATTTCACTAAGAACCCAATCCGTTGCTAACCCGGTGGGAACACACTTCAACATTAAGTACATCTTTTTGTCCCGCATCATAAACATATTTCACTTAAATTATAGAAGAATAATGCCATCCTAATGCACACCAAGATTGCTAGGAGACTTTCAAATAGATGTCATTAATTCATCTTCTTTTAAGTGACCTATATATACTATGCCTCTCATTTAATTTGAAGTTGTGCCTTTCCTTGATCTTATTTCATCGAGGTTTGTTCTATAGTTCGAATCACAGAATCCTATGGTGCGACTTATGCCTATACAAGCTTTATGGATAAAGCTAATATCAGATGTTCTACTTAGATATTGAAAGGTTCGTGAAAATTATTTTTCAATGCTCTTTGCTTGGATGGCTCATGAAATTGTGCGCTACTCCGATAACATATACTATGATAAGCCTCGTGCATGTAGATGACATCAAAGGTTGAATTTTCTAATGCATTCAACTTGTACGAAGTATAGTTTAGATAGATGTTGAATTAAAATTCTTTTTGGGATTCCTTTTGAGACATTGAAATCGTTTTTTTCTATGGATCTCTCTCTCACACGCCCCCTCCCTACGATATATACATGGGTCTCTCTCTCTCTCTGCCCCCTCTATATATATATAGATTTGTTTTCCTAAAATTAGGAAGAGAGGTTAGAATATCAATTATATCATCATAAAAAAGCTGTAAGAATGCATAGAAACACAAATCAAGAAATCCTAAATTCCTTCATTTCTATCAAAAATGTCATCTACCACTACAAGGGGCCATCATGGGTTCTTCTCTGGTGCTCATTTCTTTTCCTGTTTGGCACGAGTACCAAAACAGGACTAAAACAGAATCAAAATGATACTATTTTAAAAAACAACAATAATAATAATAATAAATAAACTTTTTTAAATCATTCTATACAAATTCAAATATAAAAAATATTATTTTACTTTACATACTCAATAATTTAAAATAAAAATATCAACTTTATTTCACATTCTAGATCAAAATATTCAAATCGAGTATTTTGATCTGAGATGTGAAATAAAATTTATATTTTTATTAAAAATTATTGAGTATGTGAAGTAAAATATTATTTTTTATATTAAAATTTGTGTAGAATAATTAAAATAATTTATTTATTATTATTATTGTTATTTTTTAAACTAGTACTATTGTGGCCCTGTTTTGGTCCTCGTGCCAAACAGGGCCTTATAGGGAAAAAAAAGGTGGTGATCATCACAAGGAGGCGGCAATAAATAAATAAAAAATTAACGGGGAAAATCTCTCATCCAATATGGTCAATATCCAGCGTTGTTTGTAGAAGATCAAATTCCTTTCTAGAGGAAGCCCCCAATTAAAGCTAAGACACAGTTGTGAAATCTTTACCATTATGCTCTAAGATTATTTCTAACACCAATATTTTAATTTTTTAGAATATAATTTTTAAATATTAATATTATTTTAGGTGAAATAGACAGAGGCGGCAATAAATCTTATTTCAGGTGGTCTAGATTGTCAGCAGCTTAGAGGTCTCAGGGTTGTTTGGATGTGCATTACGTCTAAGCTGCCTAAACTCAAGTTTAGGTAGAAATGACATGTGAGTTTTCTTAGCTTTCTAGAAGCATGCATTCAAATTAAATTAAGAAAAAATTTTCTTAGTGAATTAGCAACTCCTTAAAATTTGGAGAAATCCCCACGAAATTATATTCTACTTTTATCTTTTTCTTCGAACACCTTCGAAATTAGACAGTCCTGTTCTGGATATTGTTTCTCTTGAACTAAGATTTGCTTCTTATTAAAAACTAAACATCAATTTCAATCGTGTCTATTAAATCATTAAGCTAAAAGTACTCTTCTCAATATAAGCTAAACTCTATTTTTGAAACTTTGTTTATGACCATTCTTCATTCTAAGATTGTCAATTATTAGCTTTACCCTTAAAATATATCGATATTTCCAAAGATCCTTTGTCAAACTCCAACTCGAGATTTCACATTAATCATAGCTCTGATAAGACTTTTTTTTAATGATAATTTTCTTTGAGAAGCATTACACTAGAAAGCACTCAATCCACAAGCACACTATAAATAAGCAATTTAATAAGATCTCAGGAGCCAAAAAAAAAGTTCATTTTCAACGCAGAAAAGAACAGTGTCAAAGCAGCTTCAAACACAGTTATCAATCAGAAGAAACAGGCACTGGGAAGCTCATGAATGCATAGCTTCACATATATGGGAATCATAATTCAGTAAAGTTTTTTCGAATCAGGATATCTATCACAAACAGGTAGAAAGAAAGCAAAAGCTAAAGAGACATACAAACTCAAGACTGAATTGGCTTGATCTTGAAGTGAAGGGAAATAAGAGAGAACACAAAGCACTTCAGGTCCTGCATCCACAATTAAGATCAAAAGAACAATCAAATACAAAAGCTTATTGCATGCCGCAAAAGAAACATAACACAGGCTAAAGAAGCCTGATCTTATTTCAATAAAATTTCACTCGAAAATTTCACTAAATTCTATGAGAGCTTCATGCCTAGTTCTTTTGCGCTTCGAAGTATTATGCAACAACTACAAAGACTAAAATCCAACCCAGATGGGGTAGACTAAATGGATATTTCAACCATAGGAGCTATGTAAATTTAAACAATAGAATTCAAAAAATGAAAAAAATGATTTATCATTACAATTGTTGACCCAAACTAGCAAAATAAAAAAGGCCATTATGGCTGGGAAATGCCATAGTAATTACGTGAGAGAACCAACTTGGCTTAGTGTTGACATAAGGAAAAGGAGTCCCGAGAGATAGCAATACACAGAGAACTAAACCTAGCAATTAAGGCTTAAATGAGAGTGATCAGCATCCAGAAAAGCACACAGAGAATTGAGGTGGTTCAGGGATGAAATTTCCTATGTCCACTGGAGCGTCGGCGAAGGAATACTTCACTAAAAAGAGGGGAGCTTGGTAGAAAGACCAGTACAGGATTGTTTTTTTTTTTTTGAGAAAGAGAGAGAGAGCTCTTATATTTCTAGCTTCTCTATTGTTACATCCATCGTTGCATACGTGCCATTTAGGAACTTTATAGGCAGTCTGTAGCAAATTCCTCGGAGGAGAATGTTGCAATTCTGTTGATCACATACCGGTGGTCCCCCTGCTGTCGGCCTCCGGGGAAACCGAAAGAAGTGGATAGAACATGCGGTCTCTTGTTCTTCGCATTTCATGGGAACCTGTAGCGGCTGAAGCATGCGACGTCTTGATTTTCGCGGCGCATGGGAGTTGGGAGCTATGCAGATAAGGCACTTTGATTGCGACAGCTAGAGCTGGAGAAACATCGTGCCCGTTGTTGCGAGGATGAGCTCAATCCTTGTAGTTGATGGAATGGAGGCTATTGCACCAATCATCGCGACCGACGTTTTTGGCAGAGCAAACTAGCGAGATCGGGGCTTGAAGTCTGCAAGAGAGAGAGATGGGATTATTCTTAATAAAGACATGGGTTAAAAGAGGGTCCCTCTGAGAGCCACATGTACGGCTGAGATGCAGCGCTGACGCCACATGTTAACACTAAGCAACTTTCTCAAGTAACAAGAGTTCAAAAAGTGCCACATTAAGCCCTGTTGGTTAAGCTCAGAGCAATAAGAAGTCACGAAACTTGACCTATACCAATATCTAGATTAACTTGGGCCAAGCCAAGTTGGTAGGGACACGATGTCATTAGACCGCCGATTTATTCTAAACAAGGTTTACACTTGGTGCCCGAGATCTCACCACGTGGCGTCGATCTGGATGGATGATTGATATCTGCAGATTTGGTAGCAGGCGTGATTAGTGGCTGATAAGTGGATTGAAAATTCCCATTTAAATTATTTATTAATTTGAATGAGAATATTTAAAATTTTAAGCTAATTTCATTTATTATTATTTTTTAGACACTCGTATTTGGTATGATTGTAATCCTTTTATTTTTCAAATTTATTTTCGCATTTTGAATTTCGATTATGATAGGCCTATATAAAGGTATGGACTGGTATGAAAATCCCTAAATACCTTAAAAAAATTTAAGGTATTCTCAACTCTTCTCGATTCCTTTCACAGTTCTCAAGCTCATATTAACTCCAAGCCCCTGCATGTAATTTCACTGTCCTGATTTTCCAAACAGAGCGAAAGACTCTGTTTCTGTCGTCGACACCGACGCCGCGCCATTCCACACCCGGGCCTTCACAACAAGGTTAAAATTAAACTTGGATAAAGATATTTTTTATTGAAAATTGTGAATGATGTGAAATAAAGTTAGTTATTATATTAAGATATGTGAGGGATGTGATATAAAATTAGTTATTATGTTGAGATATGTGAGGGATGTGATATAAGTTAGTTATTATTTTAGTAATGTGTATAGGATGTGAAATAAAGTTAATTTTCAATATTAAATTTTATGTATGATGTGATATGCTTGTTTAAAATAAAACTAGATTAATTTTGAATTGTCAAACAAACAGGAAATGGCAAAATCACTCAAATTTATCTTTTATGAGATTAGGTTTAGTTCAATGTTATTGTGATGTTATATTATTTAGAGAAATTATAAGTATTTGGTTTGATGACATGTTTAAATAATAAAAAAAAATTACAAGATTGCCGCTCTATAATGACATCTAAATAGCCTAATTTTTATAGAGAGAGGCGGGGTTGGATTTAGTTTCTATTATTGTATTTTAATATAATGTTATTGAACTAAATAAGTAATAATATAAAGATAACATAGGCATCTACATAATATTTAAATTAGATGACAATAATGTCTAGATAGCATTGAACCAAACACCCACAACGTTAAAGTGGTGAGTTGAATGGAGGAGAAATCCATGTAGCATATCCCAAGTAACTTGGGATTAAGCAATACAAATATTAAAATCCACCAAAATTCAAAATTGTGAAAGAAGCTCAGATCAAATAGAGTGCACTATCAAGGAGCTGCATAGTCTGCCTTATTTATGAAATTACTCTTCAAGAGGATGTTGACAAAGAGAAGAATCAAATTTAAATATTAAGAAAAAGGACAAAAATACAACTAGAAAACCTCATAAACATCTACATATCAAATTATGTAGAACCTCAATGCTCTCTCTTAAGTTGCCTCATGGAATTTCACTGTTCTCACAAGATGACTTGGAATAAAGTCTCACCAAAGACTTAGTGTGGACAATAGCTTGACTCTCACCTTTTTCACTTGCAAAAAAAGTCTGAACCAAACTTAAGAATAAGCTACTGGCAATTATAAAGTCTAAGTAATGCATGCATTGAACTAGCACTACCAAAGACTTCCTACTCTTTGAGGGCAGGAGGATAGTCCACCGTATACAGTCTTTCCTTCATTGTAAAGATTCATTTCAGCTCTGCGAGAAGATTCATAGAGCTATAAAAAACAAAAAACAATTAAGACGTCCCAGTTTGACTTTAATACCAAAAGGTATGCATTAGCAGTAAGCGAAAAATCCAACAAAAGGCACACAATTAATAAATTATTTCAACAATACATAATATTATAGTTTGACAATATTCCTTTGTCAGAAGATTAATTCTTGCAAGGAAGCACCTCCACTAGATGTTACCAAAATTTTAATATAGAAATCAAAACCTGTATCTTTTTTTCTTAAACCAACTTCAGGTAAAAAGTGAGGCCCGTTTGTTTCAATACCAGAAAATTAAAGCCAAGCATCATCAGAATCTTCTAATCCCACACGTTGAACCAATCATGATTATAGTCATATGTTTCATCCTAAGTTTCTATCTTACTCAAATGTCTTCAATCTATAATACTCAGCCAAAGAACCTTGACAATAGTAAAATCATAATTATATCTCACTAGTAATCAAACTATCTTTTCAATTTAAACCCCTAGATATAAGTAGAAAAAATAATTAAGCTCCAATATACTCCCTTGCTATAGACCCGAACCAAATTAGCCTTAAATAGGAAAGGAAGTAAGAGCATGTCTTAATAGCTATATCCCAAGAACTAAAAACATAGATGTTAGTGAGAACCTGAACGAGATAATAGAAGATGCGTAGCCCCTCAGGATCCTTACTGCTCTGAACATCAACTAGAGACCCAATCTTGGACGTCGTGAAGGAGATATGCTCATTTCCCATGACAATCTCCAGCTCTTGCCTCCCCACCCTGTCAGGCTCCGGCCAGTTATTATCATCTTCCTTCATTATCTGCAATTTCAGCAACGAACACCACATCAAAACGCAATCTAGAAACTGCACAAACCAACCTTCTTTCCGAAAAACCTAGATCGGAATCGAGGTCATATGCAGCAGAAGTCGGATCATAAACCCTAGACACGGAGGGAGAGAGAATCGTAAAGGGAGGCACCTCGCTCTCGGATATAATACGGCGGCACTCGCGGAGTACGGCAGGAGTAAGGAAGACCTCCTTGCGGATCATGGTGTCGTTCTTGTAGTTGGAGTTGTTGGCATAGCGGAGCTTGCCATCCGGGCGGAACTCGAACTCCAGGAACTCGTGCCCGAACTTCCCCTTGTGACCAACATAGTACCGGAGATAGAACTCATCTTGCTCGTTCCCAGCCATTGCTCCCCCCCTCCGCTTTCGTCTTCGTTCTCCCAGAAAAACACTTCCTTTTTGTCCGATTACTCGATTAACCCTAGCGGCTACAGCATTGCCGACTCGGTTATACGGGCTTAAAGTTGAGCCGGCCCATTCCATAACAAAGCAAGATAGGCCGGCCCAAAACATGAAATTCACTTTTTTTCGATAAAAAACAAAATAAATTTTTATCCCACTACATTAGATAAGCTACATAAATTTTTTATTTTTATAATATTTTATCAAATAATAAATTTTTATTAAATTATAAATATGTAAGATCATTCCTTATAATTTCTGACTATATTTTTGTTGATTTTCCTCTATTTTTTTTTACATTGACAAGATTTAATAATTTTATTTTTTATTAGAAATTTTATTAATGTACAAGTTATATGTCTAAGTCATTTAAGTTGACTATCTCTAAATTTATTTTCAATTGAGGCCACTCTAATCTTCTTACGGAGATATTTATTTCTTATTTTATCATTTTATGTATATCTACTTATTAACCTTAGTATTCTCATTTCTACTATACTCATCTTATTTATGTGTTTCTGTTTTATAGGTCAACATTCAATGTTATATAATATTATTAGTATAACAACTATTTTATAAAGTCTAAATAAATTTTTTTTATTATACAGTACGCTAGATGCACTCTTTCATTTTATTCATTTTGATTAACATCACTATTTATTTCACTGTTATTCTGCATGATTGATTCATGATATCTAAAGTATTCAGTTTTTTTATAATTTGATCATCAGTTGTCATCTCCCTCTATAAGTTTTTGATCTGCTAAAATAAAAAATTTTAAATTTTAATATATTTTTTCATAACTCAAATTTCATCTTTAACATCTTCTCTAGTATTATATTACTCCAAAATATAAAAATACAAAGGTCCACCAACATAGGATATGGCAGGAAGTAATGAGGCTCATAATATATGGTTGACATTTTTGTGACAAACTAAGTTTATTTAGATAATGCATTTTTATTTTATTTTTTGATGGGAGCATTTTTAATTTTAGTCTACACGTCTAGAATCTCATAAACAGAAATATGAATAACATTTTGTGTTAGCTAATTTTAAAATAAAGAAAAAAAATTATTTTAATATTATGACAATAAATTTAAATTTTAATATTAATGTGAAATAAATTTATTTTTAAGTATTAAAATTTGTATAAGATGTTAAATAACAAATCCTAATTATGAATTTCAAAATTTCTGAACGTTATTCGATTTCTATTTAATAATAATTTTTAATATTCATCTTTTTAAATCACTACCAAACCTTAAACAATATATATATATATATTTATTTATTTATATATACCACTTTTTAACTTATAGAACAATCTAATGAAATCATAAACTTATGAGGAAAAATATGTACCAATTAAATTTTTGGAAGAGAGATACAAATAATGTTCAAAATTGGATGGGGTATATGAATTATACTTTTAAAAATGAAATAATTTTTTTTAATAGAAACAATGAAATAATTTAAAACCCATTAAAAAGAGCAATGAGAGGGAGTTAAATATCTCCCTCAATTTTTATGTTTATCAAAAAAAAAATCTCCCTTAATTTTGATTTGTTTCAAAACTAATTTAGTAATTTTTAATCAAAACATGAGCCAAAAATGTTAACTCAAAATGCATTTTGAGCTAATTTTAAATTAATCTTAGCTCACTCAAAGCATGATTAGATTTATATATGAAATAATATTTATGACAAATAACTTTAGTAAATATATATAATGCTTTTATATCATCTAGTTTAGTAATGTAATGGTAGAGTAAAGAAAGTTTAAATTTTATTCTACTTAAAGTCTAAGCATCAAGTCCCTTTAGATGAATAAAATATATATATATATATATATATTATAATTATGAGCCTATTCGAATTATAATCTAAGCTAGCTAGGTATCGAATCAATTTGAGTCGAGCCGAATCATGTCCTATTCAATTTTAGTTAGATTTCAAGCCAACCTTAAAATTTTTAATTTTAAGTTACGATCAACTCACTCGAAATCTATCCGATAATAACCCAAAATGAGACCGACACAACTCCAAAGATGCGGCAGCCACAAACTATGAAGGTTCCTATGACCTTATTTGATTTGAAGCTTGAATTTTAAATAAATAGAAAAAAAATATTTTATCTTATAAATTTTACATTAAAAAATTAATTTAACATTATAAATTATCTAAAATATGAAATAAAGTTAAATTTTTAGTTGAAATTTTTGTTGGGCAAAAACAGAAAAACTTGAACAAAATGAGCCCTAAAATACACTAATTAGTGCACTTCAACTAAAATATTACTTAAAAAAAAATCTAATTTTTTTCATTCAACACTCAGAACAAAATTGCAATTCATAAATATACAATGTACTAATTCTCATAAATCCATACTCATAATAATCAAAGACAGCATACATTCATGAACCAGCATTAGATCCACCATTTTTTCACAGATCCATTAAATTTATATATTTTAGAAACTTTGGTTATTGGGTAAGTAAAAAAAAAAAAAAAGGGAAAATAATGTATTATGCTAAATATCAGCAGAACCCTTAGCTCTTGGGAAGGGGATTGCATCTCTTATATCATCAAGGCCAGTGATGAACATTACCATCTCCTCAAATCCAATTCTGAATCCTGAGTGCTCCACAGTGCCATGCCTCCTAAGATCCAGGTACCACTCAATTTCTTTTTCTGCCAAGCATCTCTCTTTCATTCTGAGAAAATGAAAAAAAAATAAAAATAAAAGAATTTTATTCCTATCAAAAATAATATGAGAGACAAAATTGATCAATAGACTGTGGATCAAAATGCATTTTGCACACCAACAACTAAGTTGTTTGCCACTCTGGATAAAAAATAAAAATAGAAACATCATAGGCTCAAAAAATAAACTCTCCAGTGGGATGCAAAGGGTGTGAAGAATCAAATTTATGATTTTTGATAGAACAAAGTGTTTGTTTTAATTGTTGGGGTGGTGGCACCTAAATGCCAAAATTATGAATTTTTAGGAATGCAATCTATAGACATTTTGCTCGAGATAATATTTGAATCGCTTCACTAAGTAAAACACAACTTAATTTCATAAGACCATCAATTGTATGTGCATCGAGTAGCCTCAACTAAGTACTTGCCTGCAAAAGTATTTCAAAATTTTTAAAATACTATACATAACAAGAAAAAAAGTATGAATAACCTAAAAAATATGCATTTTTTTCAATTGTGTTCGTAACCAAAGGATTTTTAAGTGAAACAAATTTGATAAAAGAGAAGGAATGAACTAAAACGGTTATAAAAATGTAGAGTTGAGAGTGGCGCTCTCCTATCACAGTAGGAAAGAAGTTTGCAGGGGGGCCTTAGCTTCGATTCACAACATCATAACTTTTAAGTAGGGTGGGAAAATTTATCGCACTCAGAGTAATTAAAAAAAGATTTGGGAGAGAAATAATCCATAAATTTGATCCCATGGTTAATTTTACACAAAAAATTAATATATTATATAACTAGACTATATAATTATGATATTTTCGATCTTTGTTAAAAGAGTCTAGAAATTTTTACCTGGCAGTGATTTTATCAAGACGCTCCTCTTTTTGTCCTCCTTGGATTAGGTTTCCAACCTGAGAGATACGTGGTGTGTTCAATAAGCATCATGATTTGTAAATATATACAAGGTTGTATTAATATTACAAGAATCCAATCTAACTTCCATTAAAGATACCAAGAATAATTTATTTTCAAAGGTGTCAATGAATTTTGGAAACAATCAATCGAATGAACGCCATACTTCTAGATGGGCAATTGAGTAATAGTAAAAAACAAAAGAAAAAAGAAAAAGAAGAAAACAGCTTTACATGGAAAACTAAGTTGGGAAAAACCACGAACTCACGCTACTCAGCAGCTTAAAGAGATCACTAATAAAGAGAAAGAACAACGTGTGGAGCCTTGAGCATTACAGTGGGATTGAAGAGCTTAGGGTCCAATCCCCAGCACAATACAGCTTACATGTATTTATACCCTTCGAAAAATTCATTGGACCTCACCAATCTATATAGTGAATGAGGGAATTTGTTCTACAAGGGATGCTCTTGCTGACGAAGTTTTGAAGGATGCTCTTTTTGAAGAAATCCTTCGCCTCAATGGATACTAATGTTTAGGAGCACCTAGGGAAATAAAAGGTTCAAGGTCATGAATGATCCCGCAACTCCTAGTAGGGAGGAGATGAAGGGAAATACCAATGAAATACCAATGATATAAATGGTGGAATAAAGGGTGAAGATGGAGACGACAAACCCACCCACTTGCCTAAAGCTTCGACAATCAATATTATGAAACTGCGTATTTCCAGTAAGGCTGTTGGCTCGAAGATTTAAGATCGATAGAATGTTGGATCGGGTTTTGGGTCGAATCGAAATCGACTAGATTCAATGGAGCCGACTAACAAGCCATTTTTATAACTCAATATTTTTACCAATTCAATCTTCAGTCGACCGAGGATCAAACCTAGCCAACTCGAAAGCAGATCAATTACAAAAATAAAAAATTATATATATACATAAATAATTTGCTTCATTATATTAATTTTTTCGCAACAATCTAGTGAAAGGTTAACTTAAAATTTTTTCATGATTTTTATTCAAATTTTATTGATTATAATTTTTTTGTTTTTATTTCCAACAATTAAATCAAGATTAACGACTATGATTTACATTGACTGAATAGAACAATATACTTATACACAAAATTTTGACTAAAAGGTAAAAGAAAATCGAAACTCGGATCAACTTTAGCTCAAATCGAGCTTGAATCGAGAACAAATAAGTCAAACCTAGCTTGGATCAAACTCTTTTCATTCATATTTTAGATTGGAGTGAGATCAAATTGAAAATTTTCCATTCCATCTTGAGTCAAAGTAGGATTGTCTCGAAATCGAATCGTTAACAACCCTAATTTCCAGTAGCATTGAACTTATGTTTCTTTCTTTCAAGTTATGAGGAAGTTCTTAAGCATGTCAACAAGATGTACACAGATCTCCACAAAAGGCTACTTGTAAATTTATGACAACAAATCATGGATCTCTAATGTCAAGTTTCAAACTTGAACAAGTAGAATCAAAGCTTTGAGGATTTCAACTAAATAATGTGGAAAGATAGTCAAATAAGATATCAATTGGAGCAAGAGATGAAGGATCAACTGGACTGCGTGCTTGAAGAAAATGCATCTTCAAACGACAAGGTTGATGTTAAGAAGAAAAGGATTGACAAACTGTGTGCATCCACTCATTCTTTAAGCAGCCTAGATCATTACGAAAGAAGAGATAATAGTGCTTTGTTGGATGATTGGAGCTCAATTTTATCCTAGTTTTGACATTTTTTTGTGTTTTTGCATATTATATATTGATTAAATTTTGTAACTTCTCTATATGAATAAACAAATTTTACTTCTATTGGAAATGATTTATAAATGGGAAACTGACAAGGAGATGAAACATCACAGATGTAACTTTCGATAAGAATTAAGTCATCAAAAAAGGCCATAATCATTGAAAATTTAAGTCTCCTTACTTGATTGTTGATGTTACATTTTTTAGGCTAACATATTAATGCATTTGGCCATGTAACATTGTTTAGACAATTAAGATTCAAAGGGTGATTTGAAACATCACATAAGTCTTTAAGAGGAAAAGTGAGAATAATATTATCTTGAATTTAATATTATTTCTTGAATTTAATTTAAAATTCAACATTGAGATAATTTTTTGAGAAAAAGATGGAGAATTTGTTGAAATGATTGCTACTTTGTATTTTGAATAGACATGAAATCAAAGCTTTGATTAGGGAGAGCAGCCATAGTCAGAGAGATTAAAAGAAAATTTAGAGAGAGAAAAAAAAGAAAGAGAGAGAAGAAGAGGGTTAAAAAAAAGGAAAAACAAAGACAAGTAACGTGAATCCAATTCATGTAAAGGAAGCTCAACTTGGGCGATTATTTGAAGGTTTGGTTGGCATCTCATCCTTTATACTTCTTGATTGGAATCTTCTTTTTTAGTGAGATCCTATTTCTCCAATTGGATTGTAAAAGGGCTTTGATTCTCATTTGTTTTTCCTTATTTGTAATTGATCTTGACAGTAGATATTTAGTTTCTCCTCTCCCTATGAAAGTAAGCTATTTCATAGCCGAACCACATAAATCTTAATGTCATCTTACTTTCTTTCTTGATTATTATTATTGCGTGGATATTTAGTTTCTTGATTAACTCATTTTTCTCTTTGATTAAATCCAGAGAAGATTCTCTTTTTCATATTGAATCAGAGATTTTGTTCTAACAAACTAATATCAAAGCTAAATCTCGTTAAAATCTAAGAGATGACAGAAACTTTTAGAACAACTATTACATCAAAGTCATCTGGCACCACGAAAAATGAGTTTGAGAAATTTGATGGCAACAATGATTTTAATGATTAGAGAGCCAAGATGCGAGCATGTTTAACTAAGGAAGGTTTTTTGAAGCCTTGAAAGGTATAGAACACAGCTTGGTGGAACAAACGAGGAGAAAAAAGAGATTGATCAAAAGGCTCTCAGTTTGATTAAATTATATTTGTGAGATGAAATTCTTCGAATGTTGCTGATCAGAAAACTATGAAGAATTTATGATAAAGATTACAAACTTTATATATGACCAAATCACTTAACAAATCAATTGTACTTGAAACAACAGTTGTTTGCTTTTCACATGAAAGAAGGTACATCACTTCAAGACCATTTAGATGCCTATAACAAAAGTTTGTTAGATCTCTCCAATATTAATGTGGAGATTGAATAAGAAGATAAGTCTTTGATTTTGTTAAGTTCTCTGCCACAATCCTTTGAGCATTTAACAACTTTATTGTATGGCAAAAAAACAATTAATCTGAAAGATGTGAAAGCTTCTTTGTTATCAGATGATCTGAGAAAGAAGGTTCAAAAGGAGTCTCTTGGAAAGGGCATATTTGTGTGAACAAATAGAAGCAAAAAAGAGCATACAAGGAAGAAAAAGGTAGGTCAAAATCAAAATCTAAGATAAAGAGTAACTTCAATTATTGCAAAAAGCCTTAACAATGAAATCTGAATGCAAATTTTTGCAAACAAAACTTAAAGAGAAAGTTGAAAAGAAGAATAAATCAAACTCAAAGGCGGTTTCAGTTGCTGAGGACGTTCAGATCAGTCTAATATAGTTTTGACAAGTACAGATTGTTATGTTTCTTCTACAAAGAATTGAATTTATTCTTATCACGTGACAGCTTATAGGGATTAGTTCACTACTTACAGATCAGTTGATGGTGGAAATGTTCTTATGAGTAATCATGACTTGCAATATAGTTGGAATAAGTTCAGTACAAATTAAGACTCATGATAGAGTTGTTAAGACTTTTAGAGGTCAGACATGTTCCAACTCTAAAGAAAAATCTTATCTCTTTAAGTTATTTAGACTCAAGTGGATGTAGACTCTCTGCAGAAAAAGGAGTCTTACAAGTTTCTAGGGGAGCCATGGTCATGTTGAAGGCCAAGAAATTTGATAATCTCTACTTCCTTAAGCATATTGATGTAAGTTATCACTTAATTGGAGTGAAAATTAAGTGCGATGACATTTCAGTATTAACGATCCATACAGCACAAAATCCTGATGACATGCTCACCAAAGTTGTACCGCTTGAAAAGTTTGTAACTGTTGATGCCCTTCGGGGTTTTGAAAGAGAAGGTTTAGTGATTTGATGATTGATATCCACTTTATTTGACAAAATCAAGAATTCAAGATAAGAAGGATTTATTAATATTATCTTGATTTAAATATTATTTCTTGAATTTAATTTAAAATTCAAGATTAAGATATTTTTGGAGAAAAAGACAGAATTTGTTGGAATGGTTGCCACTTGTATTTTGGATATATATTAAATCAAATAATTGATTTAATAAAATTTTAATTTAATATATATTATGTAAAAATAAAATAAAAACTTTCCAATAAAGGTTTGGCATGGATCAGGGAAAGCCGCAGCAGCAACAACTAGAGAGATTAAAAGAAAATTTAGAGAGAAGAAAAAAGAAAAAAAGAGAATGTGTGCAGGATGAAAAAAAATATAAATGATATTTTATATTTATACTCAGTAAAAGTAATTAGCAAATTATTTTTAATTACGCACAAAATATTTTCTAAAAAAATTATATGATAAATAAGATTCTAAATCTTGTAAATTAAAAATATTTTAAAATTAAAATTAAACTAGATCGTTTGATAATAAGAATTTATCAAATTAGATTAGAGCGTCAATTTAAATTCAATAAATCAGACCCGAGGTTCAGGAATTTAAGACAGATGTCTCACACTTAAATCTAACATTAGTTGTCACTCAAATAAATATCGGATCACATAATTAGAGCCAAATAAATAATCTAAGTCAAACAAATAATTCATATTGAAATCAAATAATCAGATTGAGTTCAGGAAAGATTTTATATATTAATTCAAATTAGTCTAGTTATCCATTTTCCACAAAAAAATTTCTATACTCGTTGCTCTCTCTTTCTTCGGATCATCTCAATCTGAATTAATATATAAAATAATAAAATCTTATATATAAAATCTCTCTAGTTGTTGCAACGAGTAATAAATAAATTCAGATTACTAATCCTACCTTTTTCTTTACCAGAATATCGACCCCTTAATCCGGATCTAGGCTTTCAAAAAACTCAAATATAATTTCATTCACCAAATGTTATTTTTCATTATAATGCAAAGCGACCTCTTTATATAGAGAAATCCCATAAAGAAATTTAAAAATACAATATTAAAAACGAGGAATAAAATACTAAATAAATAAAAAAAAATATAAAACTAATTCTATTATAATAAAATAAAACCAGCTTCAAATATGACGAGTCTTCAAATCTCCCAAATATGCTCTGAATCAAATCAAATCAAATTAAATCTAAATAAAGCTAATATGAAAATCTTTAATAGCTCTAATTAATTTGAATTTGAATTTTGATTCAGTACATGACGTCATCCTAACCGTCCAAGTCAATAATAATTTGTGTCCCCACTAGAATGAGAGAAAAAAAGAGAAATGGAAATAAATAACATGAATCCGATTCACATAAAGAAAGTTCTGCTTGGGCAATTATTTGGAGGTCTTCAGTTGTAATTTCATTCTTTATACTTCTTGATTGGAATCTTCTTCTTTGGTGAAATCTATCTTATTTTTTCATTTGGATTGTAAAAGAGCTTTGATTCTTATTTATTAGCCCTTATTTATACTTGATCTTGACAGTGGATATTTGGTTTATCCTCTCCCTATGGAAGTAGGCTATTTCGTAGCCGAACCACATAAATCTTGGTGTCATCCTATTTTCTTTCTAAATTTTTATTATATAGTGTGTTTGCTTTTCTTGTGATTAAATCTCGAGGAGATTCTCTTTTTCATTTTTTTCATATTGAATTAAAGATTTTATTCTAACAGAAAGGAACAATAAGAATTATCCCTTCAAATTAGAGACTTCACAATTTGAAGGGTATAAGCCTTCGAAAGATAATGATCGATTTATTATGATCACAAAGTTATTTAATTAAAAGCGTAGAAACATCAACTGCTACTTGTTTGACATTAGCAAAGACACTCTCACTCAAAAAGTTTTTTGTCATTAGCTTTTCATGTTTAGGTTATTTTTTCGAAAAACACGTTCTCATTTTAGTGATTTTTTAGAAGCATCTATTGTTCCTCTATGCTTAGCTATTGGAAGGAAAAGGTGTATTGAACATGAGAACCAAAAATGTGAATAAGTGTCCCAAAGGAATGAAGATGCTCCAAATTAGAAGTAGAAATATATCATTAAGAAGCATCCGAAGAAGGCTATGGATGTTTGGTCATCTTAGAGTGTCAACGAAAGTGAGAAACATTCTTTGGAGGAGATCAGAAAGCTCAAAATCACTTCTTCTAAGAAAAAGAAGTTGTCGGAGGATGGTTAGATCAAATTTGATCCAATCGGTGTAGATGAGGATGAGACCTCGAGAAAATTGGGGATAAAGGCACAAGTCCATCCTCTTCTTTGGAGTGCAAGGAGATTGAGAGTTGAAAAAATGTAAGGGCCATTCTAATTTCTTTACACAAGCACCTTGATAATATTAAGGTTGATGCGGAAGGATTTTTGTTAAGAGAAAATGGGTCGTACACAGCTGTCAAGGTGAAGTTTGAGTTCAACTTGTCAAAAATTCCAGTTAAAAGAGTCTAAGGTGCAACTTGTGTTTCTTCTGATCTTGACACACTTTTTGATCGTGTTTTGCCACGTGTATGGTGATTACTTTAAGGGAGATTTTCTGATATAGCATTCAATCAGATTTATCAAGTTTTTAAATCAAATTTGATTATATAAATAAGTATACATATCACTATCGCAAAACCAATATCTTTTATATTAACACCACAAAAGACTATATAGATCATAGCAATGGTAAAACAAATTAAAACCAAAAGAAAACATTCTAAAAGTTAAACAGAAGCTCATCGTATCGTATTTAGCATTTATTTGTGTAATACATGTTTTTTAATATTTAATATTATTTTTGTTTATGCTATCCATGTATGTATCAAAAAAACCACATCATATTTACCTTTGGTACAATGATATCAAAAGCAGAAACTGTTTCACCATCATCCCTGATCCGCATAAAGAAGGGCTTTAAATCCTTGGGGTACTCATATATAATAACAGGCTGCTGATAGATTTCATCTGCTAGAAATCTGAATGATGATTCAATAAGAACAGAGGCAATCAGATCTATGGAATTTAACTACATTATAAGGGAAGACAAAAAAAGTCTTATTCATCAAAGAGAAAGTTGCTGAACTCCAGCATTCATTTATCTAAACAAAAATCAACATTGAAAATCAAATCTAACAGGAAACCTAATATATATAAAATTACATAAAAGCACTCGCTCTCAGACTAATTCCAGCAATCTACTAAACTAAAACCTTATGTAAGTTTATAACTTAAAGTTTCATAAATCAAACATTTTGGATTTTAGATTACAATGTCATTAGTTGAATAGCAAAAGACTAAATTTGGTGTGGCATTTTGTCAAATATCACAAGTAGTTCTACTTGAAGGACCATGTGCTTTACTTTGAAGGAAAAAGCTCACAGAAACTATCAAATGGATCAAGATATTGTTTTCATTAATAACTCAAGGACAAAAATCAGTATCAAAAAATAAAGAGGGACCTAACTGCATGTCACCTCAAAATCTAAAGAACAAATAATTTTTTGACTATGTTAACATAAATGATTTTACAACCACCAAGGATATGTACCTTTCATGTCTTCGAGAAAGATTCATTCCCCACTCAACTTTATCTTCAAACTTCTTTTCAGTCTTTCAAAATTGGCAAATTTAATCTTAGTAGAAATGATTAAAATCAACACCAAGCAAGGTAGCTATTTAGCGCTATTACCTTCTTCAGTACTTCCATTACTTCTTTGTAAGTAATTCTCACAAAGTTAGATGATATCGTAGATTTAATGCGATCAAGACACTGGTTATCTATCGTTTTGCTCATGAATTTTAAGTCAGTTCGACAATTCTCCATAATATACTGGCAGAGATACCTCAGACAATCCTCTGCACAGTTAATTGCATCCTGTCATTATACACACTGAGGTTTTTAGTCAAGTTGGAGACATATTTGCATGCAAGAATTGAAAAAGGAATTTATAGGAACAAAAACCATTGAAGAGAGATATTAACAAGGAATTTGATTCTAGATATGTGGCTTCTTCAAATTTTGTTACTTAGATATATCACAAGCTAAAATTTATACTTACAAACCACCTTAAAATTTATAAATTTTATTGTCAGACCACTTGAATTAAAATATATTGGCTACGGTTGGTGCATTAAAACTTCTAAAATGTTTGTAAGGTTAAAATTAAATTTGGATAGAGAATTTTTTTTTATTGAAAGTTGTGAATGATGTGAAATAAAGTTAGTTATTATGTTAGGATATGTGAGGGATGTGATATAAAGTTAGTTATTATATTGGGATATGTGAGGGATGTGATATAAGTTAGTTATTATATTGGGATATGTGAGGGATGTGAAATAAAATTAATTTTCAATATTAAATTTTATGTATGATGTAATATATCAGGTTAAAATTAAACCAGGTTAATTTTTAATTGGAAACAAACGGAGCCATAATCATTAAAGTTCACATATACCTACAATCGCTTGAAAGTTCTACATATTATTTCATGACCACTACACTCATATTAACTCAATCACAATACAAATTATGGCTAGCAACTTACAGATAACAATAAGCATCAAAAGTATAAGCAAAGTAATATTTACAAATTGTAAGTGCTGTTGTGGAAGCATTCATGACGATGAAAATTAACAGTTAACAATAAGAATATGTAACAAACAGAAACGAAAATAAACAAAGATATAAAAATAGTTAAAACCATAGGATAGCATAGGAAGTTCTTCACTGACTTCAAAGAAGATTACAAAATCACCCATGTGAATAATTAACTTTAGCACCCATCATATAGAAAACATATTAGCCTCTACACTATCCAATTGTTGCTTGTTAAGGTAACATAATACCCCTAATACAGTTGTCAAACGCTTTTAGTATGTTCAGGAGATTATTTTTCAGGTCTATTGTAGTCGAGAAACCTTGAAGATTTTAGACCAAAAACAATCTTGAAAAAATAACATTTTCAAGTACCCTTCTTGAAAAAAAAATTTGGCTAACAATTTTCGACTCTACCTTTGAGCTAATTTTTCGAGCTTGAATTTCTGATATTTCAACATCCATGTTCAATGGACCTTCTTAAAAACCAATAAGGATGTTGAAAATCATTGCATTGCAGATATTTTCAAAAAACAATCATGAAAAAACTTGACCTTCGAGTTTTCTACCCCCGAGAAAACTTCTTGGAAAGATGATATGGTATTGTTCTCAATGAATTTTAAGTAACACATAACATTGAGCAAATATGAAGTTCACCAATATGGAAGGGATAAATAACAAGGTTTTAACTACTATGCATGTGATTTTCCCATTAATCAGACATGAAAAAAAAAGTACGAATAGGACTTTGTAGAAGATTGAGGACTAATTTATAGGTTACATACCTCTAGTTCAGCAAAGGCCAATTCAACTTCAACCTTCCATGACTCAGCCAAGTCTTTCGTTGGCAGGGAACACTCAGCTTGGAATGTGGGTCCCAAAGAGTAGACACTACCAAGTGAACATGCATAGCTTTCAAGATGAAGCCCTGCAGAATTTGTCAAGTAAATTTGCCGACCAAAGAAAGTTCTGGAGAAATCTTCCCTCACAACCTTCATCAAGCTTGAATTTTGCTTCTGCTCCAGCTGAAGAGCTAGCTCATTAGCCTGGTGAAGATCTTGTAATGCTGCAATGAGGGTCGCTTTGTTGCCATTGCTTCTCTTCAGTTCCTCAATCCTTTCACAATTTTCCTTGATAGCAGCTTTAACTGCTCCAAGGGTTTTGGCCGCTTGATCTTCTACCGGGCTTAATGGAGTTGCAACCTCAAGCATGTTTCCATTGATTCTTAAATTGGTGGAAGTAAGGATCGGCATATGCACATGAAGGAAGCTATTGCTCTGAAAGAATTGATGAGCCGCATATGACAGGGAATTTCGTATTCGCGTAATGCAGGCTACCTACATCACAAGTTAAGAACATTATCAGGTTTGGGTCATACATTATCAGGTAGGGTCAGTTCAGGATGACCAGAAATTGAACGAAGTAGATATTTTTACAAGAGTTTGAGCTATAAATAGATTAGGTTGGTAGGTAATATCGGACATAGTGCAATCAAATCAGGTTCACATGAGTAAGCTTCGGGAGGAAGTTTATATAATTGTGTTATATTCAAATTACTTCTAAGCTGAATTGCTGTTGATACAACCCTAGACACAGAAGAATATTGGAAAAAAACTAAATAACCTTAGTGGTTCGTGGGCAGAGGTGTGGATAAGCTCTGAGGGAAGCCACCGACAGCTTTCCATTGGAAATTGCATAGTTCTTGGCATCAACACTTCCAACATAAAAAACTTTCTCCACTTTGAGCTCCAATACCTGCTTTCCTGAAGCCTCTTGTTTCGCTATCACGCCTTCAACTAAAATGGAAGTACCAATGGTTGAAATTTCAGAGAGAGGGATCAGAGAGGAGTCGACAAATATCTGAGAAAACACAAGAAAGCCAGAAGTCAGCATACACGCTACAACTATTATAGCATGCATGTACCCAAGGAACTACTAGCGGAATCATTTAAAAAATGTTCTGAAATTAATTGCAGAAGAAGATTTCAATTATCTTTGGTGAGCAATCAAAAAAATTCTTAAGTGAATTAGAAACAATAACTCAAACTCAGAAAGCCTAGCTTTATATTTGAACAAACTACACCAAGATTTCTGAGTTTATGAGGACTTCTATACATTCATTCATGATTTTTAAATTTCATCCAATATTCGTGCTCGACCACCATTTTCATACAGTTTTCACACAGGACTTACTGCTAATATAACTGCTAATTCATTCTTAAATACATACTACCTTAAAAAGTGTTCTCTCTCTCTCTCCCTCACTTCCTCTCTCTCTCTAGATAATTACCCTCCTCGGCCAATCAAACCAGGGACAGAGAGATGGAGGGGGAACTTAGTCCCTCTCAAATCAGAGACCATAGTGATGTACCCTTAAATTTTAGTAATAGTCTACAGAACTAAGCTTTTTAGGCTCCAGTTGGCAACCACTTGAAGCAGCTTAAACTTAAATTTAAGCTGCTTAACATAAAAAATCATCCAAACAGGTTTTAGACTTTCAGTTGAAGTCATTTTAAGCTTCTCAAAATACAAGACACAGGAAAGATAGCTTGAAATTTAAACTGCTTCAAAATTTCAAGCAGCTTATACTTAAAAATTGAAACTGTTTAGTTAAATGCTCTAGAAAAACTTTATAATATAACAATTTTTTCCAAAATCATTAATAAGACAGCAAGACTAGCTCTTAGTTATCCACGAATTATTTTTTGAGATCAATATAACACCATCTGATGTCCAAAATCTACTCGCAGGAAGAACACAAGTGAAAATAAAGAAAAAGAACAAGAGCAACCTGAAGATTGGCAGCGCATGAACCATCGCTAATCCGCAGCAAACCAATGCCTGGCAAAGGCTTCGCCAAGCTGTCCTGTTTCCCGGCAGAAACCGCACTGCATCCGCAGCCGGTGAAAAACATAACAATCGGTCGGAGAATATGGAGCCGGGACACGAGAAACTCCGTGCAGCTCGTGTCTTTGACAACAGCCGGCGGCGGTGGCTGCAGCGCCTGCGCCGGTAAGTTGGGCTTCCGCTTCTCCTCGCAGGACTTCACCCATCCCCCGACCACAACTCTCTCTCCGACGAACTCCATTCCCCCATCGGCCCGACCCAAAATGGACTTCAGCAAAACCCTTTTGGAATACTTGAAAAGCTCCACCGCCGGCGGAGGTGGCGGTCGCCCGAGACCCTCAGTGCATCCTGAAGCGGTAGCTTCAGATGCCATCTTTGATCGGGGAGGAGGGTGGAGAGAGGGTTAGGCGCTAATGGCTGGGATCGGGGAGTTAGGGATTTTGTAATGCGGAGTATTGCCAAATGCCATGAGGAGAAGAATACTTTGCTTTTGAAAGAGGATAATGTGAAGCGAGAAGAAGGTATCATCACTCTGGGAGGTGACCGCCGCCACCGGCGACGAAAAGGAAGGAACGAAGGAAAGGGACTGGGAGCTAGCTGACGAGATTGGCGATTGTGTTGCCGACAGTTTAGAGAGATTCAATGGAGCTCGCTCTCATCCGGCGGCACTCGCGAATGAGGAGGACTTCCTTGCGGATTATAGTGCTGTTCTTGAAGTTGGAGTTGTCGGCTTAGCGGAGATTGCCATCAGGGACACAGAACTGGAGGAAGTCTTCTCCGATCTTCCCCCTGGCGACTCACATTTGGTTAGTCAAATTTAACATATATATATATATATATTATATAAAATAAAATTACTTATTATTATTAGAGAAATATAAACAATTAAATTAATTAATTTTAATATTAATAAATATATTTAATGTGAAAATAAATTTAATTTAATATTAAAATTTATATTAAATTTTAAATATTAAGAAAATAAAAATTTAACTTTTCTGAACGTAAATCAAACAAATTTATAAGCACTAGAGATAGAATACTTCTTGCTTATTTTGACTATTAGATCTGGTTATTTGTAAGGTTAAATTTAACAAAGTTAAAATTAAATTTGGATAAAGATTTTTTTTATTGAAAATTATGAATGATGTAAAGTAAAGTTAATTATTATGTTAGGGTGTGTGGGAGATGTGATATAAAGTTAGTTATTATGTTGGTATATGTGAGTGATGTGATATAAGTTAGTTATTATTTTAGTAATATGTGTAAGATGTAAAATAAAATTAATTTTTAATTTTCAATTTTATGTGTATTGACGTAGGATGTAGGGATCCCAAGAAACACCGAGAAAGAGTGAGAGCCCGGAGGGACGGCGGTGCGCAGAGAGCTGAGCCTGTCGGTTAAGTATCCAAATGAAAAGAGCATCCAGAACAGCACACAAAGGTTTAAAGTAGTTCAGAGATGAGATCCCCTACGTCCACCAAGACGAGCTAGAAATGTTTCACTATATCTCAAAAAGGAGGCCGCTTGGGCCAAGTACAGACATGACCAGAGCTAAGAAAGAAAAGGGTACAGAGAGAGGAAATGAAGAAGAAGAAGAAGATTTCTGTGCGACTCGTCCTCCTTCCTTTTTCTCCTCCTTCTTGAAGCTTTATTCAAGGATATTTATAGGCAGGTGGAAGGAGAGCTCCGCCCGGGTCTTCCGGAGGAAAAAAAGTATAAACAATGCTGAGCCTACGTTGGTGGTCCCACTGCTGTCGGTCACTGGAGGGGCTGGAAATAATGGGTAAAGAGTTTGTCTTCTTGGAGTCCGCGTCTTATGGAAACTTGCAATGATTAGAGCATGCGGGCCCTTGGTTTGCGTGTCAGGAAGAAGCATGCTGCATTGAAAATGGTGCGACCAGAGCATGTTGACAGCGATAGGTATAGCTGAGAAACATCATGCTCGATGTAGCTGGGAGAGCTGAAAACATCGGTCATGCAGGATATTTGAGAGGCTCCAAACATCACTCACGATATTTGGGAGGCTTCAAAGCTTAACGCATGATGTTTCAAGATGAAAGAGCTCCACGTGTATGGCTGTGATACAGCGCTGGAGCCACATGTCAATAATGTGTGATGTGATATGTCAGGTTAAAAATAAACTAGGTTAATTTTAAACCTGCAAACAAACAGGGTTAAAGTTATAAGTTTATCATTTAGCCGAAAAAGATAAATATCAAAATCAAAATTTTCATATAATTTAAAAATATACTTACATAATAAAAAATAAAATTATATTTTATTCTTCAGAAATTTTAATAGTAACAAATTTTATTTATATTTAAAATATCAATTAAATTTATTTAATATTTTAAATAATTTTTATTTTTTTTCATATAATTTATTAAAAAATTAATATTTTTTTCAACAGTCATTTTTTTTAAATGTCAAACAATCCATACTTCCCTTTGTGCGGCTTTACTACATGGGCTCCATACATGGGCTTACATAATTTTTCATAAGTTAAACTTTAATGGGCTGGGCCGGGCCTGTCTCTTGGAACTTGGGCTGAAAGCCCGTTTGCAGATGAGGAGTAGCACTGCCGAGTGTAGGGCTGACAATTTTGTTTAAAACTGAAAAATGATTTATATTTTACACAATTTATAATTTTTTTGAAATAAAATCATTTCAAGTTATAATTGATATATTGAGACATTCATTTATATTTTTAAAATATTTCAGCTATATAATTAGGCCATTAAGAAGTAAATAAGTGGGACTAAATATTATGTTTATTAGTGTGAGATTTACCTAAGTGTTTCTAATATCATATGTAAAATTCCACTTAAATGTATTTTTTTTTTTGACCCAATAAATTACAAAATTTTAAAACACATATACGTAGATAAAAGTATTTCTCATTATCATCCCTACTGGGATTTTATTCATGAGACTAATTTCATGCTTATTAATTTCAAAAAAAAATCTCATTCTTATTTGTGTAAGATTTTTCCAAGGAAAAATGCATGTGAAAACAATAAAAAATGTTCTAAAATAATAATAATAATGTCTAAATATTAGCTATTTAAAGTAACTTTAAGTTTTTGTTTGTTTTTTTCCCTCCCGTTCTCACATATTAAATTAAAACAAAAAAATGTCTTTTTTTAATCTTTTACATAAATGTTAATAAAAATTATTTTTTTACATATTATTACGCACAAATTTTAATTAAAAAAGATTTGTATTAAATATTTGTGGATGTTTTCACATACAAATTTGTTATATATCAATTTATCTGAACTAAGTAGTGGTAATTGTATAATTGTTTATTGCATATCTATAAATTTAAGCTTGATACACGTACTTAGAGATCGTTTAACTACATATTAAGCTATTTAAACTATATTATGGCAATCACACTACGATTCAATAGTTTTTTAATTTATTTGCACAGAATACTAGTATTTTGAAATCATATATCAACGAATTACAATCTACTCCTCGCAATTATACAACTTATATTTATTATATTATTGTATTTCAATTAAATATACATATTTAGTGACAAATTAAATGCATATCGAGGTATTTTAAGTTAATACTTATATTTATACATATAGTTGATAATATATCGATGTATTTAAATTTGATAGATGCTTTTAGTAGTTAATGTACTTCATACTATTGCATTTGAATTGAACAAGAATAATTATACAACTATTCTTTGCTGCATCAAAGAATTTAGGTTGAATGTAGTAGATAAAGATCATTTGCAAATAAAATTATTTTATCTAAATACTGGCAATTATGCAACTTTTAAATAATTTGTGAATGTATTTGAATAGAAATACAAACATCTAGATAACGATTTATTTATTACAAATTGAAATATTTTAGCTTAGTACTCAGAATTACATGATTTCTAATTTTTATCCTAATACACAAGCTTAGCGATTTAGTTGATGTATATCAAGTTATTATTATTAGATATCCGCAATTATTCAATTAATTGATGATATATCAATTTATTTCAACTTATTTGACACTTTTAAAAACTATTTTGTTTTCAACTCATTATATTTGAATTTAACAATGATGATTATACAATTATTCATTGCTCTACTAATGAGTCTAATGTGAGTACATCTATTTAGAGTCCGACTCATTGCATATCATATTATTTTAACTAAATCCTTGCTATTATATGACCATTCAATAAGTTTCAATGTCTTTTTAATAAAATATTAGATTCTAGACATTAATTCACTATATATCATATATAGTAGATCAACATAGTTGTCGTAGTTAAACAACTTACATTAGTTCAATCGATATATTTTAATTGAATACAACTGTATAGAAACTGATTCAATTTGCGTTAAGCTATTATTTCATAATAGTAGCAGTAATGCAACTATTTCATTATATGTTAATGTATTTCAAGTTAGTGTGTGTTTTTAAAGACTAATTTATTATATATCAATGCATTTGTGATATGCAATGAGTCGAACTCTAAATGCATGTACTCAGATTAAACTCAATGGTACAAAAATGAATAATTATATAATTGCTATTGTTCAATTTAAATATAATGATTTGTAACAAAATAGTCAATAAAAGTGTCAAATAAGTTGAAATAAATAGATATACCATCAATAGTCGCATAATTGCTGGTATTTAGTTATAATAATTTGATATACATCAATTAAACTGCTAAGCTTGTGTATTAGAATAAAATACATCGATATAAAGATTTAAGAAGTCATGCAATTCCGAGTACTAACATTCATTTTAAATACATCGATTTAACTAGTATAAGTTGTGTAACTGCAGCAACCATATTGAATCAATGTATGGAATATAGTATTTTGTTCAAAAACCTTAAAACTCATCGAATGGTAGTATAATAGCTAGGATTCAGTTAAAAAATGTTATATGAAATGAGTCAGACTCTAAATGCTTGTACCTAAACCAAACTCATTGGTAGAGGAACGAATAATCGGATAATTGCTATTGTTCAATTTCAAATAAATTGATTTGTAATAAAAGTCTTTAAAACTTTCAAATAAGTTGAAATAAATCGATATACCAACAATTAGTCATACAATTGCTGGTATTTAGTTATAATTATTTGATATATATACATCAACTAAGTTGCTAAGCTTGTGTGTTAGGAATAATTACATCGATATAAAGATTAGAGGCCTTGTAATTGCGAACACTAAGCTAAAATGCTTTGATTTGTAATAAATAATTATCTAGATGTTGGTATTATATTCAAATACGTTGACAAATTATCGAAAGATTGTATAATTGCGAGTATTTAGATAAAATAACTTTATTTGCATGGTCTCTATCTACTATATTCAACTTAAATTCTTCAATATAATAACAAGTAGTTGTATAATTATTTCTTTTCAATTCAAATAAAATTGTATGATGTACATTAGCTGCTAAAAGTATCTATTAAGTTCAAATACATCAATATATTCACAAATATAGGTATAAATACAGGTATTAACTTAAAATACCACTATACTCATTTAATGTGTCACTAAATATATGTATTTAGTTAAAGTACAATGATATAACAAATATAAATTGTGTAATTACGAGCAGAATGAAGTAATCCCTCGATATATAATAGAACGATATCAAAACTCTAGTATTCTTTTCAAATACAATGAAAAACCATCGAATTGTAATGTGATTGCCATAATGTCATTTAAATAGCTTGAAATTTAGTTAAAACGGCCTCTACAGCTTGTATTGTGCTTAGTAAAAACCATCGATTTTTAGTGTGATTGTCATAGTATTTAGATTGCACAACTACAGGTTTTAAGATAAAATAGCATGATATAAGTTGAATCGGTCTCTATACATTTGTATTTAGGGGGTGTTTGGTTCAATATTATCTTGACATTATGTTATGTTATCTAGAGAAAGTAATTATTTAGTTTAATGACATCTAGAAATAATCTTCTATAATATTATAAAATTATTAGTCAAAAAATGACATCTAGATGTCATAACATCTAGATTATATGATATAACACAAAGATAACAAAGAACCAAATGCCCCCTTAATTTAAATACATCGATTTAGCTAATATAAGCTATACAATTGCAACAACAAAGTTGAAACACCATTATATGTATCGAAAAACTAATTGAATACTCACACAATTGCTTGTATTTAGTTAACATAACTTATTATACAATGAATCATACTCTAAATGCTTATACTCCACTTGAATTCAACGTAATGCAATGAATAGCTGCAAAAAACATCACTATTCAATTCAAAATTCATTGATATGTCATAAATCAGTACCTAAAATAGCCTATTCTCTTAAAATTAATCGATATACTGATAAATAGATGTGTGATTATAGGTATTACATTAAAATGCAATCAAATAATCCTAATAGATAACCAAATATCAATTTTCGATTGCAATACATCAATATAGCAAACATTAAGTGTGTAATCAAAGTATTATATTAAAAAACCTTCAGATAGACAAGATTAAAGTCAAATTGCATACATTCTCCTCAAATATAATAAAAAACTAGTTGAATACTCATATAATTGCTTTTATTCAGTTAAAATAACTTGTTATACAATAAATCATATTATAAATGCTTCTACTCCACATAAATTCAACGTAATGCAATGAATAGCTGCAAAAACATCACTATTCAACTCAAATTCATTGATATGTCATAAATCAAACCCTAAAAGAGTCTATTCTCTTAAAATTGATTGATATACTGATAAATAGATATGTATCTATAAGTATTACATTAAAACTCAATCAAATAATACATCAATATAGCTAACATTAAGTGTATAATCAGAGTATTATGTCAAAAAACATCATATAGATAAGATTAAAGTCACATTGCATATATTCTCTTCAAATATAATAAAAACTAATTGAATAGTCACACAATTGCCAGTATTCAGTTAAAATAACTTATTATGCAATTAATCCTACTCTAAATGCTTCTACTCCACTTAAATTCAATGTAATGCAATGAATAGTTGCAAAAACGTCACTGTTCAACTAAAATTTATTGATATGTCACAAGTCAGACGCTAAAAGAGTCTATTCTTTTAAAATTGATCGATATACTAACAAATAGATATGAAATTATAGGTATTACATTAAAACACAATCAAATAATCCTGATAGATCGCCAAATATCAATTTTAGATTGAAATACATCAATAGAGCAAACATTAGAGATGTAATCAGAGTATTATGTTAAAATACCTTCATATAGACAATATTAAAGTCAAATTGCATATATTATCTCCAAATACATTAAAAACTAATTGAATACTCATACAATTGCTTGTATTCAGTTAAAATAACTTATTATGCAATCAATCGTACTCTAAATTCAACTTAATGCAATGAATAGCAGTAAAAACGTTACTATTCAACTCAAATTCATTGATATATCATAAATAAGTCCCTAAAAGGGCCTATTCTCTTAAATTTAATAGATATACTGATAAATAGATGTGTAATTATAGGTATTACATTAAAACGCAATCAAATGTCCCTAATAAATTGCCACATATTAATTTTCGATTGAAATACATCAATATAAGAAATATTAGGTATATAATTAGAGTTTTATGTTAAAAACATTCATATAGACAGGTTTAAGTCAAATTGCATGTATTCTCTCCAAATACAATAAAAACTAATTGAATACTCACACAATTGCTCGTATTCAGTTAAAATAACTTATTATGCAATGAATCGTACACTAAATGCTTGTACTCCCCTTGAATTCAACATAACGCAATGAATAGCTGCAAAAACAACGCTATTCAACTAAAATTCATTGACTTGGCATAAATCAGTACCTAAAAGGGCCTATTCTCTTAACATTAATCGATATACTGATAAATAAATATGTAATTATAGGTATTACATTAAAATACAATCAAATAATCCTAATAGATTGTCAAATATCAATTTTCGATTGAAATACATAAATATAGCAAACATTAGGTGTGTAATCAGAGTATTATGTTAAAAAACCTTCATATACACAAGATTAAAGTCCAATTGCATATATTCTCTTCAAATACAATAAAAACTA